>JAQFXT010000018.1:0-180365 GCA_034683725.1 Strigamia crassipes | reverse complement strand
ATATTTTCATATTGTTGGAAAGAAAAATTAACAAAATGAAAATAAAAACAAAAAAATTAAAAAAAATTAAAAAAAATCGTCGAAATTTGAAGGTTAAAACCCGGATTGAAGCGAAATACAATGGTAGGAGGGTCGTCGAAGACCCGCAACACCCATCGCCGATGCCTAAATATCCATTGTATGGAAATGTTTTTTGTTTTATTTAATTTTTTTCTTTTTGTTTGGTGCGCAACTCGATCTGCGCTTGATGAAAAGCGTGACACTTTAATCCCCCTCGTTGTCTGAGTTTAAGTTGTCGCCGTTTAGCGGCGTATCGGGCGCTTTATCTTTTTCGGTCGGGTCGTGGGGGTAATTAAGCGGTCGGTGTGGGAAAAGTAGGGGAAGGTTGTGAAATGGGATTGGCTTTGTTTTGTGCATATATTATAGGTGGAATTGTGGGGGACAATGAAGCGCTTTGAAGGGAGGGAGTTTGTGAATGGATGGATGGAAGGATGGATGGAAGGTTTGACCCGAGTCCGCACGTGCGTGCGAAGACCTTTTAACTTTATTCTCTCAATCGCTTCTGCAGTCCGCCCTTTTCTTTTTTCTTTTTTTTTCTTCTTTTCCTTTAGGGGTAAACACACATGTGGGACTCTTCACACCAAAAACCCCCTGTTGACCGTGGGGTCAGAGAACAAGGGGCTTCATCTACTCCTTTCGGATCGGGTTACGTACTTAAATGTTGGCATGGTAAATAGGGTTTGCTGGGTTCGCTGGGTTGGTTGGTTGGTTAGACGAGCATTTTTGTCACTTTTAATTGCAAATTTTGTTCGTTGGGTTTTAGGTGGGGGTGTTTAGCTCGCAAGTTTGGAATTGAAATTGTAGAGTTTTGTTTAAAAAATGAAAAATTTGGGGGGGGATTTGGAATTTGGGGAGGAAAATTGAGATTTTTAATAGAAAAATGGAAATTTTATAGAGAAAAACTGAAAACTTTGAGAGAAAAATTGAAAACTTTGAGAGGGAAACTGAAAAACTAAAGTTTTTAAGAGAAAAACTAAAGTTTTTAAGAGAAAAACTAAAGTTTTTAAGAGAAAAACTAAAGTTTTTAAGAGAAAAACTAAAGTTTTTAAGAGAAAAACTGAAATATTTTAATAGGAAAACTGAAGACCCAAATTTTTAAGACGAAAAGTGAAAAACCTAATTTGTTAAGCGGAAAACTGAAAAACTCACATTTTTAAGAGGAGAACTGAAAAACCTAATTTTTTAAGAGAAAAACAAATGGTGGAATCCGCGTCATCCAATAAACTAAAAATTGGTTCTGTGGATACCGTAATCTATTTTTCTATTTTCTATTTTTCAGTTTTCTATTTTAATATTTTTCAGTTTTCAATTTTTTTATTTTTCAGTTATTCCATTTTTATTTTTTTCCATCTTTCTCTTTTTCAGTTTTTTCCATTTTTCTTTTTTTCCATTTTTCTCCTTTTCCATTTTTCTCTTTTTCCATTTTTCTCTTTTTCCATTTTTCTCCTTTTCCATTTTTCTCTTTTTCCATTTTTCTCTTTTTCCATTTTTCTCCTTTTCCATTTTTCCATTTTTCTAATTTTTCTAATTTTTCTAATTTTTCTAATTTTTCTAATTTTTCTAATTTTTCTAATTATTCTAATTTTTCTAATTTTTTTCTAATTTTTTTCTTCCAATTTTCAAATTTTCAAATTTTATTTTTTCAAATCGCACAATGAGTTCGTTTAGACATTTTGAATGTCGGCCAAGGATGTTCGATGACATTTGATATTTTCCCAATTTAGCACCGTAACGTATCTACAGCAGCGTATATCGTATACATTCGAGCAATTTAGCCGCCATCTTTCACTCATGATTTAACATCGCTCGACACTTTATACTCGAAACGTAAATAAAACTCCTCCCAGGTCCCAATTCTTTTCCACCAGTTCCACGCAAAGGTTATCAATAAATGACGTCACGACAAATGTGTGCCCGCGCTTGTGCGTGGACCAGACGGCGCCGCTGAACGCTCACAAAAGCCCCCGCACTCGCACTCGCACTCGCCGTCACCCTCGCCGCCCTCGCCGTCACCCTCGCCGCCCTCGCCGTCGCCGTCGCCCTCGCCCTCGCACGTTTTACGCTCGTTCAACTCCAATCAACGATTAACTACGACAAATGTAATTCGACTAAATGTCAAAATAACCAGTCATTTTATCTCTCTCTAAATCTCTCGATTTCTCGTGTTTGTTTTGCTCGTGTTTGCTGTTTCTCATGTTCAAAGCCCTGCCGCGAACAATTATTCTGATAGAACAGAAAAACAAGCAAGAAATAAGAAATTGGATCCGATGATGCTCTGTACCAAGATTGGTTGTCATGACAACGGGATGTTAAACTTCTCTTTGTGTGTAATCAGTGCTTTCTCCGAGCGCGATGGTCGATTCGGCAAAAAGAAAAATTTCATCAATAAATTTTTCTCTTTTTTTTTTTTTATTTTTTATTTTATTTTATTTTTTTTTTGTTTTGGAAAAATTTTGAAAAATTTTCAGCACTTTTCAAAATGAAGGAAAATTGAAATCTGGACGTAGTGGTTGGACAACTGTCAAATTAGATATATTGTAGCCACTCGTGCTAATTAATTTCGCGGGTTTAATTTCACGTTTTATCAATAACACTCTTGTTGGGAGTTTGTTTATTTTTGTAATGACACGAAGTGTTGACAAAATTGTCTGGTAGTCGCGAGCTAGAAGGAGTTTACTCGAGTTTCCTGCAAATTTCGTGTTTTCGACAACAAAGTCTTCCAAAATGGCTTCCAAAATGGCCGCATCAAAGTTATAAAGAGAGCTATATCACCCTCAATGATATTGTTTTATTGGGGGCGCTTTAAAACGTTTACGACATAAAAGTTTTTATGGTTCTAAAATTAACAGCATCCTTCCCAATTTCAAAATCGGGGGGTACGGCAATCAGAAATGATGTGAGAAAGATTTGGAATCGCTCTCATAATTTTGGGATTCACAAATTCTGCAAAATCTAGAAAACCTTGTAAAAATCTCATGAAATATTGTAAAATCTCCCGAAATATTATTAAATCTCACGAAACATTATTAAATCTCACGAAATATGGTTAAATCTCACGAAATATCGTAAAATCTTACGAAATATGGTTAAATCTCACGAAATATGGTTACATTTCACGAAATATGGTTAAATCTCACGAAATATGGTTAAATCTCACGAAATATGGTTAAATCTCACGAAATATCGTTAAATCTCACGAAATATCGTAAAATCTCACGAAATATGGTTAAATTTCACGAAATATGGTTAAATCTCACGAAATATGGTTAAATCTCACGAAATATGGTTAAATCTCACGAAATATGGTTAAATCTCACGAAATATTGTAAAATCTCATGAAATCTCATGATATTTTTTAGATTTTTGTAAGATCTCGTAAGATGTCGTGAGATCTCGCAAGATTGTGACGTGCATTCTCGATTTGATCTGTTTCGACTTGAAGTTTAACTTTAATTTACTGATGAGTTCCACGAAGTTGTTGTTGCATTGATTTGTTGGAGGTAATTCGGTGCGAGATTTGATGCTACAAATGTCACTCTAATGAGTCCCTAAGTGAGTGCGAAGGTAATATGATGTGTGAGCATCTCTCATTTCCCCGTGGCGCGCGTCCCCGTCCCCGTCCCCCTCAACCCAAATCCCCGTCTCATTAATTGCGGCTTAAAACTAACGATGGCACGCCGAACAAACAGCGTTTGACGAAACGAAATTGGCCGCGTTCAAAATCGGCGCCGCGAATTCTTGACGCCGATATTTATTTGTCTCGTCGAGTGAGTCGTCTCATCAATTATTCAGCCGAGGCTAAATGCGAGTCAAAACATTTTTTCCCGTGTTTTCTCGCGCGCAAAATTGATCCCCGCGCAAATGCAAATGCAAATGCAAATGTCGCGCTCGATACAATTGATTGCGCAAAACTATGAATATTCACTCGCGCGCCCATATATATATATATATATATATATATTTATATAATTTTTATAAAAAAAAAATTTTTTTTTTTGTTTTAAATTGGATTTTTATTTCTATCGTGATGCGATCCATTTGTTCGATTGGTTCGGTCTCTTAATGAACAAGAGTTGACCTTTAGTTCGCTTCTCGTTCGCTCTCTCTCCAGTGATTGATTCGCCACTTTTTCAGCAGAGGTCGTCGTCGATATAATTAAACCGAACCTAACAGCTAACACTTCCCTTTCTTTCCTCCATGGACCCATTAGTCTATCTCTTCATTGGCTGGCCGCAATCTCCTCTTTCTTGTTCAGTTGCTGGGATCATCACCACCACTTCTCCAGGGAAGATTAAACCCTATTCCAAAATGGCCGCTCACCCTCTCATTTCTCTCATTTCTCTCTCTCTCTTTCTCGTGTCAATCCGATTCGAGCAAAATGTTTATTTGCAGAAAAAAGTGGATGAAATGTGGTCTGTTGGGACAGATGGAGAAAGAACGTGACTGCGCATGCGCCGAGTTGCCTTTGCTTTTGCTTTTGCCATCCTCATCTTATTTTGCGGGTAGAACAAATCTATATCGATGCATTAGTCAAGTTTGAGTGGGTTGATGTAGGGTAGGGTCCTCCGATCGATCCGGTCATCCAAAATCATTTCCCGCCATTTTAAAAAAAAATATATATTTTTTAAATATATGTTTTTTTTTTCTGAATGAAGAATGTTTGGGCCTAAGGAATTCATCGCGTGCGATGTTGGAACGAATTGGGTCTTTAGCGCTGAATGCCGAGTCTGTGGTGCCTCGGAATGATTTGTTTGTGGTTTAAGAATGGAAACGAGGCGATAAAAAAAAGTTTGGCAACCGGTACTTAAAATTTAAATAAAAAAAAGTTTCTTATTTTAAAAAAAAATTTAAAAATGGCGAAGTTTCTAAATTAAATTTGTACTAGTTGTGAAATATATGTTTGAATTGTTGGCATTCTGCAACGTGAGTCAAGATGTCTCGTTTTAGGAGGTGAATGAATGCATCATGGGAAATCACCTTCCTTGAGTTACCTGATTTATTGGCGCAATTCTTATTTAAGTGCGCGCTACAACTGGACCCCACATGTAAACTCGTGTTATTTATTTTTAGAAACTTTACGAAATAAAACAAAAAAAGTTTTTTTTTTACGAGTTGGTAATTTTTTTAAACACCGTAATTATAAAGCGAACATAAATTTAATGGATTGGCTTTTTTTTTTTTTTTTCTTTCACGTTTAAATTGAATCCGGGGGCCCCGGAGCCCCTGAATAATTATTGTTGTTTTCCCCTTAGTATTTTTCGTGTTAAAACCAACGCGGACGAAAATGCGTGGAAATGGCAATTTTCTAGGACGATAACGGAAAGTGTTCATTTTCTTCCAATGTAATACCCACAGGGGAGACTTTGACTGAATTTGTGGGTTTAGCTACCGAACCCAACACGCATTTAAGCTAATGACTCAAAAGAATTTTTTTTTTAATTTTTTTAAAATACCTTTTTCAAAAAAAATGTTTTTAGTTATTAATTTAAATAAATTGTTGGCACCAGAGGGCATTTTTGGTGGCCACCCAGGTGACAAATTGGATTTGCCCGCTTTTTATCTTTAAAAAAAAGCTCTCTCTCTTCGTGGACCCTCACACTCGACTCGTGAGGTGTTTTTGCTGTGATTGGAATGTTGTTTTGTTTTTTTCTCACCTCCATTTTGCGGATTAAGATTTCTTTCAAGTTTGATAATTTTCGTCCCTTTTGTCCGCAAATGAGGAAATCGCGGAATTTTTTTTTCTTTTTTTTTCATTTTTTTTTCTTTTTTTTTTCTCGCTCCTCGCAGCAATAAATTCCAAACGCTTTGTCCGACGACGCTCAGTTTCAGCGAAAGATTAAAGAGTTAAGGTCCTCGAATTTCCAATCATCACATGATAAAAATTCAAAATTTCAAAAGAAAAATTTTTTCATGTTTAAGTGGAGATTAAAATTCCATCTGTCACAATTTCCACGAATGATTGACACTCGCAGCCAAAAATATATTATTTATCCGTCGAATTTCACCTTGGAAAAAAGGCGAAGCGAAGCAAAAGGAAAAGCGAGACAAAGGATCGCGAGGCATCGCGAGGGATGGCGAGATTGATGCGATCCAATGCGATTCCCTGGTGAAATTAAACTCACCAATTGGTTAGCACACCCCTCCCTGATGCCATTGTGTGGGTGGTGGGAATGGGAAGGGAAGGGAAGGGAAGGGCAGCGAAGGGAATGGCGGAAGCGAAGAGGAAGGGAGTAGTGATAATCTCGTGGAACCAGAAGAACGGAAAGGGCTAATCAAGTCGTGGGGCTTCATTCATCTCGAATCCCCTCCATTTTCCCCTTCGTTTTTTTCGCCGCTAACATTTTCTTGATTAGTTGTCGTGTGGTCGCCATGTGATAAATTACGCGCGACAATATACTTATACACGCACGGCGCTTCTTCGTGAGGTGAATCCTCCGCGTTTGATTTGAAATATGCAAATGAGCGAACGAAACGCGGGGGAAAATGAAATGAAGTCGTCAGCACGTCGTTTGATTTTTTTCTTTTTTTTTTCCCTTTTTTTTTCTTTTTTCTCTATTTGCTACGTGAGGATAAAAAGCAGGAACGGTCTCTTTTGTGCTCCCGCGTAACACGATCAACATATCTCGATTAGTGTTTTAACTTTTTATTAATTAATAATTCATCGGGTTGTTTGAGGAGCGGCGCCCGAGTGTCCACTGACTCATTGCGAGCGATAAATTAATAGAAGGGGTTACGGCGAGCAGATGGTGCATTGTATCGAGGGTTTTTGGAGCAGAAAGAGAGAGAGAGAGGGGGGGGGGGGTAAGGGTTCTTTAGTGGGGCTTTTGTTTCGTGTTTGTGCGACAAAGGGTTTTTGTCGTTTTGTTTGCGTTCGCTTTTTCGTTTTGGCGTTTTGGCGTTTTCCCATCCGCGCGGACAAAAGGAAGGTTTAATGCGCCGTTTCTTTGAGTTAGTTTAATGAATAAGATGAATTGATGGCTCTATTTTTAGATTAATATTGTGTGTTTCCGGTTTCCGGCTTTAAGAGGCGGTGCTTGAAAGTGTTTTTGTTTCATCCGTTTCGACGCGTTTTGTTGACGTCGTGTGATTTTGATGCGCTCGTTATGAGCGATTGGGAATTCATGGACTGATGCAAGTTTGATGAAGATCGCGAGATTTTTTTCTGCATTAAATGTTTATTATAATGGATTTTTTTTTTCTTTCTTTTTTATATACGGTATAAGTTATCTTACAACTGCGGCCTTTTTTTTTTTTTTTTTTTGTAAAAAGTTGATTTTTTTTTGTTTTTTTGATTTCTTTTTTGTTTTTTTGATTTTTTTTTGTTTTTTTGATTTTTTTTTGTTTTTATTGATTTTGTGATTTGATTTTTCTTTTCTTCGAATGATTGGTTTATCAGCGCACACACTTGGTCCTTATTTCGTCCTTTGATCGAACACGTCAGGTGTAAAATGATGAATGTGTGGGTGGTTCACCCGCCATACATCACTAAACGGAAACCCAACTGACAAAAAGTTTACAAACAAATCCAATTTTAACGCGAGAAAAAATTATTATTATTTTTTTTAAATCTAAGGTCAATTAACTGGATATTTATTATTTATACTCCCTAAGGCGCCATAAAGTGGATAATTTACTTTTCCATTCATTTTTTTTTTTTTTCATTTTTTTTTTTTTTTTTTCTTATTTCCTGTATGCAAAGATTTTAATCTCATTTTGCACTGATTTGCATTTTAAGATAAGAATATTCGAGCAATTTGTACATAAAGAATCACCATTTTCACCCCACTTTTAATTTTTTTTTTAACATGTTGAGTGTATCCAAGGCCATCTTGGCAGGTCCTCTCGGAGGAATGATGGGAAGGTGAAGGTGGAAGACTGATAACGAGAGAATAAGGCCGAATTATGCGCCTTGTATAATGTGGAAATTGGGTTAGGCCTTAAAAACCTCCGCTTTCCATTCCCCACCTCGTAAATTAAACCTAATGAAAATATATGGGCGAGTTATATCTTTTTATTCCACTATTAAATCGCATCATCTCCAACTTTTAATTTTTTTTTTATGTTTGAACAATAAAATAAATTCCATTTCCCCCATTCGGATTTATTCTGCGGGGTAATTTATGGCGCATCACGTGTTCAAAGGATTATTTACGCATCTCACAATATGAGATTAGAGAGAGAGAATTTTGTAGGTGTCATTCGACCACACCCAAAAACTTTCTCTTCTCTAAAGTTTCGTTTCGTTTTCTTTCCCTCTGGCTCGTTCTCATATTTTTCCAGTGGAATTCAGTGCCCTCAGCTTAGCGGGACAAACAATTTGTTTATTTATCCAGCCTGGCTAGGCTGGGCTCGGGCTCGGGCTGAGAGAGAGAGAGAGAGAAATTTGCTTCAACTTGTTGTGCAGTAAATTGTTTTGTTAATGGGAAATGATGAGGGAAAAAAATGTTGCGGTAACACCAGGTTTTTGATTTAGAAGGGAAAATTTAAAAGTGAAATGAAGGGTGATGTGATTGAGTGGTAGGGGGTTTGTTAATGTTTTTTCTCGTTGCACCCAAACTTAATGTAAAAAGTGGCTCGAAATGTTAAATAGATGTTTGAAATTCTGGTCCCACACTCGCCGATTTTAGCTCGGAATGTTTTCTTAGTCCGCGTTAACGGTCGTCGTGAGTCGTGACGCTCGAATTGAATTCGGTTTATTTTCTCACCCGGCCGTTGGATTTGGTTGAAATTTGGCCCGGAGCGGGTCTACCGGGTGGATTTAACGTTGTGAAAATTTCGAGACTGGGAATTAATTCGGCGAGGAGGAAACGCGACTCGAAGTTTTAGAGTGGGAGAAAAAAAATGGCGGATATTTGTTTTTTGAAAAATGCGAATCGACCAATCGGGCCGATTTATTTTGCCGGGATGCGAGCCGATTGGTCGGCACGTGACAACAAAACGGCGTATTGTTAGACCGTTGAAACGTGTTTGGTTTATTATGTCTATTGTTGCCAGTTGGGTCGCAGTCGGTCATTCATTATTCATTATGTTTCTTTGTTACGAGTTGACTTTTTGGATTTTGACAGCAGGAACCTTTCAAAACCGTAATCACTCGAACGAACAAACAAACACCATTTAACGAGATAAAAATTTAAAAGAGAAAATATTAATTTATTTTGATAAACACGAAATAAAATTTTGTCCTAATTCCAAAACCAAAAAAAAAAAAAAAAAAAAAAAAAAAAAATTGTAACGATAATCGATAGTAATAAAAATGCATAAGCACAAATTCATACGTAATTCATCGGTCAGTGAGTGAAACGAAGGGAAAACAAACAAAATGGAGAAAAATAGCGGAAAAGTGTTAGTGTTGGAGACTCGAGTGGATTATAGAAATGAGTTTGTAATACATCCTTACACAAACTAACATCTGCTCAGCCTTTTGACATACTTTTCTATAGTTTGGAAACGAGTTTCTATTTCCTCAGATCACTCGAGCTGACAAAATGTCCTTTCTTCCGGCGACTCCGAGCAGAGAGAGAGAGAGAGAGAGAAAGAGAGAGAAAAGCGAAGAAAATGAAAGAAAATGAAAGAAAATGAAAGAAAATGAAAGAAAACGACTGAAAAGCCAACAAAATGTCGTTTCGCTCGCTTTTTACTCCCATTTCACCCCGTTTTAGTTACTAGAGAATATAAATGGAAAATCCTACCTGGGGGACAGCCACAATCACCAGGTACAGTGTCCCGTACTTTACGAACTTTGGTCGCATCCTGTTGTTGTTGTTGCTGCAACTGGACTTTAATTTCTGCTAATTTCTAAAAAAAATAAAAAAAAATATATAAATATAAATAAAAAAAAATAATAATAATAATAATTTTTTAAATTAAATTTTTACCTGTGTTAAAACAAGGTCCACTTGGGATTCAACTTCCCTTTTTATCCTGTCTCGCTGCTGCGTGGATAAGGTGAATATTTCTTGCTGCAACCTGCTGACTCGCCAGCCGAGCACGGCGCTGATGCCGAGGGAAGAGATGCAAACCACGGCCAACACTAACGTCACACACCCGCAGTTGGAGCAGAAGCGCGCGCTTTCACAACGTCGTGTCCGCGTGTCACCACCGCTCCAAGTCCATTCCTTGTCCACCACCATTGTATAAAAATATCAATAATAATAATACGGTAGAAAAAAAAAAAATTTAAAAAAAAAAATTAAATTAAATTTAAAAAAAAAAATTTAAAAAAAAAAATAATAATAATTATGATGACGATGATAACAACACTCGTGGAAAATGCACTTGAGTTTGGTCCGATATTCGGATGGGTTTTATCCCGGTTGCGGAACCCGCGTGGTCAAGCGACGCGCCCTCATCTCATCGCGCGTGGGCCGCCAACTTTTGTGGGGAGCTCGGAGTCGGTGCGTTGAGGTCGACTCACGCGCGTCCAATGTACCGGCCTGGAGTTGGCGTCGTTGCGGTCTCGTGGTCTCTCGGTCTCTCGGTCTCTCTCTCACTCGCGCGCGCGTTTCCCCTCCCTTCTGTCTGAGTCGGGATTTTCTTTTTTCTTTTTTTTTTTTTTTCTTTTTTTTTTTTTTTTTTTTTTTTAAGAGTTGCTGCCCTCTTTTCCCTTCTCCCTACCTCGGGGTTGGTTAATGGACTCGCTTGGCCCCAATCGTAATCAATGACGAGTGGAGAGGGGGATGGGAGGTTGGGTGGAAGGTAAGGGGTGCGGTCCGAGTCAATATCTCGGCTCTATGTTTGAATTTGCATTTTGTTTGTTGGTTTACGATGGTTTTTTTTTTTGTTTTGTTTTTTTTTTTTTTTTTTTTTTTTTTTTTTTTTTTTTTTTTTTTTTTTTTTGGTTGGGGAATTGGATAATAAAAATTTTTTTTTTTTTTTTTTTTTTTTGGTTGTTTGAGTGGTTTAATATATGTTTTTAATGTGGTTTTGTTTGATTTGATTTGGTTATGACGCGTTGTGGTTTAGTGACATCTGTTGGGTGAAAATGTTAACTTTTTTTAAATTTTGTTTTTTGGTTTGATGTTTGGGTTTTCTTAATTGATTGATATTTCATTAAGGAAAATTGTTTTTTGTTTGTTTGTAACGGAGTTTATTTGTTTTTAATGTTTTATTTGAATTTACCGAGTAAAAGTTGCGGTTTTGAAGATTTTTGACTTTTTTAAATTGATTTTTAATGTTTTTTGACGCAAATGTAGACTAATGTTTGTGATGATTTTAAATTTTTGATTTATTTTGGTTCTGAGGCGAAAAAATATAAAAAAATAAAATATTTTTTATTTATTTACTTTTTTTCAGATACAGTAGTGGATTTGTTGCGACATCTAGTGAGAAAACGAGGAAACTTAATAGTCACTTTTCTCTATCACGAAAATCGTCATCGTCGATGCTGGAGCGGTCAGTTTAGGCGCTGCGCGTCATTTGAACAGAGAGGGCTTTTCGTTACTTCCGGTTTTGGAAGCATCCGACAAGTTAGAAGAAAATCAGAAATTTTTTTTAAAAAATTTAAATTTTAAATTTATTTATTTTGAAATTCTTTCTCAGAATTGGTGGTGAATTTTGGATCCACGAGAAGATGGAACACGCAACGCATGCGTGGATTGGACAATGTTTGAGTTTTGGATTCGGCGCCGTCGTGGGGAACGCGAGCGTTCCGCTCGGTTGGTCGAGCGGCGAGGGGACGCGAGTGATGGAGAGGTTGTCCGAATTTCGGAGGTTCACTGGTAATCCTTTGATCGCGCGCCCGTGTCGCGTTTGGTTTTCCGCTTGGTGCAGCGACGACTAGATTGCGGGGTCTTACACGAATTTCTATTTGCCGATTGGCTGCGGCAAGGAGATTTTATCCGAGCTGGGATTTTGTTTACCCTCGAGTGGACGGGAGAGGAGAGGAGAGGAGAAGAGAAGAGAAGAGAAGCGCTGTTGTCGGCAAATTGGAAATTCTTAGAATTTTTTGTTTTCAATGAATGAAATTTTTGGTTTCTCAACATTTCTCAACATTTCTCAACATTGCTCAAATTTGCTTAAGATTTTTCAAAATTTCTCAGAATTTTTCAAAATTATTCAAATTTAGTTGGTACGCACTGATTGGCCAGGGCCTTGATTGATAAATGTATTATTAATTTAAGGCTATGGTCGCGGATGCGCCAGATGATGAATGGATGGAGAAGCGATATTAGGGGGTTTCGTTAATCCAGTCGATTTTGTGATTGTGCATTTTTTACGATTTTGCAATTTTGCGTTTTTCACGTGATATCTGTTCCACCAATTACATTCGTAATTACTAAAGTACGAGAGAGTGAAAATACAAAATGTCAGAATTGCCTAATAGGTATTTTTTTGCGATTTTGACGAGCGATTTTGAGGCTCGTCAAACCGAAAATAAAGTGGAAATGGCCAACATAACCGGATTAAACCCGGTGGAGGCCCCTACCCTCTTTACCCGAATATAACACCATTGTGTTGTATTGTATACGTTTTATGTAACTTCTGAACAATTACAAAAACTGTTGAAAATGTTGAAAACTGTGAAAAAATAATTTTTCTTTTCAGATCTTGATCTAAAACGAACAATTTCTGCTTGTATTTTTTTTTTATCTAAATCGAACAATTTTTGCACTAAATAAATCAATTTTTTTTTTTTAAATGCCAATTTTTCCACAAACTATTAATTATTTCACTTAAAATCAGCATTAACGGCATTTACTTAGTCCATAAATGATGAAGACTAGCATTTCAAGCTGGCTCATTTTGTATTTTTTACAAATACGGTCAATCTAAAAAAATTTCAGTTATATTCGAATACAATACCATTGCGTTGTATCGGAAGTTGTGTTGTATTCGAAAAAATTCCAAAACTTTAAAAAAATATCGATTTTTTTGAACAAACACGAATACAACGCAAGATGATAGGCAGTCGAAATCTCGAGGTTCCCCGTCGAGAATAAGTTGGTTTCTAACGTCGTTTCTACCTAGAGTTTTCAGGTGCACATGGGGTCTGTAAAAGGCGCGGGAGGGATTCTTACGCCGGTATACTGTGCCTATTTGATAGCCCGACTCTGGCTAACTTGTACCGATAACAAATAGGCTGCTAAATGGAGATGATTTTACACCGCCTATTTCTTAATCCGCCCCTAGTGGCCGAGCTCGATCTAAGCGGCCTACTCGAATTATCATCGATATGCTGGAGCATCGAAGAAACGACTCTGGTGTACTCTGTCAAACTTGCGAGTATTAAAACGCTACTAATTGCAATTTATTACAACAAAAAAATTCGTTTTATCGCATTGGTTATACAATGCTCGTTTTTTTACATCTAAAATTTAGTATGGTGGACAACGCGAAATTGCAAAATCATGCGATTGTTTCTTTGGAAGCTTTAATAATTATTTCCAAATCATACATGTAATGAAACTCATTATTTTAAAATAACTGATTGATTTTATTTCAGAAAAAGAAAGAAAAAAAAAAGAAAAAAAACCAAAGCCGCACTGGCCAAACTGCTGAAACGGGATGCTGAAGCAGAAAGTGACGACGAGGAGGAGGTGAGACGCGAGTGTAGATGCGTGTAGATGCGTGTAGATGCGTGTAAATGATACGTGTGTTTTGTTTTCTGCAGTACAAATGCGAATAGCGATAGTGATGAAGAAGAAGAAGAAGAAGAAGAAGAAAGCGAAAATGATTCAAAGAGGATGAGGAGGATGAGGAGGGTGGAAATGGAAATGTCGTTGGCGCAACCGGAGGAATTGCTTAACGTATCTTTTGACGTCGAAACGACAAAAATGATATTTCTAAGATATCTAATTCAAATTAATTGAAAGAAAGTGAAAATAATGACTGACCAAAGTGACCATCGTGAACGAGAATAGCAACGTGAGTCATTGCAACGATATAGAAGAATCTTATCACCAGCAAATCATCTGGAATTAAGTCGCTTAGTCATAAGGTCGATACAAACGACGGTACATACGGTACGCAGTAGCAATTTACCCAACTAGATCGCAACATGTTCATTCTCAGCTCTCGTGCAATTCACGTGGACGATACGCGAACGCACGTGACTTGATCCGCAAGTTTGGACCGACAGTCTGACACCGACCCGTCCTTTCGCCGGCGCTCATTATCAATTTATTTTATTTATTTTATTTATTTATTGCATTTTTTTACTTCGTCGATTTTTACTATGGAACATCGATACGAATATATTCTTCTTCACTCCGTAGATAAATTACATCAAATTGCGCACAATGGTAAGTTAGGGAAAAATTGTTTCGAAAACATTTTTGGATTGATTCGATTTGTTTACGTTAGCTAATGATGAAAACAATGCTGCGTCGGATTTATCAAGATTGAAAAAGGTCGTTTTGGACGTAGAAAAAAAAGATTGTGTAAGTGTGATTGCTTTTGGGAAAAATGAAAAGTGAAAGGTGAAAGGTGAAAGGTGAAAGGTGAAAGCATGGGTTTGTTTTGTTTTGTTTCGTTTGGTTTTCTAAGGGAGAAAACGTGACTGATGCGGAAGATTCTTCTCCCGCGAGCTGTTGCTACACTCTGAAGCTACTGCTCGTGTTATTCACTATATTAATTCAAATTGTTATATTTGGAAATCTTTATTTGTGGGTGTGTAATAAAGATAGAGTTTAGAATGTGCTTTTTAAATTACAAATTTTTAAAAGGTACGTTCATTTAGTTGTGTAAATATTCTTAGAATAAAATAAAATTTTAGAAACCTTTTAAAGTTGTATTTAATGCCTTCCCCGCAAAACACATTCGCTGCTGGTTCGGTTCATTTTTCTTCCGTTTCCATTCTGTTTTTATTCCGTGCAGTGAAATATTAGGTGTCATGTAGTCTAATGGATAGAGCATTGGTCTTTAGAACAGATGGTTACGAGTTCAAGTCTCGGACTAGCAATGGCAAGTAAAATGAAAATATTCACATACCGGTAATTAAAATTATCAAAATTGTATCAAAATCAATTAAAAGATGTCGTGTATACAAGAAAGTTGAAAATAAGTTGAAATTTAATAATAATAATATTAATAAATCATATGTAGGATTTTTTTAGATGGAAGCTTGTAGGTTTTTTTTTTTTTTAAATTTTAGTTTCCATGGGATTTCTACAAGACATCAGTCCATGCAGCCAGTGGACATTCCACGGATACCTGGGACATTTTGCAGTCCACTGGATGCGGGTCTCAAAGTTAAAGATGGTCAATTGGATGAAATGGGACATTCCTCGAACATCCAGCAAATTATGACATAATATCCACTGGACCTAACCTAACCTAACCTAGCTTTAGACTGGTTAATCTTTGTACTGGCGCCGAGACAATATTTAAATCCAGACTAGTCGATGTTAACGATGCATTTAACACTAAGCTGGACACATTTGGGAAGATGGCGTTCATAATGATAATATCTTGAGCATTGTTTGTACGTCGAAGCAGTCTTTCGATGGAATAAGTACGCAATGTTTTCATCAATTTGAATTGTTGTTTTAACAGCTCAAATAACTCTACCCAACATCCGCGGCAAAACATTTTCAAAAGAGGCAGTTGGTAAATTGGTTTAGAATGTAAAAACAACCCCTGGATGTGACGGTCGAATTTTGGCGGATATCCAAATACTAGAGTTTCTTGCAATCACTTAACAAACACAACCCATCCATCAGTAAAAATTTGCAGATATTCTTCTGCAAAAATTTAGATGTTGTAACTGTAGACAATTTGTACCAATTGCAGCTAGAACTTGATCCGTGCATTAAATCGTTCGAGTCGTGGCAATTTCTGCAGCAGTTTGACCATGCATTCGAGTGGAATTTTCACATGAGAATAAAAGGTTCCCACAAACTTGGCTTACTTTATCCAACGGAGTAGGATACGCGGGCAGTTTGAACAAATCAAAACAATGCAACGATTTGGTGCCAGAATGAATGAAGACATTCGAATCCCACGAGTACCGGTGTGTTCGAGTTTAATTTCTTACTAAGACGTTGATACACGTTGGAAATAAATATAGAAGGTTGATTCGCCAGCTGTGATTGGAAGCTATCGAAATTAGTGCAAAGCATTTGCAAACACAATTGCTGCAGACTACGTACTGATTTCCCAAGCGGCATGTTGTGAACTGTACTTGCTCGTATCACTAGAGATACCGTAAATTAAAATGAAATTAGCTGGGGAGTTTACAAGTAGAAAGATGAGGATTCCGTATACAAACCGTACGGTCGATGCAATTTAACGCTAACTTGTAAACTGGAGAAACTAGAGAAAAAAAATCAGTTTTCTTAGATGTATTTTTAATTTTTATCACTATATCGCAATATCGAAATTGATCAATATCGTGACAATGTTGAAGATAAATCGAACAATTGTTGCAGCTGTTCGACGGAAAATTATAATACAAAAATAAAGCTACAACTACTGCGCATGTAATTATTGAGCATTTTATTTATAGATAGGAGATTAGAAGGAAATATCTATTTGAATGGAGGTGTAATCTTGTAAAGGAAACAGAAAACGCCATCCAACAGATTAAAAATAAAGATGTTTTAATAAGTGGACGGACAGATGCTAAGCAGAGGCAGATATCGAGGTGCTGAAGTGTTCCTGATCTGGTTTCTGTGTGTAGATCTGTGGAAATAAACAAACTCTGACGGTCTTTTCTGTTTTGCTCGAACCTCCTTTTAGTTGAATATAATTGTCACTAGGTGGCTATTTATTTTCGATCTATTTTCTTATTTTTATTATTATACGAAAGGGATTGAAGTTTATCTTCAATCTAGATTTTAAAAATATAAATTATATTTTTGCATAAATTGAATAAACTTGGAGAAATTTGATTCGAGTCGAACGTGAGATTTAATTTATTTAAATTTACTTTAGAAAAATGTTTACGCGAAGATCGTGCGTTACGTTACGAAACAAATTTCAGCTCGACTTTCAGTTTTTGTTTGGTTTTTTAACGCGCAGAAATAAACGGATAAAACGAAGCAAAAATGATGAATTTATTGTTTATAATGAGCTCGGGAAATTCATCGTCTAATTTGAATGTTTTGTTTGATTTTGAGCGCTAACTGGCGCCAAAATTGCAAAACCCAACGGCACTGCGGCGCTCGTGTGATTCCCAGGCGACTGTATTGTCGCGGACCTGACCCGACTAATCGCGTCATTATGGCTTCATCCTGCGAGACAGGTCAGACGCAATTCTGTACGACACACGAGAAATTAAAAAAGAAAAAAAGAATCGAGTGTGCGAGTGTGCGAGCAGCGCGAGTGCAACGAGTGCGCTAGAGGACACGATTTAATCTCTTCTCATGCTGCATGGGCTTATGTTTGTGTATTCGGACCGATAACCCGTTACGAGTGCATGAAATTACGTCAGCCGGGAAAGCGAATTCCATTTTGCATGCAAATATTAACGATCCACATTTGATGATGGCTGCCAAAATTAAAGTGTTAGTGAGCAAAAAGAAACGCCGCTACCAAGAGGACGGATTCGATCTCGACCTAACGTGTATCCTTGACAAAATGCGACAAACGCTCGCCACTCGGCGTTTGCTCGCCATTGTTCATTGTTTTCTTCCTTTATTGACACTTTTGCAGATATTTATAATAACATTATTGCCATGGGCTTCCCAGCCGAGAAACTAGAAGGCGTGTACAGAAACCACATCGAAGATGTCGTCAGGTTCCTCGAATCCAAGCACAAAGATCACTACAAAGTGTACAATTTGTAAGAAGAATATATTTCAAATGATAACAAAAATTTAAAACAAAACAAAAAAATTAATTAAATGTAAATTTAAAAATTTAATAATTTTAAATTTTAAATTTTAAATTTTAAAATAGGTGCTCCGAAAGGCATTACGACGCGAATAAATTCAACCAGAGAGTCGCCCAGTATCCATTCGATGACCATAATCCTCCGCGTTTGGAATTGATGAAACCGTTTTGCGAAGACATGGAGGTTTGGTTGGACGAAAACGAACGGAACGTGGCCGCGGTGCATTGCAAAGCGGGAAAGGTGATTGATTGTGCGAATGCTCGAAAGTCGTTTAGAAATAAGTCGATGATTTTTGTCCGTTTGCAGGGCAGGACCGGCGTGATGATTTGCGCTTACATGTTGCACAAGAAATTGTTTCACAGCGCCGAAGATGCGCTCGAGTATTACGGCAGAGCGCGCACTCACGACATGAAGGGCGTGACGATACCGAGTCAGAGGCGTTATGTCGAGTATTACGGCGAGCTAGTCAAAAACAATTTGCAGTACAAACCAGTGCCCCTTTTACTTCGCGCCATCCGCATCGAACCCGTGCCCACTTTCAATGCTGGAACTTGCAGTACGAACAAATTTTAAATTGTTTTTAAAAACAATAATAATTTTTCTTATTTCTGTTTTTTTTTTTTTTTTTTTAAGATCCCATGTTTGTTTTGAGCCAGCTGAAGGTGAAATTGTACGCGTCGCCCGTTTACGAGGTGAAACGCGGCGCAAAGTATTTCCGCGCGGATCTGCCGCAGCCCATTATGGTTTGCGGGGACATTAAAATCGAATTTTTTAACAAACCGAATAAAATGATGAAGAAGGTTCGGATTTAACGTTTAACATTTAACATTTAATGTTAATGTTAATTAATTATTTTAATTGGTAGGAAAAAATGTTTCAAATTTGCTTCAACACGTTTTTTGTAAACGAGGAGGAAAATTGTATTTCAAATGGATACGTGGACACGAGGACGTCGGAGTTCCCGAGATCACATTTAAATCCGTCGCCACATTTAGACCGGTCTCAGTTTACCGCGAGTGATCGGTCGTCGAGGTAATTTCGCACTATAACTTCGATATTAATCGATATTGATTTTAAATGTTTTTTGTTTTTATTTAGCGCCCAATCGTTGGACCAATCTGAGCAATTGTTCGATGCGCGTTCGTGGATGCTCACCATGGGCAAGGAGGACTTGGATAAAGCTCATAAAGATAAATCACATAAATTATTTAGTACCGATTTCAAGGTAGTGACGAAACGAGCGATTTTGTTGGCAAAATTGTAATTATTTTGTTTCGTGTTTTTTTTTTTTTTTTTTTTTTTTTTGTTTAAATTTTGAAGGTTCGAATGTACTTTTCCCGCATGAACAGCGAACTGAACGAAGATAGTGCTTGTAACCGTGTTGTTAGTGAACTGGAAGTTGGAAATAGTGATGACGACGACACGGAAACCGAATCGGAGGACGACGAATGGCTGGATGCGGCTTGCGACAGGTCAACAACCACCCACGTTTGATGGAACAAATCCAAACGCACTGTTTTCTTCGACTCCAAATCGAGAGGAAGTGTTCGCGAGTGACAAAGAGAAATTTTAAAACCAACAACAACAACAACAACAAAACAACTAAACACTTTTTCTCCCTAAGCTGAAGCGCTGTAACCGATTTTTTTATTGGGAAAAAAAAAAAAATATTTATTCGTTAATAGGTTTATCATTATTCATTCATACACATTTTTGAAGGATTATTTTTTAAGAAATTGTGACAATTTGCTTGCATGTAGTTGAGATGCTTACGATTTTGTATAGAAGAGAAGAAGAAAAAACAACAAAAAGGAAAAAAAAAAAAAAAAAATTCTAACTGTATTTTTAGATGACGTCACGATCATTGACTTTGTACATTTTACACGTGAATTTTGAAAACCGTCACTCATTTCTTCAATTGCCATGGTGTATTTTTGTTTTTTTTTGTTTTTCAATGTAAGCCACTGCCATGACAAATTAGTTTAAATTTTTTCTTTTAAAAAGGACCAATTTTCCATTCTCGTTTGTAGTCGAAACTATTCCAAAATAGTATTTTTTATTTCTTATTTCTTATTTTTTTTTGCTTGTTTTGTACCTGAAAAACTCATTAAGTGTGGATTAGTAAAAGTAATAATTTATGGTCCAATTATTTCAAGACAAATTGTACAGAAAAATTGCATAATTTTTAGAATAAAATAAAAAAAAACATAAAAAAAAAATTCATTCGATTCAATTAATTTAAATTTTATTTATCGGCCTCTGTGCGAGCCCCTTCCGCGACCGGAAAAGCCTCCTCGGCCCCGCCCTCCGCTGTTTCCTCTCGCTGACGCACCGCGTCCTCCTCCGCCGCCGGAGCCCGCGCCGCCCTTCATTTTCGGCGGCGGCGACTTGGGGCGCAGAGCTTCGATGCGCTCGGTGCATCCGGTCAGGTAATCCGTAGGTCCATTGTTGAAATACATGTTGTAGGTTTCGTTGTTGAAGTTGCTGTTGGAGAGATCGGGTCCGACGGTGAGCCAGCCGGGTCGGATGGTGCAGTCGCGGCCGAACACGTGCAGACGACGTCGCCCCAGGCAGAAATGTTCGATTATGTGGAAGATCTCGACCGGTTTTTCCAGGCTTCCGTACTGCGGCTCTTCGGATATGATCAAATCGATGTCCACGTTGGCGTGGATGAAGTCGCTGTCCGTGCTGCGTCGCACGGTGCCTTTAATCCCCATTAAACAATGTTCCTGCAAAGTTCAATTTAAAATTTAAAATTTAAAATTTAAAATTTAAAACTCGAATTATTTTACTTTGGTTCGTTGGAATACTTGTCTCTGCTCGAGGTTCTTGGAATGTCCGGGGTTCGCGATGTTTGTTTTGATCCAGCAAATGTCTTCGCAACGACGGAATCCCCATTTGCGCAGACACTGTTCAATGATATTCAGTTTTATTTAGCGTTTAGTTTGCGGGCTTATTTGTTGTATTTTTGCGTCACTTTTCGGCCCAAGTCGAGTCCTTCCGACGAACCGCACCAAAGAAACACGAAAGATCTTTGCGCGGCCACTTCTTCGATTTCCAACTTCATGATTTGCTCCCACGACCAAAACTGCATATTCGTCACTCCGGCAGCTCGTTGGTACTCTTCCAGAGGCGGTTCCACCAAAATCACGTCGAATTTGCCGCCGAGTTCCCGGATGTCAAACGCTTCCAAATCGCATTTCAAATACCTATTGGTAGTTACAAACATTTTCAATTTTTAAAAAAAAAAGAAGAAGTTTTTATCAATAAAGTTTTACATCGGCGGCGTCGCAGTGGTGGATATCAAGTCGTCTTTGAGTCGAATCAACTCGCGTAATTTCGGATATTCCTCAAATCTGTCGGCTAAACCGACATCGCGGATGAAATTCTGCGGCCTTTGACCGGTGTCGACGAAATGCTGGCAGTAGTCGTTGTGCGGATTGGCACTTTGCGTTCCCTAAATGATACAAATGCATTAATTTAACGCGTTTGAGTCCGCGGATGGCTCGTTCAACTCGTTCACTTTGAGAAATGTGCTCGAATCTTTGTAAATATCTTCTTCCGCTTCTGGCTGTTCGTAACTTGCGTAATATTCCTCGTCGTCTTCGTCATCCTTCAGCCGTTTCTTCGGCCGATCGCCGGCGTCTTTGCTTTCTTTCTTCTCGCTAGACCTGACGAGTGTTTGTTCAATTATTCAATTTATCAATTTATCAATCCGTTTATTTCGTACTCTTCTTTGTTCCGCTCCTTGCCATTTTCGTTACCGAGAACTTCGCTTAATTTTTCAACGCTGGCGGCTCCGAGCTGCAATTATAAAAAATAAATGTTAGTTTATAAAAACTTTTTTCATTCGATCGGTTTTGTGGACCTGCTGAGCCAAAAGTTCGCGCCGTTTTTGCGATCGCTCCTTCAGTAGTTTGAGGCAGTCGCCCATCTTGGGTGTTTACTTTTAACATTTACTGCGGTATCGATTTGGTTAAAAATAAATAAATAAATGAAAAACAAAATAAAATAGTTGTAAAATACTTACATTTTTAAAATAAAACTAACAAAATTTTCTTTACGATTATTTTTTATTTTTATTTATTTCTTATTAAAATTTAAAGTGTCAGTTTTCGACGCAAGATGACCTCGCGCGTACAGAAATTAAAATGGTGGTAGCTGCTCGGAAAGGACACTTCTGTCCTTGATAACGCTCAGTTTTCTCAAAAACATGTGAAAATACACGACGAAAATGTTTACACGATTGGTTTTAAATCATTCGTGGAGAAGCGGAAGAGTCGCTTACTGGTATTTGGGTCCTGCGGCTCCGAAACCGCGCGCAGTGAGTTCGTCGTTGACATGGCGCAACTCCCTCGTTCTCGTTCGTCCTGACGGCGAACACAACCGGCGCACTTACAGCGACTTCGGCCACAAAAAATCCTACAATAAAGAAAACACTCTCACGATCGCTTGGTTGTCGTTATTAGTCGGTGGAATGGCTTACCAATTAATCGACTTTATTTAGTGAGTAAAAATAAATAAATTAATTAATTAATTAATTAAATAAAATAAAATTATTTTTCAGTTTTAAAGAATTGTTTAGCGGTATATGGGATCGCATGTTTCGCGTGAAGGCCGCGGAGGTTGCCATGAACGCGGAGGAGAGTAATTCGGAGTCGTCGGACGAGGAATCGGTCGAAGAAGAGAAACCCAAAAAGAAGAAAAAAGCCAAAGTTGGATTCAGGGACCGAAAAGTGAACGCATTTACGCTCCGGACGCTTTACTGGATTGATTTTAATCGCGTTTTAATTGCAGATTACCGAATATGAAAATCGAATTCGCGCGTATTCGACTCCGGACAAGATTTTTCGATATTTCGCCAGCTTGAAGGTCCACGACGAGAAGGGGGACACGGAGATTTTCATGACTCCCGACGATTTTTTGCGCTCAATCACGCCAGGGATGAAACAACCCGAGGGTTTAGTTGTGAAATTTGACTAAAATGGCGGAAATAATAATGAAATTCGTTTAAAGGTCTCGGTTTGGATCAGTTTAAACGATACGATCCAAAGGTAAATGTTTACGATTCACGAATGATTGGAAATGGTGAAAGGAAATTGCAAAATTGGATTTAGATTAATGAAATATTTAAAATTTTCCGATTTATTTAGCGAATAATGTTATTTGACCCGAAATCTTTTTTTTTAAATTGTTTATTCATTTTTGTTTAATCAATCAGAAGGATCAGGTGAGACAAAATGCACTCACTTGCTCACTTTTCTTCTTTATTATTAATTTTTTTACAATTAATTGTTTTTTATTTATCAACGAAACGCACGGTTTTTTGTTTTTTTTGTTTTTTGAATTAACTTTTTGCACTTTTTGTCTTTTTTCGTCTTTTTTTTAATTTTAATAATAATGGATCCTAAAAGACAAGGACATCCATTTACTTATTTTGTCTATAAATAATCCAATTGTTTTTGGTTTTTTTTTTTGCTTTTTGGTTTTATTTTCTCGTTTTGTTTTATAACTTCTTTCTTTACAGAATTATACATTCAAGGTACAAATCATTCGATGGCAAATGATGTCAGATATGTGTTTTTTTAAAAATACTTGACATTTTTTATAATACTCCCATTTAGCACCCCGCAATTAATATTAACCACGTTAGGCCTAAAATAGTTTGAACCGCCACTATCCCTGGACATGAATTGTAGCATGTTTAATTTGTTTTTTACGATACTAAACTTTTTACCCGTAGATGATGATAGTTTTAAATCAATTCGTGCATGTTTGATTTTGGTTTTGGAATCTGTAAATGAAATAAAACCGAAATTTGAACCGAATTTGCCTGACTACAAAACTTGGCGTTGGTTTTACCAATTCCAGTACGGTTGTGAATGGTTTGCGATGCTTTTATATACTAAATGCGTGTTTACAACTGTACTGGAACGTGATGTTTTGTAGCTAGTCGACAAATTTTCACATTTGAACGAAGCACAGCTTCAAATACAAATACAAAGCATGCGACCGTGCAACCATTCAATAATTTATCTATTTTCTAATTGAAAGAAAGGGTCGAAACCAAACGATATAATTGAATTTCATTATTTAGGGCGATGGACACATGGTGCATCAATCGTTGGAGGAGGACAGCATTTTCTACAGACTCGGGAAAAGTGGACTTATTTCGTTTTCCGATTATATTTTTCTTCTTACTGTTTTATCTAGTAATTAAATTCAACAATTGTTTTAATTTATTTTATTAATTTTATTAAAAAAATTTTTTTTTAAGCTTCAAAACGACATTTCGAATTTGCATTTCGTATGTTCGATTTGAATGGAGACGGTGATGTGGATTATGAAGAATTTGAAAAGGTGCAAACAATAATCCGTAATCAGACCAGTATTGGCTCACGCCACCGCGACCATGCCAACACTGGTAGCACATTTAAAGGGGTTAATAGTGCCTTGACTACTTATTTCTTCGGCGGAAACCACAAAAAGAAGCTGACTATTGAAAAATTTCTCGATTTTCAAAGGCAATTGCAGAACGAAATACTTAGTTTGGAGGTAAAACTTGATTTTTATTCATTTATTTATTTATTTATTTATTTATTTATTTATTGTGATATTAAATTCGTTTTGTTTTAGTTTCGGAGAAAAGATTTTGAAAAAACGGGCGTCGTTGCTGAGTCGGAATTTGCCGAGTTGATCCTCGCTTACGCCGGTCTTCATCAGAAGAAAAAGGTCAAGTTGCTTAAAAGGGTCAAGAAGAGGTTTAAAGAGAACGCTGAAGTAAAAAAAAAAAAAAAAGATTTAAAAAAGTGTGTTGTTTCGTTAATAATTTATTCGTAATTTCGTAGGGGATAACCAGAAGCGAATATCTCAAGTTTTTCCACTTTCTGAATAATATCGCCGATGTAGACACGGCGCTCACTTTTTATCACATTGCAGGAGCTTCGATCGATCAAAGTGAACCGTTAATTCCAATTTAAATGCACTAATTTATTATTAATCTATTTTTTGTAGTTACTCTTAAACACGTAGCGAAAACAGTGGCGCACGTTGATCTGAGTGACCACATTGTGGATGTTGTGTTTACGCTGTTCGATGAAAACAGTTGAGTTGATAAAATTAAGATTAATTTATTTATTTATTAAGTTAATTAAGATTAATTAATTTATTATTATTCAGTGGATGGGCAGTTGAGCAACAAGGAATTTGTTTCGGTGATGAAAAACCGGCTGATGCGTGGATTGGAGAAACCGAAAGACACGGGGTTCGTGAAGCTCATTCAGTCGATGTGGAAGTGCGCTAAAGAGAAGAAACCCGTTTTGCTCGATCTGTAAAAACATAAATAGACCGAAACGGAAAGCTTTATTTATTTTTCACTCGTATCTTGTATCTTCTTGACGTATATCGAATAAAATTCACGTTACGAATAATGAATAAAGCATCGAGTGATTTAGCCCGGCTGGCAACGTGATGTATGGCGGCTCGACGAGGCGGACAAATGATTAATGCATTTGTGCGTGACACGCCAGCAGCGGCAGTTAGTGGCCAGCTTGCTTCGACTCGGTCGATTCGATGCGATGCGATCAATCGCGCAATGCTGATGAGTAGAAAACATAAAATAACATTTGGTTAAAATATTCGAAATGATCACGAGATGGCGCGTACTATTCGACGACGAAACCACCAAACCACGAAACCACGATGAAAGCCATCGACTTTCGAGGACGGAAAAGGATGAACGAACCGATGCTATTGATTATTAAAGGCACTCTTTAAAGGTAGGTTGATAAGTTTAACTTAAAAGTAGTCGTTTTAATACCTAAACGTAGTGGTTACTGGTTCGAAGACGTTATGCGGTAGTAGTTTCAGTTATTGTCGCGGGTGTCGCTTTTTATATAAATTGTATTTCTTTATTTCTGTATTTCTTTATTACTTTAAACAGAAATGTTTTAAAAATGATCGAGGTCGAATGAGGGGTTAGTTGTTTACGTGAACTTGAAATCGGCCGACTTCGTTGAGCGTTGACCCCGAGGGCAAGCGTTTGTGCGTGAGTGCGGGTGATGGAGGTGGACCGTACGACCAGCGCGGGTAGGGAAACTTGAAAAGGCGGCGGAGCGGCGTCGATCGAAGCGTTTGACTCGCAAATCGCTCATTTCCAGTAAAGTCGATGCCCATAACGTTCAAGTGTTGCAGCGGGTACGGGAGTCCGTTGGGACCCACCAGAGCGATGTAAACAACGTCGTTGTCGTTGTCGTTGTCATTGTCGTCGTGGTCGCCGTCGTGACCCGCACAGCGAATTCGGTCGAAAAACGCCAACAAGATGACCATCCTCAACCAGATCTGTCCAAACGGTAGCAAATTAGCAATTAGACGATTCGTGTCGCGCCGAGCCCGCGCCGAGCTCTTTAAAATCCATTAACGGCCCAATTTACGACTTAGGCGTGACAGTTTTACGCACGCTCGGCAGATGGCGCGTGTTAAAATCGTATCAGTTCGATGCACCCATTAAAAGCGCAGCGGATCGAAAAAGCCTTTTACCTTGATCGTTGGTAGCATTTCCCCGACGCGCGCGTGTTCTGTGTGTTTCTGTGTGTATACGTCTACGTCTACGTCTACGTCTACGTCTCGAGAAGCGATTTGTAATTTGGAGTTTAGATTTGATAGAGACGCGATTGCGAGGGGGCCGCGAGGGGGTCGCGAGGGGCCGAGGGTGTAGTTGGCCAGAGGCGAAGCGGCTTTGTAATTTTTCTCAAAGCGGGAGTAAATTGAGGACGCGTATTTGCGAGCTGCGAGCTGCGAGGGGTCACATCTCGCTAAAGTGTGCCACTAAATTTAGTTTGGAAATAAAAGGAACGAAAAAAATTGTTGCCAGAATTGCGCAAGAGCGCACATGCAATCAATCAACGGAAATGTTGCGCGCTCGTCGCCTTGGCAACCGTCGACAAACGTGACGATCTAAGAAATTTACAATTTTTGTTCCGAAAGAAAGAAATTTTATTGCGATGAATTAGTGGGCGTGAAAAAGAGGAGAACGGGAAAACGGGAGAACGGGAGAACGGGAGAACGGTTGGATTTGGAACGGACATTGAGCTTCGCTGCAATCCATCGAGGCTGCGGCGAGGCCGACTTTCGGGCGGCGCTTTCTCGGTATCTCGGACTAAATTCGGCGTTTGGCACGTGGCAAAATGGATTTATTATATTATTCCGATAATATATATATATATATATATATGTATAGACTGTACTGTATTTGAGAAACTGCCACCGTTACAAATTGTCAAATTACATGAATAAATTAAAAGATGAGATCTCCGAACATGAATCGATCGATCGATCGATCAATCGATCAATTAGATCATTAAGAATGCGGGTGTTTCGTATTAGTGGCAGCCGCAGACCGCGGCCACCATGCCGTCGTACTGTTTGAGGATGACGTTTTCGTTCTCGTCGAAGAAGAGCAAACTGATGGCTAAGAGTTTGTTTGGGACGCAGCACGGCGCCGTCACTCCGCCGCCGTGCAGGCGCATTTCGTGCACGATGCTCTGCACCGTCGCGTGGTTCGTGGGTCGCTGGTTCTGGCCCAGCGGATAAGTGCATTGACCGGCGCAGTAGTGGGCGTTGTAGCCTTTGGGAGAGATGATCCAACCGGACCAACCGATCGTCTCGAAATCCACGTACAGATTGTGGCGCGAACACTCGATCGTTTTGTCGGACGAGCGCCGGATCCGACTCGCGTTCTCCGAACTCGTATCCAATGTCGGACCCGTTTCTACGAAATAATTTTTAAAAAAAAAAAAAAAAAAAAAAAATTTTTTAAATTTAATGTAAAATTTTTTTGTTTGTTTTTTATTTATTTCTTTATTTATTCACCAATGTTGATTGGATGTGTGGTGGTGGTGGTGGTGGTGGTGGTGGAGTTTGGCCGCGATGCAAACACGACGAGGATCGGCTGACGTCCGTTGGCGTGTTTTCGTTTCATGACCCTCAGCACGGACGGGTCCAATTTCTCCCCGATTAAAGAGCGGAGTGTGAGCAATAAACCTGTAATGAGGGGGTCGCGGGTTCAAATTGTGATTACAGCCCTTTTGGAATAAATTAAAAGAACCGTGATTGGTGGTTTGGTTTTGCAGCCAGTCTGAAATAGCGTCCGTCACTCGGAACACCTCCCAGCCCGGCGAGTAGGCACTTATCCTGCGGGCGTCCACCAGACGGTTCCCTTCCTCCTGATTGGCTCGCGTTGGATCCATCACTTGATAAACCCTCATCTAGACGTCAATTTAACAAACGCACTTTTTCATTCATTTCTCAATTCCTTTTTCTTTTTCTTTTTCTTTTTCTTTTTCTTCTCCTTTTTACCTCGAGTAAATGTGCGCGCGCGTCTTTCCGGTTCTTAATCCCGTCGAAATTCCTCCACTTTAACTTGTAAACGTGGAATTCGGACGCGAGTATACGTTCGTCCGCTCCGATCCCGTTCAAATCGAATTTAAAGTGATTTAAATCGTTCGGAGAATCTTAAATAAAAATAATTAATTGAAATAATTGAAATATTCTGTATTTGTTTTTACCTGTGCAATGAAAACTTCGGACGACGTCGGCCGAATAGGGGTTGGCGTGTCGCGTGACGCCGGTGGTGCGGTCGGCGATCGTGTCGTACAAATCCAACATGTACTGAGGCGTGGCAACGTGTCGCGCGCGTCGTCCCGGCCGCTGCAGCCCGAAAACGCGGAGGAGTCGGTCGAGCGGCGGCGCGAGTGCGACCACTTCGGGAGATGCGACAACATTTGCCGCCAACGCCGCCAGCACGACGAAAAGTTGTCCGCACTGCATTTGCGCCGAATGAGCGGATCGTGCGCGCGATCGTTGCTGCTATTTAACCCGGCGAGCGAGGGGAAGGGGAAGGGTGGGGTGGGGCACCGAGAGTGGCGCCACATTCGCGTGCGAAGCCGCAGCCGTTCGGAGTAATACCCCTGCCATCGCCGCCGCCGCCGCCGCCGCAGCCGCCGCAGCCGCAGGTAGGCGACGATCAACGATGACGATCAACGATGACGACGGATGACGATCGTGTTGGGCAGGCTGCCGACTGCCGACGGCTGACCGCCGAGAAGTGGGCGAGGTGGGCGAGCTGGGCGCCAAACGCTCGCAATGGCCATAAGTTTGCCTTCAACGTCACTCGCTCGAAGAATATCGATGCGGCGCTAATTAAATACACATGTCGCGCACATGTTGTACTCGTTAGTTACGCGACTCCGCAGATCGAATGACTTCAATTTTTTTGTTTCAAATGTTTTTTTTTTTTTTTTTTGTTTTTTTTTTTGTTTTTCTGGCGGTGGTTAAACAAAATGTGGTGGTGGTCCGTGATGTGATTTATAAATTTAGAAAGATGAGTCGATGTGTCCGTCAAGTGTAATTTTCCTACATATTTATTTTATTTATTTATTTTATTTTATTTTATTTTATTTTATTTTATTTTCATTTATTTTCATTTCATTTCTTTTTATTTAGTTTTATTTGTTTAAATTTTTGTATTTTTGTTTCCCGTGTTATGCGTTTGATTAATATTGGTATTTTGGGTGAATATGCGAACGGTCGTCATGGAGATGAGAGTCCTGGGAAGGGGAGACGATGGGGGAAGGGGAAGGGAAAGGGAATCACCTTAGCAACCGCAAGCGCTCACTGCCAACACCACCCTCCCATTGGCGAGTCGGTGCGATGTGTAGGCGGAAGGGGTGCACGAAGACGTATTTTCGTTGAGGGCCATCAGACACTTGGACGAGTCTTTCGAGTCCCTTTTTACAAACAAACAAACAAAAAATTATTTATTTAATTAGATATTAAATTTTAAATTAAATTAAAATTAAATTAGAAAAGTAAAGAAGAAGAAGAAGAAAGGAAAAAGAAAAAAAATGCTGCGATGTTTTGGTGAGGTCAGTTCGGCGGCGCCATGGGGGGTGTCGGCGACACATTCCAATGCTCCTAAACTGGCGCCAAAAGCGATACTAGGAGAGCCATAAGAGGAAAAGAGGAAGATTTCCCAAACACGATCCATATATGTGAATAATTTAAAGATGTGGATAAAAACTGACCTGAGCACGCACAGGTGACCTTGGTGACCGGTGCAAACTCCAACGCACAGACCCACATCGATTTGCTGAGAAAAAGAAAACAAAACATGAAAACGAAACATAAAATAAAATAAAATAAAATAAAATAAAATAAAATAAAATAAATGCTTTCAAATGGAATGAAAACGAAACGAGCGAGAAAATTTCACACTTTGCTTATCAGCTTTTGCTCGCCGCTCGCGTTGGCGTTGGCGTCGGCGTTGGCGTCAGCGTCGGCGTCGCTCGCATTCCACGATACGTCAAAATCAAAATAAACAGATGTACGGTGCATCCGATAACACGGGGGAGTGCAGCCGCATTCTTCGATCACCTCGACGCAAACTGCGCCTTTAAAACAAAAGAAAAAGATTAAATTAAATTAAATTAGTTAAAAATGTACATTTTAAATTTTCAATTCAATTGAATATTAAATTAAATACTGAATTAAATATTGCATTGAATACCGTTCGGTCCTGCCACTGATTCCGTCCTGTTCTTTATTGGTTGACAACGGTCTGAAAATGAGACAAGTTTAATGCGATGAATTTTATTCATTTTTTAAAAAAATGGTTCGATGATATTTGTATGCAGATATCCCTCCCTCCCTCCCTCCCTCCCTCCCAGGCTCTCAGGCTTCCAGGCTCCCACGCTTTAGTTGGTTGGTTCGTTCCCTATGACCTCGCAGGTTTTCGGTTTCATTCATTGCCATGCAAGACGTGAATGTGGAGCAAGCAGGCTCGCAAACACCTGGGCTAATGTTGGGCTGGGCCGAGTTCGGTTGGGTTGGGCTCGGCTCGGCTCGGCTCGGCCGGACTCGACCCCGAGCTCGAATATTGAGCCTCGAATATTGAGCCTCGAAAAATGAGCGGAATGCGCGCGAAGAATGCAAACTTGTTTTTCTCTAATTCTTTCATCGTTGCAATCAATGTGGAGCCGATGGGACGGGACGAGACACGAGCCAAGTGTCTATCTGTCTTCACTTCTGGGTATTTATAACTGGTGCGAAACCTCCCCAAGGACTCACCTGAACCTGAAGACGAAGACAAAGACGAAGAATGAGAAGAAGAAGAAGAAGAAGACGACGAAGACGAAGAAGAAGAACAAGCGCCGCGACAAACGCCCGTGTCCACGTCCACCTGGTACGGCGAATCGTCGAATAAACGCAGCCAGTGCGACTGGCGTTCGCAGTTGGCGCCGTTCGCGTAGCACGAGCACGACGCCACTACGGACACCTCTTTGGACCCTTCCAGGACGTGATGCTCCTCAAGACGCTCGCTCGACGGCCGGCACGAATAACCGTGCTCGCACGAATGCACCGGATCCTTCAATCATTTGAAATATTTTTAAAAATATTAAAAATATCTATAATACTACCGTTAAATTGTGCGGGGCACAATAATGTCTGCATTGGCCAATATCGATGTAGTAGTCGTCGCCATTGATATCTTTAACAAATTGAATAAAATTAAATTAAATAAAATAAAATTAAATAAAATAAAATAAAATTAATTTTACCGTTTCCAATCGGTATTAATTTCTTGTGGCGGATGCAACAGTGATGGGAAGTGGAGTTGGCGTCGTTGATCGAATTGGCATCTGTTGTTGAATTGAACGCAATGTTATCATCTTATCATTTTGTTTGGGCAAATTGAGCTGTCTTTGAGCTGTCTTTGAGCTGTCTTACGTGCGCGTGCGAAGATGAGATAGAGCGCGGCGAGGAACGAGATGCGGCGATGATGAGCCATGGGTGGACGTGTGGATGGACGAATAGACGTGTGGATGTCTGGACGATGACACTTTGGCTTAGTGGTTTGTGTTGTTGTTAATCACCCAGCCCTCGTTGGCCGTCGCCCGAGGGGGTCAGTTGGCGCGGACACCAATCGCTCGGCGCTATTGGACGAGTAAAGTTTAGCTCACATTGTTAGTCGGTTGAATCGAGTCGTAATTTGTCGCTGGCCGATGCTTGCGCGATGGCTTAATTACAGGTGTGAATTCAGACTAGGCGCCATTTAATTGGCTCGTGGAGCCAACCTTGAACGTTTTCCGATCGTCAATTACGATCAACTGTTTATATATTTATATCGAATGTTGGCAATTAGGTTCAATTCGGATGGATGAATGAATGATTGATTGGCCAGACTCGATGGCGTTTCTTTTTTCCTTTTCCGTTTTCGGAGATGCTTTTAGACCATTTTATCTTTCTAATCGTTTAATTTGCAATTTATGATCTCGTTTCGAGTTTAATTGCGGCCGAACCAAATAAGGTAAATCGTTTATTTGATTATGTAAAGTACTTCAACTTTACATTCATTCTTGGCATCGGCTGACATCGTGCGGCAAATTTCATAAATAAAAGAAAAAAAAAGGGAAAAAAAATCGAAAAAAAAAATCGATATCGACGTTTCTTGCCATTCGAGAGATCCATAGTGAATCAATACCTGTCCAAAGTTTTTTTACTCTTCTTGCCAAGGGAAAAAAAAAATATTTATTCAGTTTGTTCATCGCGGTGCTAAAAGTTGTGCCTGTCTGATATAAATACATTTCCATACGTTTACATTAAGGAGTGACGACAATTTGGACGTGACCAGCAGTAAAACACCCATAAACGCATAAAGCAGGTGAACGACCGTGCACTATAGTGCCATCTACCGGTTCCAAGTTGCAACCAGAAAAATAATATTTAAAAAAAAAAAAAAAATAAGAAAATTCGGCAAAGGAAAAATGGCACTTGTTTGCGCACGTTTATTATTTGCATCAAGTTGAAAAGAAATATTCAAAAATTGTTGTTTTTCGTGTCTCACTTAAATGTTTATACAAAGTTCTAGAAAAAAATATTTACACTACTCTTGTAAAGTATCTGACCAAAGTCTGCGGAGTGACGTCAAACGCCGTCTGTGGTGAGTTTTCGTGGATCCACGTGCGGCCAGTCGAGAGAATTCTGATCCAAATCGTTTCTCGAACCGCCGCTAGACGGAAGAGCCAAATTGGACGCACTCACTGAACTGAATCCTTGGTTCGAACCCGACACTAACTCGTAAGTGGGAGCGGGCGGGAGGCTCGGGAGGACCGGGAACCCCCCGACGCCGCTCAATCCCGATCCCGAACCTGACACTGCTCCGCTTCCGGTTCCGGTTCCGGCTCCACCTCCGCTGAAACCGCTGAAACCGCTTAGACCGCTGAAACCACTTAAACCATTTAAACCGCCCGAATAACCGCTCAAGTCGTACGACGGGGGACACGGGGGTGGCGGAGGAGGAGGAGGAGGAGGAGGCACGTACGGAGGGGGGTTGTACGATGGTGGCGGCACGTAAGGGGCAGGATTGTACGATGGTGGCGGCACGTAAGGGGGAGGATTGTACGATGGTGGAGGTGGATTGTAACTCATTTGGAAGACGGGAAACGCAGGGTAGCCGGACGCCATCGCTTGGTAGACGGGTGCGGACGGATACGTGTAGCCGGAAGTGGTGGGCTCAGGTGTGGTCGTGGGTTGCATCATGTGGAAGAAGGGTTTGAGGAACAATTTTTTGAGGAAGAAAGCGTCGGTTTGGAGGAAGAGTGCGCTGACAACGACGAGTGAAACACAAATCTGTTTTGAGAAAAGAAAAATATAAAAACGTTTCGCTCGTTTTGTTTTGTTTTGTTTTGTTTAGTTTTGTTTAGTTTTGTTTTGGTTTACCTGTGTCATAATGTGTTGAAATGCGAGTGTTGAGTGATGATACGAGCGGGTGTATCGACTTTTTATAGACTCGTTTTGTTCGTTCAATTAGGCTCGAGGCACCCGGGGACTAAAACTAGGTTAGTCCATCTTTTCGATCGCGCATGTGTCGTCACCCGTGTTCGTTTCCACGGCAACTGATGTAGTTAGCGCACTTTTTCTTTCACCGGCTCGTTAATTAATCCCGATGACAACGATTAATTATTCGCAGCCATTCGATCACGCGCACGTTTGCCACACTTTGAATCGAGACGAAAAAATGAAGAAATTCGAGCGAAGAGTCGGAACTCGGAAGCATCGAAATTTGGGGGGAAAAAAAGAGGAAAAATAAGACGAATGAAGGTAGCAAATGTCGTAAAATGACGTCACAATAGCGTGCATTTTGATTATCCATTTGGCACCGTAACTCTTTGATCTCTCGAGACGATTCGAGTTCGAGGGAAAAAAATTACGGGCAGGGCGAGAGAATGAGGTGGTGGCTGATGATCTAGGTTAAGACGACATCCAAACAGAAATGGCCCGTGGCCTTGTTTTGTGTGTGTACACGAGAACTTGACACGACACGTCGTTGGAAGGAAAAGAAGAGACGAGAAGAGTAGGAGGGAGGGAAACTGAGGCGATAACTCGTTCACCCCGTCTGCGTGCAATTGCTTCATTTGTCACCGAATTATGACAATGTTAAGCGTTTTCAAATTAATTACACCTTGTTTTTGAGCGTTTATTTTAATTTAAATGTCTCCCCGCTGGCAGGTTTCCTCGTTAATAAGACGCACGTGATGTCTTTTTGTCTTCTTTTTAATGTTTTAATGTTTTTAATTTGATGCGATGAAGTGAAGATTTGGCGGTTTTTTTTTTTTTTTTTCTTTTTCTTTTTCTTTTTTTTTTTTTATCTTTTTCTCGTTCTTTTTTCTTTTTTTCTTTTTCTTTTGTGGTTTTCCCTAGAGCGAAAAAACTTTTAAGATTACTTTTTCAAAAAATGAAGTTAATTTGTTGCGTCGATTTGGCAATAGGTAGCGCCAATGTCGAAATGGAGTGAGGGATGTGGCAATGCGAGTGTCGCCCGGTGTGGCAACGCGCTCGAATTGACACAGGTGGAACCCTCACAAAAGGACGGCTAAGAAAGTAAGTAAAGCTGCAAGTGCACCGGGATATTTGAGTTGGAGCCGCACGAAACGAACAATGATTAGTAAGATAGAATTAAAAGGGAAATAAAATACTCGGCTCAATTACCAAACGCATCAAAACAGTCTGGAAACGAACGTTTTGCCACGGAACTGTTCGTTTTAGAGGCGGATTTTAAATTCTCCGTTATTCTAATTAGTGTTGTTAATGTTGCGGGTTCGCAACAGCAGATGGCTTCGTGCAGCAGCCAGCCGGGAATCCGAGTTTCTGCGGTTGATATATCCATCGTAAAAAAAGAAAAAGAATGTACGTATTTAACGGGATGTCATTAAAAGCGAAAGAATTACAAAACTTAACGAAAATTTTTGTGAAAATCAGGAGAAAAAAGAGGAATTTTGGCCACAAACGCAAACTCTTACTATCGAAATTTCAAAAATCAAGTCCTCAGGAACGAGGATGGTTTACAATGTTTAATGTTGTAATGTTGTAATGTTGTAATGTGCAAAGTGCAGTTGATGTCACGTGTTTGGGGTGGAGTCATTGAATCAACAACGTCTTCGAACAAAATGTTAAGCGATTTAAGAAGTTTTCGGTATTTCGTTAATCTTTACTCTTGTTTAAGCAATTTGTTCTTCGATTGTTGTGACAATTCAAATTTCTTTTCCTTTCTAAACTTAATTTACTTCGGGTATTCCTCGACCCGAGTTTGTTCGAATTAGATTAGCTGCAACTTGAAATTTCGATCGCACTTCACGTGAGATAATAATTGCTTTTCATTTAGGAAGCCGAGATACATCGCTAATATTCATTTTGTTCGAATATCTCATTTTGTCTTTATTAAGCTTATTAATTCGGACTCGGCTATATAAAGCCCATTTGAATACGCTTTAACAAAGGTCATTCGAGACCGGGTGGTCTCGTGCTCCGGTAAAACAAACATTCGCACGAGGGAGCCACCCGAGGATACTCCAGAGGCCGCTCCTGTGGATGTCTGTTTTGCTCAACTTTCCTATTTTTTTAAATTTGGTTTTGTGCTCTTAATAAAAATTAAAGTTAAAGTAGTTAAACGAGTAATTTTGCAAGAATTTCGTGGAAACGGGTTCGTGTCCCAGTGGCGTCCAGATAATTTTTTTTTCCTTTTTTTTTCCTTTTTTTTTTCTCTGTATTTAATCATCGAAGCGAAGTAAGAATGTTGGTAATGTTTCTCAGCTTCTTAAATTTAAAGCAATTATTATTTCGCTTGAAGTTCAATAACGGCACTAAAGTGGGATCGAAATTTCAAGTTGTGCTTTATTTTTACTACGTACGGCGGTGCAGCTAATCTAATTCGAACAAACTCGGATCGAGGAATATACGAGAAAAACTTAATGAAAAAATGGCCAAGAAACTACAGAACACAACGGAAATGTGAAACATCTACTTCCGTTTTGATGCGATAAACTAAAAACTTGTCACAACATTTAACATACTCGGCAACAATTTAAACTCAAGTGGGCAGCAACATTTCCATTTCCATTATTCCATAATTACAGATTCGTCGAATTTAGTTACAACTTAATGATGTGAGCGACCGAGTTAGGTCCGTACCGTACAACTTCAACACACATTCGGTTTGGCTACGGCTCCAAACCATTCATTTCATCTCAGTTCCCCCATCATCTCAACATAAAGCACAGCCTTTTACTTGATGCCTCGAACGTGCAGTGTCGAATCTAGATTGATGTATCAACTCGGGAGTCCATTGTTCAAAAAATCGCCATTTTGTCCAATTTTAAGCCGCACGGTTCTGACCTCTCGTGGGTTAAATACGAAAATATTATTACAGTAATTAGTAAGAGTTTTTATTTAAATAATTCATTTTTGTGCATTTTTTGTGCATTTTTTGTGCATTTTTTGTGCATTTTTTTGTGCATTTTTTTGTGCATTTTTTGTGCATTTTTTTGTGCATTTTTTGTTGAAATGTTTTGTTTTGTTAGTAGTTCGTGGTGTCATTCGGGTTTCTAAATTCGTGGCACTAAAAACACTTTATTTTTATTCTCTTTTATTCGAATTTTTTTTATTTCCAGCTAATCTAATCAGAGCTAGGAATAAACGAAGTGAAGTTTGCTCGAAAAACTAATCCAGCTCCCGTGTCGTAAATGCCGAAGACACCGCAACACTACAACTAAATTTCGAGTGAGCAGCTACATTTCCAAATTTGTCCAATTTATCTTACAAAGGATTCTTTTCGTTCTACCGCAAACATCGCGCAGCATCCAACTACACACCCTTTCTACTTCCCCTTTCAAACACTCAAAGTCCAAGCTCGCTCCCAATCATTTCGTCTCATTTGTATTCCTTTTGCGTTCGGTTGTTTGTCAAATTTCGATTCAGAACGGCCCTGCCATCTCGTGTGAAAATTGAAAATATTTTTATTCCAGCCCTATTTTTTTGCAAGTTGCTGTTTAAAAAAAATCAAAAGATCTAGATTTACAAATACAAAATATGATATTGTGTAATCCGGCTCAATGACACGTGTTTCGAATTCAATCACGTGGCTTTTGAGTCGATGTACAGATTCAGATTCCCGTCGAATCTAAAAAAAAGTGACGCATCTGAAAATAGACGACAAAACTCGAGTCGATTGAATGTCACTTGAATGAAAATAATTAATTAATTCCGAGAAAAGTTCCAGACGCGAAACCTATATATTATTTTTAATTTCCATACGAACGTCTAAGAAATGTTTATTAACGACTTGCGCGGCTTCTCGTCACAGGTAGTAAGAGATGAAAAATTGAAAAATTCAATTTCAATTATTTTTCAATGACGTAAATACGATACAATACGACATTCATTGAAAACGCTAATTGACACGCAACACCAAAACCACACGCATGATAAATCGACGGTACTCGAGTTGCACAAATGGATCGGATCGGATAGGATGGATTATCCTTTTTCCTTTAACTGCTAAGGGGGGAAAAAAAAGGAAAAAAAAAGGAAAAAAAAAAGAAAGAAACAAAGAAAAAAACAAAAAAAAACAAAAAAAAACAAAAAAAAACAAAGCGCTCGAGCTCAACTTGAAATATGGCATCCCGAATCAATAATGACAACACTCGCCACCTTTACCTTCACCTTTTTGTCGATCACAATGGGAGGTGCACCGATAATCGATCTAATTGCCAACTGCTTTTTTGTTTTGTTTGACAGGTGCCGAGAATTTTGCCAATTCCGCATTGAGGAATGAATGTTGCATTTCTGGTTTGTTTCGCTAGATCATTTCTCACGGCTAATTAGCACTAGGTCGCGTCTGTGTTTGGTGAATAAAAAATAAATAAATAAATAAATAAATAAATAAATAAATAAATAGATAAATAAATAGATAAATAAATAAATAAATCGCAGTGTCGTAGTGTCCGTGATGAATTATCTACAGTTAAGAATGCTAAATATTTGAACACGTTCTTATCACGCCGCTTTTTGTTCTTTTTTTTTTCTTCTTCTTCTTTTTGTTCTTTTCATGTTTTCTAAGTCTCTCGACGTTCGACATCACGACCGAACTAAAGCCAGCGACCTCGGTGTACAATCTGTACATACTTCCGTCTCGTTGCGACGTGAATTGCAAATTCACGTGGCAACGTGAAAGGAACGGAAGAGAACGGAGGTAATGCCAAATTTTGACTCAATTATAAATGCGATAAGAGGAATTGATTTTTGACACACTTGAAAAAGAAAAAGAAAAAGAAAAAGAAAAAGAAAAAGAAAAATTCTCGCCAAATGCAGTTCTTTCTCTGTACGGCAATTTGCAGATAATGAAAATGAAATGAAAATTCCGAAAATTCTTCCATTCACCGCTCGAGCGAGGCTAAGTACATGAGGTTTCGGTCGACCATCTGAATTCTTAACGTCCCTAAGGACGTATTTAACCAAACCGATCGATATCGAGCCAATCAATTGCTAATCGATAAAGAATTTGTTAAATGAGGAAACGAACCGTCGCCGTGTGTTCTGCGTTTTCTGTCTTTTATTTGCTCGTGATTTGTTTCATTTTCATTTTCATTTTTATTTTCATTTTTATTTTCTTATCGAAGGAAGTTCGTGAGTTGCGAGTTGCGCGTGAGATTTTATGTGCAAAGCCAGGAGAAGAGGAAAACGTGCATTCGTCTTACTTTGTCATCGTCGCGAAACAAAAAGGTTTCTATATCGCCGCAATTTCTTTATTTAGTTACAAATGGGTGGCGAGGAGAAAGGACGTTGCAGGTGGTATATCGTGGCTCGCACTCTCGTTGGAATGCGGAGGGTGTTAGAGGTTGGTTAGATCGATATTAAAATTGAGCGAGCGAGAGTGAGTGAGTGAGTGAGACTGCGGTGCCGGTGCCGGTGCCGGTACAAACTCGAGTAGATACTGAAGCGTGGCGAACGTGCAATTTAAGGGGCGGGCGCCCGATGCGCGATACATATATATGTGTTTAGTCGCGAATTGGGATGAGGATGATGACAGCACCGCAGCAGCACCTCAGCAGCGACCAGCAGCACGCAGCGCGATAATAAAAGCTCGAGTGAATGACTTAAACTGTTCTTTAAACTTACTCTAATGACACCAAAATAAGTTTAGATTAATGCGCGCGGCTCAGGGACCGGAACTCGAAGCTCGAGACGAAGCGAAAAAAAAAATAAACGGTTAAATAAATGATGATAAGTTGTTGTTTTTTTATAGTTTTTTTTTTTTTTTTTTTTTTTTTTAATTTTTTAAAAATTTATTTTTTTTTTTTTTTATGCGAGCACTTAGCTTTTAGATGCAAATGCAAAAAAAAAAAAAACGCACTTACTTTATATTTACAAGTCACGAGAGTCAGTTGGTGCGCACGAGGAAAATTGAACTGTTTTGCCGATATATAACGCATTAGTAGTGTTTATAAAGAACTTTATACACGCGGGACATTGACAGTGACGAGCCGACAGGTGAGTCGATAGGCAGTCGGTCAGTTTGTCACGTGTCTCGGCCACATCAGATTAGATTAAAGCGAAATGTTGGCGCCACAGCCCGTCAAACGTCTGGCGAACTGCGAAACGCGTGAAATGTGCAAATTGCAAATTGCATTCGATGCGATTTTTGTGCGTGATTTTTGAAGCTCGCATCGATAAGTAATTGAAATGAATCGAATCGGACAATTGAATAAATAAATAAATAAATAAATAAATAAATAAATAAATAAATAAATAGGTAGGTAAGTGGTAGCGAGTAGCTGCTTTGTGCGACTGGCGAGACGTTAACAAGTTGGTGGTGTAGTGAATTGGAGGAGCACACTGCGGCCACCGGGGGTGGGGGTTGTGCAGTTGAACCGATGGAGTGATGGAGTGCGCGAGCAACGAGTCTGCTCGCTCGGCGTCGGCGGACTACTGCGACCGAGTGCACGCGTCGGCCGATTGGAACGTCGATGCCAATGCCAACGCCAGCGTCACCGTGTTCGACGAGAACCAGTTCGTGCAGGCGGTTTGGCAGCAGGTGCTCTGGACGTTGGTGTTCGCGGTCATCGTGCTCGTGGCCACGGGCGGCAACATCGTCGTCATCTGGGTCGTGCTGGAGGACCGGCGGATGCGCACGGTCACCAACTACTTCCTGGTGAACCTGTCGGTGGCCGACGTGCTGGTGTCCACGGTCAATGTCATCTTCAACTTCATCTACATGCTCAACTACGATTGGCCGTTCGGGCACGCGCTCTGCAAAACGACCAACTTTTTATCCGTTCTGTCGATCGCGGCGAGCGTCTTCACCTTAGTTGCCATCAGCGTCGACAGGTAAAAAGACAAATTTTGCTCAATTTTGCTCAATTTTGCTCAATTTTGCTCAATTTTGCTCAATTTTGCTCAAGTCTTAAGTCTTAAGTCTAGTCATTTATTGTGTTGGCATGGAAACCAACGGGCAAGCGTTGGTTTCGTTTCGTTTCGTTTCGTTTCGTTTCGTTTCGTTTCGTTTCGTTTCGTGTAATTCTATCGTGCTTTGCAGATATATCGCCATAATGTCGCCTTTAAAGCCTCGAATGTCTCGAATCACCACCATCAGCATCGGCCTGAGCATATGGGTGGTGAGTGCGCTCCTCTCGTTGCCCAACTTGCTGTTTACGACCACCAAAACCGAATATTTTCCCAGCGGTCAATCGCGTCGCATTTGCTTCACTCTGTGGCCCGACGGTCCGATGACTCAGAGCAACCAGGAGTACATGTAAGCACTACGACGACAACGACAAAAAAAACACATTGCCAATTATTGGTAAACCTTAATTGTTGTAATATTTGCGTTGCTCGTTAAGAAGAAGAAGAAGAAGACGAAGCGCTCTAGGCTCTTTAAAATCTTAATGTAAATGGCATCGAAGCGAAGCAAACCGAAGCAAACCGTTAAGGGGCTGTAATAATAATTAAAAGTTACGCATTACTTACACCGTCGTGCACGAAAAAGCGACACGTAACTAACTACAACGGTGCTCGTGTCGTGTCGTGTCGTGTTGACTGTCGAGCACTTTTATGAGCGCTCAAACGTCACGTTAACTCGATAATAAGCGATCACATTTTAACGCTCTTAAGTTGAAGATGCTCGTCACGTAATGCGGCAGTCGGAAAACTTATGTCTTTATTTATTTATTTTATTCTCTTTGTATTTCTCGTTTGTATACATGCTTGTATTGTATTGTATTTAATTAAATGTAACGAGCATTAAATTAGTTCGATGCTCAGCGGGGATCATTTCATTATTCCGCTACTAAATTTCTCCAATTGCTTCGTTGTGCTGTTTCGGCCATTTACACTTTTCCCCCCGATAAGCAGAAGCGGATTAAGGTGGAATTAATTGACTCCGCGATGGCATAAATGCGACTTATTTGATTTTGTACTCGTGTTTCAATTTTGGGCAGGAAAAAAAAAAAAAAAAAAAAAAAAAAAAAAAAAACGAAATTGAATTAGGCAACGCGTGTGGGAATCTTTTGATAGAGTAAAAAAAAATGAAAGAAAAAAAGAAAAAAAGAAAAAGAAAAAAATCCTTTTTGCTTTTCTCGAGAATCTGGAAAGGAAACACGTTTCATCAATTCACTCGGGGTCCTCGATAAAAGAGAGAAAAAAACCGATGCATTTCTCAAACATGACAACATTCTTTTTTTAGGTTTAGTTTCTTTTTAACCGTTTCTTTGTTTCTTTCTCTCCGATTGTTAATCACCGTAGTTACAACGTGATGTTGATGATCGTCACTTACTTCTTGCCCATAACGTGCATGTGTTTCACCTACACTCGAGTCGGGCTGAAATTGTGGGCGAGTCGAAGCATCGGCGAAAACACACCGAAACAAACGGAAAACATCCGCTCCAAGAGAAGAGTAAGTTTGCAATTTGAATTTTGAATTTTGATTTTTTGATTTTTTGATTTTTTGATTTTTGTTTTTTTGATTTTTTGATTTTTTGATTTTTTAATTTTTGATTTTTTACAGGTGGTGAAAATGATGATAGTGGTGGTGATAATTTTCGCCGTGTGCTGGCTGCCGTTTCACATCTATTTCATCGTCACTTACCACCACCGAGAGGTGACCGAAGCGACGTACATCCAGCAAGTGTATCTGGCCATTTATTGGCTCGCCATGAGCAACAGCATGTACAACCCCATCATCTACTGCTGGATGAACTCGAGGTGAAGTGCGAATCAATCGCCATTCTTTCTTATCTCTTTAACTGTCAAACTCGATTGTTTTCGGCAGATTCCGACGCGGTTTTAAACGCGCGTTTTGCTGCTCGCACTACCAGCGCGACGATTTGTCGTCGGATCGCAGACGCGGCACGACGTTGCGATACAGTTGTTCTTATTCGCCGCGCAACGGGACCGTAATCGTGCCCCTGCATGCCCTCGCCAAAGATTAAGCGAATGACGACAAGGGAGCCACGAGTGCGAAAGGGCGAAAAGGGCGAAAGGGCGAAAAGGAAAAGCAACCCCCGCGTGCGGATCGGGGCACTCGCCCGCAATGCCAACGCGGTCGCGAGCCACCGGCAGATGGAGTGAGCGAATGAGTGAATGGGGCACCGAGTCAAGGCCAGTACAAAACCACTATAAACTTATCACCAAGAATTATGTCCTTGAGATAATATGCGAAAATGCGTCGAGGACTTTTTTTTTCTTTAACCAGAGATTTTCTCGTTAACAACGCGAGGAGTTTGAAACATTTTTTTCTTCTATTTAATTTTATTTAAATGAAGCGATAAGAAATGGTGTTTATATCCTCGAATCGTATTTGTTTTCATAAAAGGTTATCGTACACACGATAACAAATAAGTTTGATTTTTTTTCTTTTCATCATCTTCTAATTAAATTAAATGTAATTTCATTAAAGTTGAATTTCGTGTTTTTTTTTTTTTTTTTTTTTTTTTTTTTTTTTTTTTTTTTTTTTTTTTTTTTTTTTTTTGTTTTTTTTTGTTTTTGGATATCTATTCTAAATGAAGGGGAACTATTTGTTTATCTGATAAAATTGATTCTTCTATTTGAAATTGAGGTCAAGGCTTGAAAATTTTGTCTTTTTTGTCTCTTTGTGTCTATCTTTATGGGTAAAAAAATGTAGAAAAAAAATAATAAAAGACCGTTATGTATATCTCGAACATTGACATTGGGTCAATAGCCCTGGTACCTATTTTAGCGTTTTTTTTTCAAAAAAAAAAAAAAAAAATTTAAAACTTTAAAAAAAATTTTTTTTTTTTTTTTTTTTTTTACAAATTGGGTACACCTTTTATTTTATTTTATTTTATTTTATTTCATTAATTTTTTGCGCGACTGTGAAAGAAACCCCTTCTAATAAGGTCATCGAACTGCATAAGAACCGACAAACGAACCATCTGCACGTGAAACGAACACATTTTCACCTGTCATGAAACATTATGGATCCCCGCCACACACAAAGAAAAAATTAATTTTATTAACAGCTCAACCAGAACTTGAAATCCACCTGGCACTTTTTATTTTTTATTATTATTGTTTTTCCTTTATTTCAATTTTCCCCACGAGATAAGAGTTAAAGTCACTTGATTTAAATATACGATTTGCATTTGAGGCGATAGTATTTCGGATCGCTTTTCACTCGTTTCATAGTAATTATATCTACATGAAAATATAAATATGGTTATTAGTCGACTTAAAATGACACATTTATCAATGTTGACAGATCGAGGCGTTGATTGGGCGGCGCAAAGTAAAAGAAACACAAAACTCATCGAAATCAATCAATCAATGAAAACAATTTTTTTTTTTTTTTTTTTTTTTTTTTTTGGGGGGGGGGGTTTGATTTTAGGGGTGATAAACTCGTGATCGAGCGATGTCAATCTCAATTTCTATCGGGTAAATTCCGACGGAGAGTTAGTTCATTCCGTAGCTTAACACGTGTTTAGTTTATTAGCGAAACAAGGGCAGCAATAATTCGTAACAAAACGGGGAAAAAAGTGAAACTTTCTTCTAATTTTCTCCATCCATCAGTCATCTTATTCCGGCCAGTGTGCCTCGGTGTCATGAGTCATTTGAATTAGTGCGCTGCCCCTGATGCTCAATAAATATTATTAAATAAATTTAAATTTAAAATTAAAAAAAATTTAAAAAAAAAAAAAAAAAAAAAAATTAATTTAATTTAATTTAATTTAATTTAATTTAATTTATTTTTTTTCTCAATAAAATGCGATAATACGCGAAAATATTGCGGATTAATGGAATGGGTGAATGGCCTAGATTTCGTCGAACACACTGACCTTGATATTTGCACCTTTGATCAACCCTTTGTGCGTCGAACGCCGGGGCGGGGCGGGGCGGCGCGGGCAGACCAAGCAGCGCAGGAAGCAGTTAGCAGCGCCTAAAGGTAAACGACCTCGAGTCCTCGCTCGACTCGACTCGCATTCAACCCGGGCCTGTTGTCCACTTAAAAATGTAGGACTTTGGAAAGTGCTGGTCCACTAAAAGCTGAAAGCTGCCTCCCTCCTGCCCAGCTGTTTACCTGCGGGGTCAATCGATTTAACCTCAATTTCAACAAAAACCAGATTTCAGCTCACCTTTTTTTCTCCTCCAATTTTCACCTCGTATATTTATTTCTTCATTTCTTTATTTCTTTATTTCTTTATTTCTTTATTTATTTTTATTCGCGCCCATCTTTCGATAGACTAAACAAATCGCCACTCTCAATTTCCAAAAAATCCACCCAAAGGTGAATGAATCGCAGTTACGTCATTCCGCTTCTAATCAAAAGCGGCAAAAAAAAGTATAAAAAAAAAATTAATATTTTTGTTGGAAAAAAAAAAACCTTTGCATCTTTATCAGCTACAAGTGCAATTGGACGGGCCGAATCGAGCCAAATATTATATAACGAGACACAATCGGAGATCGAGCACAACTGATCAAGTATAGTTGCAGTTGCAGTTGCAGTTGCAGTTGCGTGGCGAGTAAACGAGTAAACGAGTAAACGAGTGAACGAGTGAACGAGTAAAACGAGTAAAACGAGACGACAAATAGATGCAGACGTAGACGGGACAGACAGGTGAGAGAACGAGAGAGCGAGAGAGCGAGAGAACGAGAGAGCGAGAGAGCGAGAGAGCGAGAAGAGCGAGGGAGCGAGGGAAGTGGGAACGTCCAATTGGATACAATTCAGCGTTTTGCAGGACCAATCCAGGCCAACTTAGAGGTCCGCCAGATCGTATAAAACGGGACCGGAGTAGTGGCACCCATTTCAAATTACACATTAGGCATTATGCACATTCCACACACATTCACTGCCATGTACATTCTTCTCATCTGGTTTGTGGCCGTCGTCGCTTTGCTCGATGCGATTGCGATCCCGATCCCCATCCGCAGGAACAACGACAGGACGACGGACCAAGACCACTGTCCGATTCCGTCGCACAAAATCGATTTCGTTGTCGGTGAGTTTGAGTTTGAGTTTCTCTTTTTATTGGGGAATAAGTACGGTACGTTGAGGTCGTTTCGTGTTTTTATCGGGTTTATATTTCAGGGTTATTTAAAAGCGAAACACACACAAACTAGCGCATTTTTCGGCTCGAAATTGCGAATTGGTTCGTAAATAAATGTGTGTCAATACAGCAGCGACGAGTCGATAAGTGCGAGCCGATACGAGTCGAGTGGTGATGTACGATGTACGACGTTTTTCCAACTTAGAAACGAAACAAAACGAAACGAAACGAAACGAAACGAAACGAAACGAGTCGAGTTTGACCCAAATCCGATCGAGTGTTTTTAAAAATTGAAATTTCTCTCCATGTATGTCATCGTCACCATCACCATCACTTACCCCTGCAAGAAAATCTTTCGAGATCAAACGAAAAATTTATAAGCTTTGACCTAGTGAATTAAAGCGCGCCGCTTTCAATACCGAGAGAGAGAGAGAGAGAGAGAGAGAGAGATTTCGAAAAAGGAAAAAAATGTAAAAAAATGTAAAAAAAAAAAAAAAAAAAAAAATGATTGGAGGGAAATGTCAATCGTCAATTTCCTCATATCTGCTTTTATCGCTTGGAAATTTGTTTACGCCTTCGTCAAATATTCAATGTTGCAACTTCGAGGGAAAAGTGGCGCGCTAAATGTGTCAAGGTTACGGAAATCGACACGAGCAACACGTGGATGCGCGTTTTCCATCCGAAAAACAAACACGGACGATTTCGCTTCCTCGTTGATTGTGACTCGTCGTCGGTCGATGTTTGTTCGTTCGCTGCAAATGCAAACATCGCCGGAAAACGAGAACGTGCGAACGCGACTGTTTAAAAACGTCGGACAAGTTTGCAAACGCGAGGAGGAGCTAGTGAACGTTGACCATTTCCCGGGGCGCGAAATGGTGTCAAGGTGAAGAGTATGCAGTACGCAGTACGCAGTACGCAATCAAAGGGTTGAAAGTGAAGTCGCCGGGCGAGCGATGCGAATGTCCGAGTGCCCTCGTTCAACCTTCAGCAACAACTTTTAAATTACAATTTACATTTATTTACATTTATTTACATTTATTTACATTTTTTAAATTTCTTTTTTTGTTTTCGTTTCTAGTCGGTGGCGGATCCGCGGGGTCGGTGGTCGCGAGTCGGTTGTCGGAGAACCCGTCGGTTCACGTGCTGCTGATCGAGGCGGGCTCGGAGCCGACGCCGGTTGCGGACATTCCTCTTCGCACCCGGGAGGTGCTGGCGGACCTCAAGAGCACGTGGTACTATCCGACCGAGCCGCAGACCAATTGCTGCAAGGCCTATCCCGACCGGGTAAAATTAAATTTCAATTTTAATTCCATTTTTATTCGATTAATTCGATTAATTCGTTTTATTCAATTTATTCGTCGCAGGTTGTCACTTTACCCAGTGGTAAAGGATTGGGCGGAACGAGCAACGTCAACAGCATGATTTACACTAGGGGAAACCGATACGATTACGACCGATTGGAGGAATTAGGGATAAATGGATGGGCGTACGACGACGTGCTCAAGGTTTTCAAGAGGATGGAAGATTATCAAGTGCTGCACAGAAGAGAAGATCGTAAGATGTTGCTTTTACTTTTTCTTTTTCTTTTTCTTTTTCTTATTTGTTTTCATTTCATTTCTAGACAGGTTTCATGGGTTCAGTGGGCATCAAACGGTCTCGACGCCGCAGTTTAAAACCCCCATGGCCGATGCTTTCCTGCAAGCGGGAGAGGAATTAAATTATTACCAAGTTGATTGCAACGCGGAGTATCAAATCGGTATTTAAAAAAAAATTTTGAAAAAAATTTGAAAAAATTTGAAAAAATTTGAAAAATTATTTAAAAAAATTAAAAAAATTAAAAAAATTAATAAATGTTATTTTTCTTAAGGTTTCACGCCGCCACCTGTAAATATCAAAGATGGGGTCCGATGGGGCTCTTACCACGCTTATTTGGAAAAGGCGCGAAATCGACAGAATCTGCACGTGATCACGGACGCGATAGTGACCAAAGTGAGAAATCTGGACATTTTTAATCGAATTTTTAATTCAATTAAATTAAATTAAATTTAATAAAATTGAATTTAGATCGTTTTCGATCACGGGAAAACGACGAGACGAGCAATTGGCGTCAAGTTCAACAAGGGGAAAAACAAGTGTTCGCTTAGGGTGAGGAAAGAAGTGATTGTGTCGGCAGGTGCGCTCAGATCCCCTCAATTACTCATGGTGTCGGGTGTGGGGCCCCGCGAGGAGCTCGACAAATTCAAGGTGATTTATTATCCACGCGTGTGTGTTCTTCGTGCGATCAATATTTGTTCAAACTAGATCCCGATCGTTCGCGAGTTGCCGGGGGTGGGACAAAACCTTAAAGATCACGTGCTCGTCATGGGCATCAACTTCAATCTCAATCAAAACGTCTCCATTAACTTCACCCGCTTGAACACGTCGGAGAACTACAAGTTGTGGGAGAAAACACGCACAGGTACAATTCAACCATCAAATCAATAAATCAATAAATCAATCAATAAAAATATTTATTTATTTAATTAATTTAGGACCGATGACGTCATCGAACGGCGTCGAAGGAATTTCTTTTTTCCGGTCGAAATGGTCGCAGCTGACGTCGCACCACGACCATCCGTCGTTCGAGATTTCCTTCTTTTCGGACAAAGGCGTCTCGCCCGACTTCTTCTCTCCCGTACGATTTTTATGTCTTTATTAATGAAAATTTTTGTTTTTAAAAAAAAAAAAAATTTGAATTCTTCCAGGAATTTCGAAATTCTTTCATCTTCGAAGATGGCAAAGATGCCGTCAGTCTCATCCCCATCTTATTGCAAGCGCAAAGCGTGGGCGAAGTGCGCCTGCGCAGCTCCGACGCTACCGAATACCCGATCGTCGACCCGAAGTACCTGTCGAATTCGGTGGACGAGCATCTCCTCCTCGAAGGTAAGTCGAGTCGAAAAAATTCCATTTTTCAAATTTTTTTCAAATTTTTTTTCAAATTTTTCTCATAATTATTTTTGGTCAGTTTTAAGAATCGCTTTGAGCATTGGGAAGAGTAACGCTTTTCAAAAATTCGGCGCTCAATTAGTCAAATTCGGATCCATCCCCGGCTGCGACGGCCTGGTGGCGGATTCCGACGAATTCTGGCTGTGTTTCATCCGCCGCTTTTCGTGCGCCGGCTACCACTTCACCGGCACGTGCAAAATGTCGGACAACAACGACTCCATGGGCGTCGTGGACTCCAGATTAAGGTAAACATTTAATCAAATTGAAATTGAAATTGAAATTGAAATTAAAACCAACTGAAATGTCTCGACAGAGTGCGCGGAGTGCACGGTCTGCGCGTAGCGGACGCATCGGTCATGCCCGAATCTCCCGCCGGTCACACTCACGCGGTGGCGCTGCTGATCGGGGAACGAGTCGCCGAGTTTATTAAACAAGATCACCGGTTGTGAAAATTGAGAAAAAAGAAAAAAAAGAAAAAAAAGAAAAAAACGTCGAATTAATTTAATGAGCATAAATGACTTTCTTTTTTTACCGAATATTTTTAACTAAAGATAATTTTATGTACAGAAAAGACTTTAAAATAAAAAAATCAACTATGCCTTATTTATAAAGAAACAAAGTCGGCCGTCGTCCATTTTCCTCGTTTCCACAGCAACTAAAAGATGTTTTATCTGCGTTCAACTTTGCGTTTCACCCGTTGGATTTTTCAAAAGGGGAACATTCCTCGTAACTCGGTAACCCGATCTGGCGAACGCGCACCATCCATCCATCAGCGTCCGCTGGGCGGGCTCGCGCGTACGTAGACGCGCGTCGGCGCGCGTCGATTGGTCGGGCGCGTCTCGATCTCGGCCTCGGTCTCGGCCTCGCCTCGCCTCAGACATCAAAGAATCTCGAAACTGACTCGTGAGTCGAGTCGAGTCGAGTCGAGCCGAGCCGAGTGGGATTTGCGACGAGACGAATGCACATGGCTTCGTTGGCGTCGATCGACACGAGCGCTTCGGTCTACCAACCGGCCCAGCTGCTCAACTGGGTCTACCTCACGTTGGCGGACCAGCACACGCCGACCAATGATCAAGTACGTAATATATCGCGAGATTGACGACCATCGATATTTCGATATTCATACCCGTCCGTTGTTTCGTGTTGTTTCGCGTTGTTTCGCGTTGTTTAGTCGAAAGTGGTGTCGCCCGTCTACAACTCGCTGCAACAAACGTCGCCTTACGCCAACAACTTCCACGGCCTCGACTCGCGCTTGAACGGCAACTTGACCAACGGGAGCATCACCGACGGCAGTATCGGCGACTTGGCCGAACATTTCACCGATCTCAGTTTGGGTTTAGACAGGAAGCCCATCAAAAGGCCGCCGCCCACCTATCTGTGTCACCTGTGCTTCAAAAAGGGACATTACATCAAAGATTGTCCGCAGGTAACCCAAAGTCACCTAAAGTCTTAACTTTTTTTCCTCTTTTATTTATAATTCGACTCGACTCGAGTCGACTGTTGGTGTCGATGCGTTTGGCACGGGGCCACGAATCTCCGGAGAGCACTCTGCTCTCATTTCGTTATTTTTAAAATCGCTATTTTGCTTTCAAAATAACTCGCATTTAATTTAACCGCTTTTATATCCTCCACTCATTGCTAACCAGGAGTTAAGCCAGCGAGGTAAATAACTCGGACTAAAACAAATAAACAAATAAATCAAACAAAGGGCGACAGCGGCGTTTTTATGTTAATTCGTGCGTACCGTTGTTTCACTTTCAGGCGAGGCCAAAGGGCGAAGGACTGACCCCGTACCAGGGCAAAAAGCGATGTTTTGGCGAGTACAAATGTCCGAAATGCAAGCGAAAGTGGATGAGTGGCAACAGTTGGGCCAACATGGGCCAGGAGTGCAGTAAATGCCACATCAACGTTTACCCGCATAAACAAGTAAGAGAAAATTAAAAAAAAAAAAAAAAGAAATCTTTTTCGAGTCGCTCATTCTTCACTTTGCAAATCTAAACAACTTTTTTTAAAAATAAAAAAATTTTAAAAAAACTCCCCCGCAGAGACCTTTGGAAAAACCCGACGGACTGGACGTGAGCGACCAAAGCAAAGAACATCCTCAACATCTGTGCGAGAAGTGCAAGGCGCTCGGCTATTACTGTCGACGAGTGCAGTGACATCATCATCATCAGCATCATCGACGTTAAATTCAGATTTTTCGGTCAAATTCAATTCAGTGATTTTTGTTTGGTTTTGAAAGGGGCACTTAATTCCAAGATGGGATGGGGAGGTGCAGGGGGGAGAAGATGGGAGAGATCCACGAACGAGAGGGTGGGGACCGGGGACACATGTGCTCGGCTCTTTTCTCTCTCTTCTCTGCACCTGCTAAACTTTCAATCTTTTTCAACATCCGGGACCTATTTAGTGTTATGATTTTCTTCTTTTTCTTGTTGTTGTTTCGTTTCGTTTCTCTTTACAGCGTGGACTTGACTCGATAATTATGTGTGTATTTTAGCTCCGTCAACGTTTATTTACTCGATAGATCGAATTTTATTATACATATTTGGATGATTATTGATTGATATTATTATTATTATTATTATTATTATAGTTGTTTTTTGTATAGTTTGCTGAATTTGCCACCAGGGTTTTTTTTGAACATACTTTTACGTGCTTTTGTTTCCTTTCCTCTCCCTAAAGGTCACGAAATTTTATTTATATTTTGGTACATCTTTTTCCACATGTACTTGGATTTTCTTTCTCTTTTTTTGGGAGCTGGAAAATATTTGTCCGCATAATGATTGCTCATTTTCAAATACATTCTAGAATATTCTTACGCCAAATTGGAAGAGAAGCAAGCTCAAATCTTTGCTTTGAATTTTTCTTGATATCAAATCTTTTTCACTTTTCTTCCTTTCTTCCTTTTCTTTCTTTCTTCCTTTTCTTTCTTTCTTTCTTCCTTTTCTTTCTTTCTTATTTATATGTAAACGTCAGTCAATGTGTATAGATTTTAATGCGAGTTTTAAAAATATCCATTTTTTCTTTTGTTTTTGGATGATATTTATTTATTTGTTTGTATTAATTTCTTGGGAGATGAACTAGTTCGATTAAATAGCTGTTTTGACTCCTTGTTCGAACAAGTGAGCACCAAATAAGGAGTCGAGCGCCGCATCTGCTGCTAACTTTAGATCTTCGCTATTTTTAGCGCACCCCGCACCGCACATCACTGCCACTGATGCGAACACAAAATAATTTTTTCCGACCAAAATTCACAATTTTTTCCAAGGTAGATGAATTTTTTTTTTAATTTTTAAATAGAAATTAAAAATAAAATTAAAATTCTATTTCCACTTTTCTTCGATTTGATTTCCATGACTGCCGCGCGATGTCGCGTCGAAATTACGCCGGTCAAAGCAGCGTCTCGGCATTGATCCAATTGGGTCGATAAACCGTTTAACGTTTCCCTATTCCCAGCGACAAATTAAAAATACATCGTTATTATATCGTATTTTTAAATTTTTACATATTTGACACTCGCACTCTGTTGACAGAGTCGCGAGTTAGAGTTGCCATGACTACCACGTTGCGATTATAATGGCTGCCACGTTCGTATTGGCGGTTGGCGCGATAGATTCATTACGATCATTTTGTTATCATTTTCGTTCTTATTTCATATAAAATTCTTCCAGAATGACAAACACCGCGGGAATCGACGACAGCACGGCGGCGATCGCCGCTCACAGCACGTACGATGAATATTTGTCGTCGCAAGTGACGCCATTGGATTTGAGCTATCTCGAAGTAAAAATCGAAAAATGTCGAATTTTGAAAAAAATATCGCATTTTCACGCACGTGTTTTAGGACGAAGATATTGCCAGGAAGTTAGTCGAGTTGGGATACAGGGGTGCGGGAGATATCGTCAAAAGAGAGGATTTTGAAAGCAGAAAGAAATTCGCCAATCAAACCAGGGATTCAATTCGTGCTCAAAAAAAGTGGGAAAATTTAAAGAAAAAAAATTTTAAATGTGAATTTTTTTAAATTTTATTAATGCAGGAGTTTGTTTTCCGTTGGTAAAGTTTTCACCGACCCTCTGCTCGTGTGTTTGGCGGAACGTGAAGAAGCAAATCGGAATGGCAAACTCTGCGTGGGTTTGCGCCGCCATTTTGAAAAATGTTTTGACTCGACAGTTTTTCCTGAATTAATTTCAGACGGTGATTTTCATCAGGGACAAAAATAGCAAAAACCAAGAGATATCAGGGTACATCGACTACGCTCAGCGACTGGCGACCGAAGATTTTGAGCCGTATTTCTCGGGAAAGAAAAAGATTTTGCCCAAGCCTTCTGATTTAAGGTGATAACGGACATCTAGTGTCAAAATACGAAAGTAACTGGTTGTGTGTAGCTACTTCAACTGGGAGTCGCAAGTTGTTTACGGGAAGCCGAGCGCGAATTATGAAATTGTTTCTACGGATGTGACCAGTTTATTTTTCCGTAATAGATTGGACAGGAAAATTTTGGACGTCGATCCCAGGGTAATTGAAAAGAATAATCGAAGTGTTTACTCACGTTTTGAATCTCGATTTAAATTTCGATTTGAATTTCGATTTGAATTTCTAGTCCACGAGCCCTGGTGATAGTTCGGTGCGAACCGTACTTACTTCACCAAACTACATCCAGTTGGCGCTGTACGATCATGTCACCAGGCGCCGGTTATAAAAACGGGGGGGAAAATGTGATTTCAATTGTCTGAAAAAAATAAAAATGATTTGAATCCAACGTTCCCAACACTCGGAAAACAAAGCCGGCCCAGCCGGCCCCGATGTCATCCGCCATGCAAGAAGCAATTTGGATGTGACGTCATTTTAACGTTCACTTTCATCCTCCACAAATATATGTAAACTTTTTAGGCACATTCAAAATCATTGGATTAAAATAAATAAAAATCATTCAATTACTTGTCGAGCGATGTTTGGTGTATGCGGCGTAACAAAAGAACCTAGAAGAAATTGTAATTGACGAAGTGCGAATCGAGATAAGTGTGGCCGGTCGACATTTTTTAACCTCGAACTGGTGGCGACATCTTGCGACAATAACGATAACGAAATGAATAAACACTAAATCGCTTTATTAATTCCTTTATTTCTGTTAAAACGTTTAAAAACAATCATTAAAATTAGAAATACCCACAAAAGTCAACATACACGTGTAAATATGTTTCAAAAATCAATCGACATAATTATTTAAGTAAATTATAATAATCGGCCAGCACTTTCCACGCTTTCAAACTATTTTATTCAAACTAATAACCAAGCATAGCACCTTCTGTAATACTCCTCCAGAGTGTTAACGTAATAAATAAATAAATAAATAAATAAATAAATATAAACACCAGATTTGTGTATTAGCGTAATTGGGCGGGCATTTCCAGTCCTTTGAGGCCGGCGATTAAATTCTTCGCCGCCAAATCGGCCATTCCGAGGCGCGTTTCTTTCGTCGCGCTGCCGATGTGCGGAAGAATGACTACAACAAAAATCATCGACGACTGATTTTGAAATGAATAAATAAATAAATGCAAACCACAATTTTTCAGCTTGGTGAGAGCGTGGTCTTCGGGCAACGGCTCCGGAGTAGTCACGTCGAGACCGGCGGCGTGAATTTTACCCGAAACCAGCGCCTCGTACAACGCGTCCTGGTCCACAACGGCCCCTCGACTCACGTTTATGAAAATAGCGTTTGATTTCATTTGTGCAAACGCAATGGCGTCGATTAATCCTTTGGTTTCGTCCGTGAGGGCGCAGCTAATAATGACGAAATCGGAATTCCGCATAAGATCCGCCAAGGCAACAAATTCGGCGTCGATTTCTCCGGCTGCGAATTAATTCGATCAAAATTAGATATTGACGCGTTCAATTTCAAAATACCGTATGATTTCGGTGTTCTTCCGGCGTAAAGAAACTTTGTTACTCGAAATGGTTTTAACCGTTGACAAATACCAAAACCTGTAAAAAAAAAAATGAGTAAATGAATGAATGAATTTCATCAATTTCATCAATTTTACCAATTCTTCCTAAACCAACGACACCGACGGTGCTGCCTTTCAACTGCGACCCCGTCATGTACATGGGGCTCCATTTGTTCACCCGTTTCCAACCGCCACTGATAAATTCATCAACTTATAGAACTGCGCTTAGTCAAGTCAACTTTTATACTTGGTCACTTCTTGGCTCGCTTCGATCAGTCGTCTAGAAGTGGCCAAAAGTAAACCGACGCACAACTCGGCGGTCGCATCAGTTGAAACGTCCGGTGTGTGACCGATTCGAATTCCACTTGAAACCAAATGAATTTTAATTTTTCGTTTATTCTTCACTTTCGACAATGATCACTTCATCTACCTACCCGAAATCATGGAAGCGTTCGGTAATCGCTCCCACCTTTCAAGGGGCAATTCCACTGCCAATGAGTTTTTCCGACCCATCTCCTCGTTTCCCCCCTTGAGCAAAGTGGCGGATCACCGCGTACCAATGCAGATACATCACTCACAACCGACAGACACCGCACATTCCACCTGGCAAAGACCGATGTCGTAAAGGCTTTCGATACTCAGGAACACGTTGATGTCCTCCACTCATTTGAACGTCAATTGATCGGACCGGCCTCCCTAATCCTTTTTTCATCCTATTACACCGACAAGACCTTCACCGTAGCTAATGACCCTAGCGACACCATCTATAACTCGACCCGGGGTGTCGTCCAAGAGTCGGTTGCCGGACCTATGTCGTAGTGCGCCCTGGCCGAATCAATCCACCACATCATCACGACCTCCACCCTCAGATCTTTCTTCGATGACAACTTCCTAACAAAATTGACGGACCACCCCGAAAACCCGACAGACCTCTTCACTCAAGATTTGTCCCTCCTCTCAGAGTGGTACCACGACCACGAAATGCCCATCGACCCATTGCCAACACCATTGTAAACATTTCCAAAAAATGTTGAACGCGTATGTAACCAATAACCAGTTGTAAACCACTACTCCTTTGTAGTGCCTCAAGTTAATAAATAAATAAATAAATAAATAAATAAAGATTCTACCGTTTTTTACACGCTTCGACGTCGATGTGATCGTAGCCGGCTGTCATTGTGCTCACCACTTTCAAATCGAGCCCTAAAAATAATGTATTTATTTTTACTAATTCTAGTACAGTTGTGAATTCACAATTGAACTAGACCAAACCGGCAGCTTGTAAAAGTTCCTCGTCTATTATATCACCCGTGAAACATAATAAGCCGCGTTTGCCGACCACCGATTGCAGCGTATCCTTCCGTTCGATAGGAATTTGAGGCCATATATGCAAATCGAACCTACGATAAATATTTAATTTAAAAAAATACCGTTTTAAATGATCGCTTACGAATCCCGTAAGAGTTTAATGGCCGGTTCCGGGACGTCCGGTCGGGTAATTAAAATGGGCGCAACGCTCGACATGTTGCGTGACGAGTTGTATAATACTCCGATTAAATGAGCTGTTTTCACATATCTTACACGAATGATCTTTGAAAAGCAGGCAGCCATAAAACGCAACAACGTTGTTCGCCTTCGCATGTGCCGGGACAAATGTTGGGTTTGCAGCGTCACATTCGTTGCCTTCTGCAGCCCCTGAAAACATAAAAAATTAATTAAACTAAAAATTAAATTATTATTTTTTTGTTGCATTTTACTACTAATTTCTCATAATATGAATTAGCTACAGCGCCGTCAGCCGCTCTTAAACACCACAATTGTGTTTTTGTTTTTAACAACCAACTTACCGTAATCACGGACACAAAAATAAATAAATATATAAATAAATCGATTTAAAAAGCAACTAGTAGGATTGTAATTTTTGTTTGTAAACAAGTAAAGCAAAACCTGTTGGAGCGCCGGGATCTGAAACGGAAACTTTGAATTGGCCATCGATTTGTTTGGAAACTCAAGTGGAAAATAAATTCCAGTTGCATTTCATCTTTCGAGGAAAACTTGGGTTTAAAACATCCTTGTCACAAATTGATATTCGATCGAACAATGAGGATACGTCTAATTTATTTACAGGTGGTTTACCATTTTCATTTCTCTTCTCAACTTTTGGTTTGATTTTGTCAGGTGAATTAAAAATGTGACATCGTGTGTGTTTGTGTTTTGGAATTTTTTTCCCCCTCCTTCACTTCAAGGAAGGAGCCAAGCAGTTGCTAGTGATGCGATCAAAACACGTAAACATTTTGACGCTTTCTTGTGCGTTAAGTTTAAACTAAATTATTTAATCGTTTTAATCCATTGAGTGGTAAAATCTAAACTCATTATAAAATGTACGTAGGATCCCACGTTAAACTTCATTTCCACTCAAATCTCATTTTAAATTCCTCCGAAGGTCATGGCTGGAGGCTGGTGAAGATAATTTACTACTAGCTTTGATAATGTTCCACGCAGCTTTGCCGACTAATGAGGATGGCGTAACAAAATGCCATGGTTAATCCGACCAATCCTGAAGTGCGTATCAAACCCCCATTCGCTGTCGGATTGGTGGCCAGATTCACCATTTCGATAATGCACTATCTATTGCGCCATCTATTGCGGGTTTTACAAACAATTTGTAATGGCTGCTGCATCCTCGTAATGGGGAAATTCGAGTTCATCATTTACACTATTTACAGCGTGTGCCGGTTTAGTTTCACCAAACTACATCCAGTTGGCGCTGTACGATCACATCACCAGGCGCCGGATATGAAAACGGGAGGGAGAGATGTGATTTCAATAATCTGAAAGAAATAAAATATAATTTGAATCCAATGTTCCCAGCACTCGGAAAACAACGTTGCTCCCAATGTCATCCGTCACGCAAGAAGCAAGTTGGATGTGACATCATTTCAATATTCAATTTCATTCGCCATAAATATATGTAAACTTTTTAGGCGCATTTAAAATCGTTCAATTACTAGTCGAGCGATGTTTGATGTATGCGGCGTGACGAAAAGAACCTGGAAATTGTAATTGACGAAGTGCGAATCGAGATAAATGTTGCCGGTCAACATTTTTCAACTTCGAATTGGTGGCGACATCTAGCGACAATAACGATAACGAAATGAATAAACACAGACATCGCTTTATAAATCCTTTATTTCTGTTAAAACTTTTAAAACCAATCATTAAAATTAGAAATACCCACAAAAATCAATATATACATGTAAATGTGTTTAAAAAATCAATCGACATAATTATTTAAGTGAATTATAATAATCGGCCAGCACTTTCCACGCTTTCGGCGACATGAACCCATTGGGCGGTTCCTGTCCACCGCGCGCCAACGCCCTCATTTTGGTCCCGGAGATAAATTCGAAATCCTCCTTTTTAGCCGGATCGAAAAACTGCATCGACTTCGACGCTTTATTGTACGCGGCCACTTTGAATGGCAGAATCTCCAATTGCGCCAAACCGGGCGCCATTGTCAAAACCTAAACAAATTAATTTAATTTAATTTAACTTAATTTAGTTTAATTCAATTTAATTTAATTCAATTTAATTTAATTTTCCAATTACTTTTCCGCCGTGCGTCGGGTCGTATAAATCTTTCTTAGTGTCCGGATGCGGTATGCCTGCCGGATCACGTCCGACGATGTAGAAATGAGCGCCGGTTGCCATGCGCGCTTTGGCGTGCCATTGGACCTCCGTAGGTCCGGCGTACATCATGGGCGACGGAAAGATGGCGAGAACCGTAGAAGAAGGGTCCAGAACCGCCTCGTCCAGCACCGCTTTGTGTTGCTCGATGCGGACGTTCAACGGCACGTCGTCGTCTTTCGTCCAACCGCCTAAAACGATTATACAATTACACAAATTTTCGATTATTTCGATTAAATTCGATCGTACCCAAAGGATGTAAGAGCAAAACGGGTTTCTTGTAGCCGCGCTCCAACAGACGCTGACGAGTATCGCGCATGAGCAAAGCGTGCCCGTTGTGAACGGGGTTGCGCAGTTGAAAAACGAATACCACGTCGGCTTCTAATTGGCGGAACCGAACGCGAAGTTCGGTCGGAGTCAATCTGTACTGATCGAGACCGTCGTTCCAACGAATCCGATCGAGAACTTCCAACTCGCCACCGACCAACCAATCGCCACTTTCGTAAATCATCTGATTTTAATAAATAAATTAATAAATTAATAAATTAATAACGTAATAAATTAATAAATTAATAAATAAATTACTTTAACGTAAGGATGGCCCACGTTACTGGTGCCGAACTGTCGCGAACAGCGCTCCTCTTTGCGATGTTCGTAGAACTCGGGATTGCGCAGAATCGCTCGGGGTTTGCCGTTGTGGAGCAACGTCAAGGCCGAGGTTCCTTCGAGTCTTTCCTTGTCCTCGGTGCTCAGCGGCAGCACGATGGGGATGGATTGATTGCACACACCGCCGTCCAAAAGGCAGTCGAAGTGAAGACATTGTAGATATTCTTTTTCGCGCATGAATCCCAAAAGGGGAGTCGCCCAGCCTTCGCTGAGAACTTGCACCCATTGAAGATCCAACTAGATATTGCGCAAAAAAATCCTTTTATTAGTCCAAATCGATTTTCGGAGTTGAAATGCGACATTACGGTGTTGATTTCTAGAGATGGTAAGCTATTTGCTTCTTTTAAGGCGGATGCCACGCGATTTTCGGAGACAAACAGTTCCTTGCCAATTTCCACAGCAGATAATGGAACAATACCCTGAAATTATTGAAATTTGTCGATTGTTTCGATTTGTTTCGAATGTTTTTTTTTTTTACGTTTTCTTGTAAGAGTTCCACTATTTTCTGAACACACTCATTCACGGTCACTTCGCCGGCTTTTAAAACCACTTCGGGGTTTTCCGGTTTTTCGTACGCTTGATCGATTCCGGTGAAACCTGAGGAAATAATATTGACATTTTAATTGTGTCAATTATAATTTTTCTTTTACCTTTAATTAATCCAGCTCTGGCCTTTTTATACAATCCCTTCACATCACGAGTTTCGCATACTTGTAGAGGAGTATCGACGAAACATTCTAAAAATTTCAAACCGTCGTTATGATGAATTTCACGTGCAAGTTCACGATCCTGCAAATTTCATATTTATTTATTATTGAATTGCAATTTTTTTTTGTTTTTCTCGTTTACTTTTATGTAAGGACTGACGAAACTGCAAAGTGCAACCACACCGCTATCAGCGAACAATTTCGCAACTTCGGCGACTCTACGGATATTTTCCTCGCGATCTTCGGGCGAAAAACCCAAATCTTTATTCAACCCGACCCGAACGTTGTCGCCGTCAATCCCGTACGCGGGAATTCCTCGGGAACACAAATATTCCTCCAAACCGAACGAAATTGTCGTTTTTCCAGCACCAGACAAACCTAAAAAAAAAAAAAAATTAAACAAACAAATCGATCAATCAAAATCACGCACAAAAAAAAATTAATTCGAGCAAACAAAACGCACCTGTGAACCAAATGGTGCAGCCGCGAAATCCGTCTCGTTGGCCGAGAATTCGCCCTCGCTTGTGCCGGGACACATGATGGGATTGCAGCGTCACGTTAGTCGCTTTCTGCAGCCCCTGAAAACATAAAAAAAATTAATTAAATTTAAAATTAAAATTTAAAAAAAAAATTTCCTACTAATTCCTCATAATTTGAATTAGCTAAAGCGCCGTTAGCCGCTCTTAAACACCACATTTGTGTTTTTGTTTTTAACAACAAACTTACCGTAACCATGGACACAAAAATATATAAATAACTATATAAATAAATAAATAAATCGATTTAAAAAGCAACTAGTAGGATTGTGATTTTTGTTTGTAAACAAGTAAAGCGAAACCTGTTGGAGCGTCGGCGTCTGAAACGGAGACTTTGAATTGGCCATCGATTTGTTTGGAAACTGCAGTGGGAAATGAATTCCAGTTGCATCTCATCTTTCGAGGAAAACTTGGGTTTAAAACATCCTTGACCCAAATTGATATTCGATCGTCCAATGAGGATACACCTAATTTATTTACAGGACGTTTATCATTTTCATCTCTCTATTCTCAACTTTCAGTTCGATTTTGTCAAGTGACGTCGCCGCGACGAGTTCAACCTGATTGGTTATCGTATTACATTTATTTATAACTCGTGCATAAATTAAACTTTTTAATTTTTCATTATGGCAACTCAAGGCCGAAACACTTAAAAATGTGACATCTAGTGTGTTTGTGTTTCGGAATTTTTTTCCCCCTCCGTCTCTTTGAGGAAGGAGCAGAACAGATCCTGCTTGTCACGGATTTATCACTCGCTCGTGATGTAACCGAAACATGTGGAAATTTTGACGCTTTTTGTGCGTTAGGTTTAAGTAAAATTATTTTTTCGTCAAAATTCATCGAGTGGTAAAAACTGGACAAAATCCAGCAAAAGTTATCCTTAACCTTGAGATAAAGTTAATTACGATATTATCGTTACGTAGCAGTTAACTTGGTTATCTATCTTGTCTTACATAATCAAATGAATAACACATTTTGTGTGCGAGTTTCAAGTGTTTGCGTTGTTTAATTTCGCCACTAGGGGGAAAATTCATGGCTTACGTGACCCGATGTGGTCATAATTTTTTTTCACTAAAATAAATTTTTTTTCCGTTTTTTAGAATCGAGGTCACTGTGGGTAAATATTTGCACAAAAAATTTTTTTTGTTGTAATTTGTTCGCTGGATGTAAGTTTTTATGCAGTTTTTTCCTGGTTGCTAAGCAACCGAGCTGGAATCGTTGGGTGTCATGGCGAGAAGTAAAACAATCAACTCATTAAGCGTTCTTATCAATTAATTCGATAAAGAAAAAATCATTTCCACAAACCAAAAATGTATTTTCACACTTTTAAAAATGTAATAAAATAACAATAAAAATAAAAATGAGAAAGACAGTAATAATAATAATTGTGTTTTAAAAATTTATTTTTAATTTTTTAAAAACTTTTTTCCTTTTCATCGTCGTTGCGTTTTCCTGTTTTGGAAATACATTTTTGTTTCGTAATAAAACGATATTTTTGACATTTGAAGCTGCACATACGAGGTGTATGTTAGGTTTGCAAATGTATGACGGTTAGTCAACAAACTCGCTTACCGTTTTGACTTTTTTCTTTTCCGAATTCTCTTCACGTTCTATTTTCTCCATATTTAATGTTTCGTTCGTAAATTAAAGATATTTCGGGCGTGGAAAGATTAAAATGTAGGAGGATTCGCTTCTACACTGCGAGAACATGATAACAAACCAACCGGCAGTCCGTTCCTTAGCCCCAGCACCTTAGCGCCATCTAGCGACTAAATTCATAAACTCAACTCATCTTTTTCTAACCGTTTTTATGGGGACTATATCTAGCGATTTCTATTTCTATTAATAAGTATTATGCACCGGCCTGAATTTAGAAATTCTAATAATAAATCTGCGTTAGATTTATTTGTTTGTTAAAATAAAAAAATACTGACAAATAAATTGAAGAAAATGAAGAAAAAGTGAAAAATCAAATCACTTTTCTCTTAAAATAAGAGATTTTAACTTACAAAATGCTCGAGGTTTTCTTCCCCGTATTCGTGTTCATCAATGTCAGTCATTTTGTCGGTAACCTCGGACTGAAAGCCAAAAAAAGTGAACATTTTCGCTAAAATTTAAAACATTATCTCAACTTACTGCCGGTGAAGCGAAGCTTAAGTTTTCTTTACTTCAGCTGTGACCTAAGACGAACAAACAATCATCGAACCACAAAGGTCTGTGTAACTGACTGACTAAGAAAAAGATAACTTAATCACGGAACCAACAGGGGGCCAAACTTATCTTAGGTATTTTGGTGACTCGGCAAGTGAAATTTGAAATTTCCTCAACAGAAATCGAATTAAAAATTGATTTGATTGTAATTCGGACAGGAAGTGACTCAAATCGACACGAATTCCTTCAATTTCAAACTATTTTATTCAAACTAAACGATATAAACATCAGATTTGTGTATTAGCGTAATTGGGCGGGCATTTCCAGTCCTTTGAGGCCGGCGATTAAATTCTTCGCCGTCAAATCGGCCATTTCGAGGCGCGTTTCTCTCGTCGCGCTGCCGATGTGCGGAAGAATGACTACAACAAAAATCATCGACGACTAATTTTGAAATGAAAAAATAAATAAATGCAAACCACAATTTTTCAGCTTGGTGAGAGCGTGGTCTTCGGGCAACGGCTCCGGAGTGGTCACGTCGAGACCGGCGGCGTGAATTTTACCCGAAACCAGCGCCTCGTACAACGCGTCCTGGTCCACAACGGCCCCTCGACTCACGTTTATGAAAATAGCGTTTGATTTCATTTGTGCAAACGCAATGGCGTCGATTAATCCTTTGGTTTCGTCCGTGAGGGCGCAGCTAATAATGACGAAATCGGAATTCCGCATAAGATCCGCCAAGGCAACAAATTCGGCGTCGATTTCTCCGGCTGCGAATTAATTCGATCAAAATTAGATATTGACGCGTTCAATTTCAAAATACCGTATGATTTCGGTGTTCTTCCGGCGTAAAGAAACTTTGTTACTCGAAATGGTTTTAACCGTTGACAAATACCAAAACCTGTAAAAAAAAAAATGAGTAAATGAATGAATGAATTTCATCAATTTCATCAATTTTACCAATTCTTCCTAAACCAACGACACCGACGGTGCTGCCTTTCAACTGCGACCCCGTCATGTACATGGGGCTCCATTTGTTCACCCGTTTCCAACCGCCACTGATAAATTCATCAACTTATAGAACTGCGCTTAGTCAAGTCAACTTTTATACTTGGTCACTTCTTGGCTCGCTTCGATCAGTCGTCTAGAAGTGGCCAAAAGTAAACCGACGCACAACTCGGCGGTCGCGTCAGTTAAAACGTCCGGTGTGTGACCGATTCGAATTCCACTTGAAACCAAATGAATTTCAGTTTTCCATTTATTCTTCAGTTTCGACAAGATTCTACCGTTTTTTACACTCTTCGACGTCGATGTGATCGTAGCCGGTTGACATTGTGCTCACCACTTTCAAATTGGGCCCTAAAAAAATTTATTTATTTTTACTAATTCCAGTACACTCGTGAATTCAGAAATGAACTAGACCAAACCTGCAGCTTGTAAAAGTTCCTCGTCTATTGTATCGCCCGTGAAACAGAATAACCCACGTTTGCCGACAACTGATTGCAGCATGTCCTTCCGTTCGAAGGGAATTTTGGACCATATTTGCAAATCGAACCTACAATAAATATTTAATTTAAAGAAATACCGTTTTAAATAATCGCTTACGAATCCCGTAAGAGTTTAATGGCCGGTTCCGGGACGTCCGGTCGGGTAATTAAAATGGGCGCAACACTCGACATGTTGCGTGAAGAGTTGTATAATACTCCGATTAAATGAGCCGCTCCAACGTATCTTATCGGAATGATCTTTGGAAAGCAGACGGCCATAAAATGTAACAAAGCTGTTCGCTCTCGTTGACTAGGAGAAGACTCGATCCAAGATGACGCAGTTAAATCTCAAAGCGATGCTGAGCAGCCATTATTATTTATCAGCGTTAAAACAATTTTATTTATTACGATAGCAGCATATACAATGACAAACATTATCTGTTGTGTTACAAATGTATACTTTCTTTCTTTCTAATAGTACATAGATCAAAAATAATCTCTCAGCACCGGATATTTAAGGCACTGGCTGTACCTTGAAAACGTCTCGTCACTCGCTAAATGTACAATTAAAAAAAGACAAAATGTCTCTTCGCACCGGAACGACCACAGAAACAAACATTTACAGTTACAAAAGTAACATCTTCCACAACGCAGTTCAGCTCCTAAAAATCCATCGCACAATTGCTGCGGGAACCAAATTTCGGCTGTTTGGGGGTTTCAAATAAAACATAAAAATCGTTAAAAATGATCTTTCGTTTCAGCCGGGACTTTTCATCAATTCCGCTCTACAAAATAAATAAATTGAAATAAATTTAATAAAATAATTTTAAAAATAATTTAATTATTATTTTTTTTTTTACTTTAACGTTTTGTATCGTTCTTTCTCAAAATGATTTTCCGCTGGTTCACATTCGAACGATGCCAAAGCTAAAGCTGCAAACAATTGTTTTTAATTTTTGTTTATTTTTTTTAAAAAATATTTAAAAGTTTACCACTTTCAGAGAACACCGGGTTGGTTAATAAATAGGTCAGCACTTTCGGACATTTTTCAAAAGGACACTGAAAAGGAAATTATCATTTTTCAATTTATTCTTCCCAGTATTTATTTTTAAATAACATACAGTGACTTGTTTCCACGTTATGAACTGAGAGACCTGTTTGGCCAACTGCCAAAACTTCTCGCAATTTATGTGTCCGTTGGGTAATCTGCCAAAATTTTTTAAAAAAGGAAAAAAAAATGTCAATTTGATTATGAAACTAAATCGAATTTTAAATCACCTGTTGGCACAGCCTTCATTGAGAAAATACAAATCTTTGACGAGCAAACTAAAAAACGGTATCACAATCTGGAGAAAAATATAAAAATAAAAATAAAAATAAAATTCATTTATTCATTCTTCGGTCCCCACCTTTTCCCGTTGGTCGACGGCGCCCTCGGACCGCCACATGGCCGCCTTAAGCGTCGATCTGTAGCTAGCAAAATTAGACGTGGGATCCATTTGATGTTCGAGCACTTCCAGTTTAGCCGTATTCACTTTCGTCCACTCGAATAGAAAACAAAAACAATTAAAATCAAGTTCGGTTCGTTATCGATCAATGAAAAGTTACAGTTTTCTTAAGCCTGGAAATAGGACTCATGTTCATTCCCGCAATGATGGCCATTAGTGAGTTGAAGTTACCGATGTTAAAGCATTCTTTCGCCGTTTCGATGTAATATTCTATGACACGAGCGCGATGCTTTTTCTTCAAGTGCTGAAATAAGTACAAATTTGTAATCATTTTTAAACAAATCAAATATTTAGTTAATTTACAAAACAAATTTCAGTCGCGACGAAATAACTAAGTCGATTAAACCACTGAATATAAGATTCCAAGTTTTTCGTTTTCTTTAAATCCTTAAACGACGTCTGCAAAAAAAAAAGTGTTTAGAAAAATGTTTAAAAAAATTTTTTTTATTTCTTTACTTCGATGTTTGGGTTTTCTTTCGCAAACGCTTGAACGAATTCTTCGGGCCCGATGTTGCTCAACCGTTCCAACTCGATGTGCGTGAGCTGTTGCGCCAAAACTGTCGGATTCGGGCAAATTTCCGACACGTCCGTCTGCGATAAAATTATTATTTTTTTATTTGCATACATTATTCTTAAATAATAATAATCACCAACCACGGTTTCAGCATTTAACAGAGGATTTGCCGCGTCGCTGTTTATTTTACTTAAAAATTCCTCGTAATGATCCAACCGCGACAACTAAAAAATAATTGAATTTAAAATAAATCATCGATTAATTAATTCTTATTTTATCGTACTTTATGAGAAAGATTTTGTAGAATTTGCGTCACTTCCTTCCTGAGTCGAGAATCGATGTGGATGCAACGCTGAGTGATCGTTTTAAGTTGCTTCATGCAACGTTCGTCCCGAAAATCATATGGAAACGTTTCCGTCCATTCACTGTTCCAAATAGAAAAATAAATAAACCGAATACAAAAACGAATAAAATCGCAAAAATCACCTTAATAATTGCACGATGTATGGCCAAAAGTTACCTAATTTATCCTGCGAAAGTTAAAAATTTAATTAAACAAAATGAAACGAATAAATTTCAAACAAAACAGAAATTACCTTGGAAATATGATTCTGTTGGTGAATTGAAATTTGACACACACGAGCTAAAAGTTCATGAGGTTTAATAAATAATCTCGAACTGAGCAGAAATGAGAAGAGGTAAGTTCTCTGTAAACAAAATTTAAATGTTAAAAACCGTTAAATAAAAAACTAAAAAAAAATCAGATCCGTACGTCGGGATAGTAATCGGCGGTGGGTAATAAATGTTGGATGAGTGATTCGATCGGACCAGAAATTAAATTCCCATCGCGATAATTGAGGGTCTGAAATCAAATTGAAATTGAAATATTAAAGAAATTGATTTTTATTTTTATTTTTTTTATTTTTTTTTTACGAACATTTTCGTCGCTGATGCGACTCCGTTCCTTCCCATCGAAAGTGTCGTGATTCGTGCCATTAGGAATGGGGAAAGAGTTCATGCTCGGCGATTTGGGACTCGTTGGTGTCTGCGGACTCTGTTTTTATTTTTTTAATAATAATAGAAGAAAAAAAAAAATCAAAATGTAATAAAAAATCAAAAAAAATCGTAATTTACTCGTCTGGTTTCTCTCGGGATTTGTTCTGACGTTAGCGTGCCAAATATGGTGGGCTGTGAAAACAGAGACGAGCGAAATAAATAAACATAAACGGCGGTCAACAACAACTACAACCGAAACAAATGTGCAAATAAAATGAAAAAATGAGAAAGATGAGTTTCCGTGTCACGGCCACAACTCGCAATCGTGAATTTCATAACAACGAGTTCAACCTCGTGCCAAAATAGGTACTAAATTTAAATTTAAAAAAATTCAAAAAAATTCAAAAAAATTCAACAAAAAAAGAAAGAAAAATATAATATCTATAGTGTTTCTTTCTTTCTTTCTTTCTTTCTTTTTTCCCATCATTCATCGCGATACACAAGGTGGAGAGATAAATCAGTGACAAATTCGGATCCTTCTTACCTTCCCGAAACAATACAAAATGTAACACGCCATAACGCGAAGGGAGGAATAAGTCGTTTCCACTGGTTCCAAAATGGGGGTGAAACGTGAAACGTGAAACGTCGAGACAATCGACAGAGCGAGCACAATCAAAGATTCAAAGAATCCTTTTCCAATTTCCTGCACAAATGACTAATTTTCACAGGAAAATAAAGAAAAATCCAACATCCGCCATCTCGGATCGACCTGTCTCTGATCTCTGTCTTCCCGTCACCTTCTCAGGCCCCGAAAACTAATTTTAGACCGAACCGACACAAAAACGAAAACAAAAATAAAAATAAAAATGGCTGAAACTGATCCACAAATGTCACCCATTAATTCACTCCCGTTTAAAAAACACGAGAAAAAAACGAAAAAATAAAGTCAAGTTCAACTGTTTTTTGGCAGTCGGCCAAAGGGAGGGTCCACGAACGAAAACGAACGCACACGAACGCACTTTTGTCACCTTTTCCACGTGCCAAGTGGCGAACGCCAAAATCAAATCAAATCAATTGAAAAAATATTTTTTTTCTTCTTCATTTTTCACCCTCGCGGACCCCCTCGGGGAGGTGAGAAAATTACAAATTCGGGCCATCGCGGTCCTCCACCCACATTCCAGGATGCTGGGTGGTCCGAAGGTCCGAGACGCACCTTTCCGAGTTGTGCCGAGTGCAAATGACGTCATTTACTTACTTTAACCAACGTTACATAATCGCCATCGACGGGGAAACCACTGGCCATGGCGACAGTTGCTATGACGACTACGACATGAGTTGTTGCGGCGCTCTCACCGGCTCGCAGGTGCCGTGAACGCGCGCAAAGGTCGATCCATGTGTGCGCGAGATGCCAACGAAACGGGGGTCTTCCAAACGGTTCGACGAGGGTCGACGCGTGCACAGTGCGGCGAGCAACAGCGACGACGGCAGCCAGCGACTGAGTCGACCGAGTCGACTGAGTGGCCGCCAAAAACTCACGAGAGGGGAACTAATCTCGAACCGGTCACGTGTTGCCCAAACAGCTGGCAACGTCATTATCATCAAACTCGGAGCTCGAACCGACAAGATACATCGGCCGACGAAAATTAAAAATAAATACATTTAACGCGCATCCCGTTGCCACGACGAAAAAAAAAAACTATGTAATAAAAAAATTAAAAGCAGAAAAACAGATGGCCCTTTTAATGGCATCTGCTAAACACTTAGGCCTAACGAACGCAAGAAATGGAAAACCAATAAAAAGAAAAAGGGGCACCTTCCTGCGCTTACCCATTCATCATTGTCACGTGTAATTAACAGATATAAATAGACCTATACTCGATACATTTATTTTTTTTAACGTTGGTTCATCTCGCTGCTGCTTAAAAATCGATCGCGTATCAGCAACAACATCGGTCGCCATGACGACGGAAAAGAAATAAATTTGAAAAAAATATCGTTACGAGAATTGTGTCAGAGGGAAAACCAAAACTCGACACGAGAGTGATCTAAGAGGCCGGAAGTAATCATCTTCCCTCGTCGTCGCACACAGGTAATACAATTCCATTTCCTATCGTGAATGACGACCCCACCCAGCCCCAGTCAGCCCTAGTCAGCACAACTCGACCCAACCTCGCTTTCCTCGTTGCCGCCGATCCCTCCCTAGAGACAAAGAAAACTTTTGTCCATTTTGCCCATCTTGTCAAGTGCAGTAACCGTGCAACTGCACGATTCGCCGCTAGGGAGAATTATTTACATCTTGAAGCGATTTATTCCCACGGTTTGTGTTGTTTCGTTTATCACGAAGCTCTTTCGCACGGCCGTGAGCTGCGATGGGCATTTAATTCGTGATATGTAAAGTCGAAAACGAGAAATTAAATTAAAGTGCGGGGGAATAACGATCCACGAGCACGACTCGTTTTTCTTTTCTCGCGACGTGATTTCGCACGCGATCCTCCGAGACTCGTTACTCGTTTCTCGTTACTCGTTTCTCCATTTCTCACACGCTCGTGCCGAGTTTGCACTTTTTTTCATAGCAAATTAAAATTATCATATTTTGAAAGAAAAGGGGATTTAAAAAAATGAATAAACGCTCGGTCAACGTCATAAAAATCCAAACATTTTAAAAATTTAAAACAAAAACAACTAAAGCGCTTCGACTTTTCGATTTTTGCTCACGATCCGCCATTTTCACCTTAAAAATGAATAATAAATTAAACTTACCCTAGTTTTCGCTGTATATTTTAATCCTATCGCCGGCTGGCTTCGAGTTGGCTGGAAAATAAAAAAAATTTTAAAATATGGAACAGTTTGTGAAGTTTAATCGAGAATTATCACACCAGAGGGTGGAGATAGAAATGAATGTTTTTGTTGTTTGCTTCGCGCTTATTTGGGTCTGAGACCGAGGTCACTGAAACTTTTCGCTAATTTTCAATAAAAATTGCAAAACTCTAAATTTTAAACCGAATCAACATCTTTCTCAAATATCAAAGCGTTAGAATTTCAATAAAAAATACATTTCCATTCACACGTGAACGCAGGTGCGAATTTCGCAGCCATTTAAAACAAAACAAAAAAAACACACACACACACACACACAAAAACACAAAAAAATAAAAATAAAAACTCGTGCGTTTTCGTCGAACAAAAACACCTACCGTGCGGAAACGTGATGAGAAAATACGCCAGGTGATAATTAAAGCGCTTCGCGGCGCCCGCCACTGTCGCCATGGAAACCAGACACGAATCGAGACATTTTTGCAAAGAGTTGCGCGCGCAGCTTAGGCGAGCAATGGGGTTGCAATGGAGAGAAAAGAGAAGAAAAGAAAAGAAAGGAAAAGAAAAACCTGTTGAACGAGCACAATGCCAACTCGGCTCGAATGCCGCGGGTAAAATACTCGAATTCACGACCGAAATAAAAATTCACTTCCTCGATTTTTTTTTTTTCTTTTCTTTTTTTCTTTTTTTAGATCTAATTTTTGCAGATAATTTATGAGAGTAAAATTGTAAACAAAATTACACCAACACCTGCGCAACTGTTGGGGTTATTGACGTGGGAGGCGACTCCATCTGGTTTCGATTCGATGCGAACACGATTAAAAATAAATAAAAAAAACGAATAAAAAACGATTCGGTAATAAAAATTCCACGTTGGAAAAGTTCGTTTAGTCGTTTTCTTAATTATTCACCCCATAAACCAAGGCCATTATTCAATAGTGCCAAAAATCACCGCACGGTGTTTAGCGCCAACTAGCGTCGAAATAACAAACCTTGCCATTCCTCGGGTTGTTATTTCCTCGGAGAACTCCGATCGCGGCTTGGTGATACTCTTCTTCGAGTTGTTCATATTGTTGCTGGAACCGACTATAAAAAAAATTTTAATTTTAAATTTTAAATTACAAAATTTAGTAGTTAAATTTACGAAATTTACTTTATAGCGAAGATTAATTCCTGATGTTGCAACTCCTTCGCCTGTCAATAAACAGATAAACAGATAAAACGAATAAACCTTTGATCCCGCTGTGGAGCGTCGTTGCAATTCGCCATTCGCAATTCGCAATTCGCACTCGTCGCCGGTTCATTACACTCGTTAAAATAAACATTACGGCTCTCACGACAGGTACATTGCTCGCTCAGGTGCGGGGGAGGATAAACTAGGTCACCAGTGGACACGACTAAACCAAACTAATAATTTTTGTTTTAGTTTTTATTACTTTTAACGATCCTTCTTCGCTGCTTAAGGAACCGTTGAGTTCGCGTTGGAGAACACGTAGTTGTCGTCGTTCACCTTCGAGAAGAAGACTGGTCACCTAATAGAGCAAATTTTTAAAATTTTTTTTTAAAAAAATGGCCTCGTTTTCACTCGATTAAGTCCAAGTGTTCATTTCACCTCGAGTTGTACTCCGAATAAATCTCGGCCGAGGGTGTCCGAGTCCCCACCACAGTTATCCAGTGGCGTGGACGAGGTCATAGCGAGCAACACCTGCAATTAAAAACAATGACGTCATTTGTGGTTATTAACGGACTGTCTTAATTCATTAATGGCGACGGTTGTCCTAATGTCGTTGCAAAATTGAAATTTAGAAAATGTAAAATTTTCATTTTTTTAGATTTTTTTTTTTAGATTTGGTGTCTAAAAATAAATATAAATGAATCGGTGGACTTCCCCAATTTAATTCGCGAGCGGATGTGAGTCGATTAATCACCTTGACAACGCAGGAAACATGAAAGAACAAATTTTCATGAATGAAAGGAGAAAAGAAAAGAAGAAAAAAAATTCATTTTTAAAAAAGAAATACCTTCGTCCTTTTTGTAAAAAAAATAAAAGAAATAAATTATTAATTGCTTAATGCATGTTTTTTAATTTTACCTGTTGGAAGGTCTCCCATCAGACTGCTGCCCAAGTTGATAGCACAATCACGTGACTCATCTTTTACCTGGCCAGCTGGAAAAGTCCATTAAAAAAATCGAGGTTGAAATAAGAACGATGTTAATTGATTAGAGAAATCTCGTCCGCGTGATCCTGCAAAAGTGGAAAAACAAACAAATTAATCATTAGCAATTTAAATGAATAAAAAAAAATTGGTGGTGCGCGCGAATGGCGCCGAGTTCTTATTGTTTTTAACCGCTCAGAATTGAGATGTTTATTCAGTTGATGAGAACCAACGAGAGTTAATTATCTTTTGTTCTTGCGGGCCCTAGATTCCAATTTGCGAGTGAGAAAAATATTTATTTATTTATTTCGTTTTATAATGTGAATAAATTTGACTTCACCCTTCAAACTTCCCTTATTATAACAAAAAAAAAATATTAAAGGAAAAGGAAATGTGTTCTTACAGATACAGATATCAGTATAATTGTTGGGAAAAAAAAAAAAATAATAAACTCGAGTCCAATAAATATTTATTCATTGCAAATTGTTGCGTTATGACTTCTGGTTTCCATTGGAAACAAAGAAAAGCCAAATTTGGATTTTTTAATTTAAATTTTTTCTTTTTTTTTTTAATGTTTTGAAGGTCAAGTCCGAATGAGGTCGCATTTCTGGTTGACAAGAAAAGTAAACCGAAGCAATGACCACCGAGATATTTCGGGAATTAATTTCTTTGATAAGTGTTGCATAAAGAAAGAGGTCGTGTGAAACTTTTGTTTATGTTTGAATTTGAAATAACCGCCATTTTGTTGTTAAGACGTAAAAACCGAAACCTTGGTTATATAAGAAGTGGTATTTTTTTTTTTACCTTCAATGTGTTTGGTGCATTTTGGAATTTCAAGGCTGATTACCATTAGCGACGAGTTGAAAATGAATTTAAATTTGCAATGGCTGCCTCTACATCGCCCACCTGTCGCGGAAACTGGATGTGATATTGTAAGGAGAATAAAAAAACTAAACGGGGAAATAACAGCGCCATCGTCTCACGGCGGTGAGTTGGTTAAACTAATCAATCTGATTCCTGACATACATGAATTGGAAATTTATTAAATGGCAAATTACAAAATAAAAAGAAAATACGATAAATTGTTAACGTTTCAATATAAAGGAGGGGAAATTGTGGTGGGATAAACTATTTCAGCATGAAATTTATTATTTTTTTAAACAGGAATTAAAAAAATGAAACAGGATGATATGTTAAGTGAATTTGAAACTGGAGAATCAAAAAGAAAGAAAGAAATCAAACAAAGATACATTTACACACGGTGTTAAATTGAAAACAATGTTATATCATTTCGTTTGTTATTATTTGAAACTTAAAAGCCTGTCATTTGTATAATTTCGTTGAGAAATTTGTGAAGTCTGTACAATGGTAAAATGGGAGTTTTCGTTAAAAAACATAAAATTGAGTTGTGTACGCCTCTACATTTAGTGCAGAATTTTCATCAGGTATTGTTTTTCATTTAAAAAAGCTCGATAAGCACACACGAGTACACAAAAATGTAAATGGTGACGTGGAATATTACAAAGATGACATTTTCTAATCTCGATCTAAAGTAGGCCTAACCTTCCGATTCCAGCACACTCGTGAATTAACAACTGTACTGAAACGAGAAGCCAACCTTAAAATGTTTTCAAATAACAATTTTGTGTTTTTTTTTTGTTTTTTTTCCATTCAAGCAAATATATCAACAACAAACTAATGAAAACTCTAAACATTGGATACATTTTAAATTTTTCTCTCCAAAGGCAATATTTTTCTAATTTTTTTTTTTTTTTTTTTGAAAAAGAAAAACCGGAAGCTTCGAGTTCTAATAACGAGCCAATTTGTACCTTTTCGAAGCAAGATATTTCATCAAAAATAGTTCATATATCTCAAATATAGAAAGACAATTAATCAAAAAATACTACACCACTAATTACGAAAAGAAAAGAAAACACAAAAAAACCCTACAATTTGAGAAGCTTTACAATGAAATTACAAATATTTATTTATACACAATAATATAGGGTAGCTTTACCAAAGGAGCAATTCTTAGAAAAACGATCGAAAAATTAGTTCTACGAGGATTTTTTTTTTTTTTTTTGCAGAATAAAAATTTCGCAACGAGTACAAAGATTGAGGAAATTTTTTTTTTTTTTTTTTCTTTTTTTTTAAATCCGAACTACACAACTACTGAATTAATAAAAATAAAATGACAATTATGTTTCTACGCCAAAGACTGACAATTTTTTTTTTTTTCAAGAGTGAAAACAACAAAAACCGATGAGTTAAAACGTCTTTTAATTTTTTTAAAACATCCATCTTTAAATCGCAACCAAATCCAACCGAATTCCTTTTAAATTTTCACCGTTTTTTGAGCAAAATCTACAATTTTTCCTAGTTCACTGAATACGTGTGAAAATAAAACAGAAAAAACTTGTTTTTTTTTTTTTTTTGTTTTTTTTCTTCTCTTTTTTCGTTTTTCGCTTTTATTCTCTGCATAATTAAACTGAGCAAAAAAAAGTGTCAAAAAGTCGACCAACAACAACCAGTTCCTGTCTAGGACTGACTAGGTACTAAACAAGTTTCCTAGCGTGAACATTTGTCAAATGGTTGTGGTCTGCAAGGCGCTGACAATCCGTTGCCACAGCTCCTTTTTGCACGTTTTGGCGCGACGCAGAGCTTGGAGGAACTCGTTGAACTGCACCATTCCTCCGGGAGTCATTTGGAACGCCGCTCGCGCCGTGCGAATGATGTTGACGAACTCGTCGTACTCCGGGGCCGTAAGATGGTACATTTTTAGATGAGTACATTGGATAAACCTGACGAGAAAAATCGATTAGAAAATTAAAAAATTGAAAAATTGAAAAATCAAATCACAAATTAGGAAATTACATTTGCTGACACTTCTGAACGAGGGGAGTCAGCACCGGAGATCGAAGGTGTTGGAGTACGTGAGCCGGATTATTCCTAGCTAAATAGTGAGCCGCTTCAAAAGCGATTTCTTGAAGTAGAAACGGACTCAAAACGCTGTTCACGGTGCACAAACAAAACTGCTGGACGTACGAGGTGCCTAAAAGCGAGAGGAAAAAATGAATAAACAAACGAAAAGTGTTAAGAGGTAAATGGCGATGTTTTCCACCTAATCTCTTGGCAATTCCCAGCAACCACTTGACGTCATCGCCGTACGGAGGATTGCGAGCGTATTTGGCATTGGGTCGGTCGTCGTGCACGCGACGAGCCAACGTCTCCATCGCCAACATGCCGACCCGATAAGCCGACAGCAGATAGTTCAACTGAGTCTGATTCACATTGGATAACTGACCACGAACCTAAAAAAAAAAAAAAAAAAAAAAAAAGGAATTAGAGTTTTATTTTAATTTTATTTTAGTTTTATTTCTACCTGAGATTGATTGACAATAGCTTGAGCGACCACGGGTAGATTCTGAGTGGTTTGGATGACGGGTGGGCGCGCCGAACTGTTGGCGACCGTGATCATCTGGTTGGTGTAGACCTGAGACTGAGGCGGCGGCTGCGGCTGCTGCAGCGGCTGCGACTGCGGCAGCGGCAGCGGTAGCGGCAACGGCGGCGGCTGCGCGGGACGCAAGTGAGAATTGGCGGCGGGCACGGTCGGATGAGCATAGTAGGTGGGCGGCGGCATGCCGAACGGCGACTGCGACGCGTACGGGAACGGCGGCGCCATGTAGGCCGAGTGGTGGAGCGGGTGGATGAGGTGCGGCTGCGGACACGGGTGCGGGTGCGGGTGGGGGTGCGGGTGCGGGTGCGGATGCGGGTGCGGGTGCGGCGTGAAACTCGCCACGTAGTTGTACGGCGAGTAAGGTACGTGCGGATGAATGGACGTGGCGATTGTGTAGGGCACCGGAAGTGAGCAATGGACTTGGGGCAGGAGAGGGAGCCCCTCCTGGGAGAAGATCGGCTGCTCCTGCTGCTGCAACAGCGTCGGGTCCAGCTCGGCGGGCGGGTCCGGCGCGGGCGGCACCGGGTCGGGCGTTTGGCCCTCCGAGTACAGCTCGAACCAGCGCTTCGCCACGTCGAACAGCACTTCCGGGTAGACTCCGCCGCCCTTGGCGGCCCCCTCGACGGCCAGGCAGGCGCGTTCCAGCATGGCCGTGCTCTGCTCCTTGCATTGCAGGATGGCGCGCTGGATCTCGTTCGGGTTGAGCGCGTGCGCGTGCGGGAGACACGACAGGGCCAGTTCGGCGGCCGCGCGCACCATGTTCGGATCGCGGCCCCTCGACGCGCGATCGGCCAGCGATGCCACTTCGGGCGGGGTCAGGTGACCTTCCCACGTGTCGATTAAAAAGCTGATGGCGGCGCTGCCGATTTCGGTTGCTTGACCTGAAAAACAACAATTTTTTTAAAAAAAATGTTTAAAAATTTTTTTTTTTTTTTAATTTGTTACTCGTGATCCAGGACACGTGCGACGAGTAGGTTCTCGACAGCCAGTTCGGAGAGACGCAGTTGTGCAAACCGAGCGCGTAGAGGCCGATTTGAAAGGCGCACATGTGGAGCGCGCGATGGGGCCCACGATGGTTTTGGCTGGCCGACGGCTGGGTGAATAAAGACGTGCTGCTGTTTCCTCCAGCTTTGGTCAGCACGGTTTTAGCCAATTCGAACATAAAGTGAGCCGACGCCTCGCTCGGTTGGTTGGGGACCGTCGGATCGACCCGTCGCCCTTTGAACAATCTAGTCGGCTTCATTGTGGATGGGATGTTGTTTCGGTTGACGGTCTCGTTGCCGAATTGGCCAAATCTGGTGAAATAAACCGGCGGGTTTTCGTTCTCTCTCAACTTGGGCCGCGCGTTTTTATCGCCAGAACTGCTGGATCCGAACGAATCACTGCTCTTTCCACTACTTCCACTGTCGCTGCCGGGTCCGGCTGGCTTGGCCCAGCCAGTTCGGCGAATCAAAGTGGGCGAGTTGTCGCTGGAGGTAGTTTCCGGTGCGCTGCTGTCTATGCTAGCCATCCCTGCCGAATGTTTCTTGTGTGTTCGTAGATTTGTGCAACGGAATTTCGCTTCCCACGCTTTGTAGTCTTCCTCCCAAGTTGGACTCGACGTGTCGTCTCTTTGATCGTCCATGCACCTGTAAATATAATCAAAAATTAAAAAATTAAAAATTCTTAAATAAATTCTTAAATTCTTAAATTCTTAAATTTTCATTCACTACCTCAACCGATTGGAATAACGAGTCGTTGTCGTCGTCGTTGTCGTTTCCTTAGCTCGCGCTCCACCACAAGGCACAGTAATGTTTGCATTTGCTGCAACCGTTTCCGGGGAAACCGGCGTGTCGACCGCACCGGTCGCCGGTGCGCTGGTTTCCGGCGTGGATTCGACCGTTTCCGGGTCGTTTTTCGCGGTTTGTGGCGTCGGATTGCGAGTCGGAGCCGCGGGAGCCGGTTTACTGGTGACGTAGTACGAGCTGAGCGAAGGGGCTTTGTACATTTGATGGATTTCCTTATCCAACAATTTGTCCATGATCTGAAAATGCAAACGATCGAATCAAATTTTCTTCCAATTTCGCCAGTATTTCGAAGTAGCGCTACCTTGGCTAATTTTTCCTGATCATCTTTGTAGTGGACCAAAAGGGTCAAAGCCAATTCTCCTCGCTGGCGCCGCGTTCCCTCGCACAAGAGCGCGTGCTCCGCCTCGGACACGTTCGCCTTCAGGCCGAGGGCGGCCACGGCAGCTTCGAATCCGAGCGTCTCGTCGCTCGGGGGCCTCGTGTTGCTGCCGCCTTTCGACGAGTTGCCCAACAAGCACAAGGCATCGAAGATAAAACTGGCCAAGATGAGAGGGAGCAGCGCCTCGCCACGCGCTCGCAAAGTGCCGTTGCGCAGTTGCTCCGCATATTCGCGGATCACTCGCAGCTCGGCCGCACCCAACGGAATGCGCTTCAATAATGTGACCAGGTCTGACTCTTGATTGGCCAGTTTAACCTACAAAATCAAACAAATAAATGCGTTGCAATTAAACGTAGACAAATTGAAGTGCTAATCACCTCTAACGCTTTCGTCGATGCGGGAGGCCGTGCCAATTCCAGCCCAAAAATACCAACTTTAAAGGCCAAGTAATAATGTTCCACGTTTTCCGCCAAAACGGTGCACAGGAACGCTGCTTTTGCCAAAGTTGCGCTGGCCAAACAACTTATTTGATGACTTGCAGGATTCACCTTCTGAAATGGGAACGCGTATTAGGCGGGGTTTCGAATTCGAGTCGGAGGAGAATCGGTCACCTTCTTGCGTTTGCCCTTGGTGGGCGGCGGCGGTAAATCGAGCATCAAATTAGGCGGATTCGCCAAAAGCTCTTCGGCTAACTTGACGCCAAGTTTACACGCTTCATGCGTGTGCCCATGAGCGTGCAAAGCTTCGGCCCTAGAGAATAAAATCTGAAAAATCAAAAATTTCGAAAAACAAAATTAATTCGAGCATTTTTCCATCGCCCGCGAAACGTGTCCGTTTTTCCATTCACCTCCATCGGATCGTCCATCTTTTTAATTCCGGCGAAAATACTGTTCTCGTCCTGCTTCTTCTCCTTCCCGGCCCGGTCCGGGCCCCCGCACTTGTTCTTGGCGGACGCGGGGTACACCTGGTAGTCGTCGCTCGACTGCTGCGACTCCGAGTTTTCGAATTTCGCCACCGCGGGCTCCCGGCGCTCGCCCACCGCGCCGCGCCCCGAGACGGACGCGGAGCCGGAGACTCGTTTGCACGCCGACTCCGGGGCGCTCGACCAATCCGAGTCCACGTCGTCGGGAGAAAGTTTCTCGCCGCTCTTCGCGGGCGTCGAAGTGACCGGACCCGTTTTCTTCTCTTTCCCGCCCGAACTCTCTCCGTCCTCCACCGAGTCCGAATCGCGCGAATTGTTGGTCGTTTCCAAGCCCTCGTTCTCGTTCTCGTTCTCGTTGTCATTGTCGTTGTCGTTCTCGTTCTCGCAGAACCCTTCGCTGCTTACCGAGCTGCGGTTGCTTTCGTTCGCCGCGGGTAAACTCACCCCGCCCGTCAACACGATGCGCAGTTCGCGCGCGCCCACGCTGTTGTTGGCGCGACATCTCTTGGTCGAGGTGCCCACGAGCTCGCAATTGATCACCACGGACGAAGCGGTCACTTCTCGACACACGTTCTCCTGACCGCGAAACGTTTTGTACAAGTAAGTAAATTTGTTCGGCGATTTGTCCGAGTACGCGACGCCCGGGATCGGATAGTCGGACCAGTCGATCAAGCACGCCTCGACGGCCGGTTTGAAACCGGGAAAAACTTCGATGTCCGATTTGCGCACCGAGTTGCTGCCGTTGCCGACACCGCCGCCGCGAGTTTTACACACCTGGAGAAAAAAGAAAAAAGAAAAACCGATTAATATAACCCGAATCCCATCTTTTCGTTAGATAATGTTATAACCACTTTTTCGATAGTCTTCAAGTGCCATTCTTTGAGTTGCGTGGCCAACACTTGTCTTTCTTGCGGCGAGAGAACGGGGTTGAGCGCGGCCAAGCGCCACAGCACGACGATTTCGTCGCACAAACTCGAGCACGCGTGCTTCGACGGATGCGAGTTGCTGTTCACGTTGTTTCTTCCTCCGTGGCCCGAACTGCTGTTGTGGAGCGACACCTTGGTGTAGAACCACCAGATCAAAATCTAACAACAAAAAAAAATAATTAAAAACTTGAAAAATTAATTCAACAATTTTGTCGACGTAAATACCTGTTCGCACGCGAGACATTCTTCCGTGAGAATTTCCAGCAGCGGTACCGCGTTGCGGTCGCTTCTTCGCAGCATCTCGCGAACTATGGACAAAAGATTCCACATTCCTTCCGGTTCGCGGCCCCGCAGAGGTCTCAAGAGACTGGACCATTCGGCCGCGGCGGGTGGCGCCGTCGACGAAAGGTAGTTCACGTCGCTGAAGACGATCGGTGACGGCACGCAAAACTTGATGAGAATTTTGCGAATGTTTTCGTGCAACGTCGCTTCGTCCAGGCACCAAGTGGTTTGTTCGCTCGCAGAAGCTCCGGCCGTCGGGTCTGCGATTCAAAATTTCGTTCAATTAGGTTTATTTCGCCCGTCGAGGAGAGCAGGTTTAGAAGTAAATTCAACTGACCCGGAGCGCCGCACACCGTGTTGATCGCCGTTTGTTGACACGACAACAATTCATCGAGCAGTCTTTGCGCCGTGGGTAGGATCTAAACGAGCCGATATTTGAACATTTTCAACGAGCAATCGCCAACAATTTTTATTACCTGTTGTGGCAATTCACTGATAAGATACTGAGCAAACTTCTGCAGCTGGTCTCGATGAAGGCGCGAAAGGGATTCGGAAACAGGTGCTCGAAGACACACCTGGGTCGCCTGGAATTAAAACGAACGAAGAAATTGAAGTTTGATAAAGTTGATTTATTAATTTTTATCGAAGAAACCGTACTAAATGAATCCTATGGAGGCACACAGCAACGACGTGAGAACACCAAGAAGCTGTACTTGTACAAGTGCAATTACAGGACGTGATGCGTCGCCGATCAAATGTAATGGCCACGTTGTACGACCCTTTGGTTTGAGTTATAGTTTGCGGTGGGGTCACCGTAGCACTCAAGTGAAATCCTACACACAAAACAAAAAAAAATTAAAAATTAAAATAATATAAAAATTTTTTTTTTTTTTAATTTACCGATTTGTAACGGATCTTTAACCGCTCGAACCCGAAATAACTGTTCTCCCTTTTGAAACTCATCCGCACTTCCATTTGCCAGACACGAATACAATCTAAATATAACCCAAAAAAAAAAATATATATATATATATAAATAAAATTAAAAGAAGATTTTTATTTAAAAAAAAATATATTTTTTATTTATTTGTTTGTTCGTTCCTCCAATAGTTTTAGTAAACAAACAGGAAATTACAAATGAATCATAATTACCTAATGTCTTCTTCATTTTCCGGGAAACTCCAAAATGCAATACGAAGTTGTAATTGCTCCGGAACAGGAGGGAACACATGCTCGACTACCTCAAAAGGAATGTGGCACGCCACCTCCCGCGCAGCCAACTCGACCAAAGGCAGAACGACTCCCTCTGAAAAATAACAAAAAAATAAAAATAAAAATTTTAAAAAAATTTTAAAACAAAAAATAAAAAAATATTTCAATTTTATTTTATTTTTTTTTCTTCCTCGCGAGGGGGGACCTTGAACCGGGTGATGTTTCGCCCCGGAGGTATAACGGGGTGTGGAGAAGATAAAAGCATCTTATGCATCAAATGTGATTTAATAATAATCATTAGAAAAAGGGGTAGTTTTGTTTCTTGGATTTTTCTTTCTCTTTGTTCCGATTTGGTTCGTTTACTCGTTCGCTCGTTCGCGACTCGCAGTTGCAGTTGCGACAGGTGAGAAACAGAAATGGCGGGAGAAGTGGGCAAACCTGATAAACACACAACTCACTCAGCTGTATGCAAATGCGGCGGGGCCGGGACCGGGAACGGGACCAGGTGGTCACCAAACTAACTCAGCTGTGCAACAAACCGAGGTGCAAAACCCAGCTGCACGTGCATCACAATAGAGGCCTCGTTGCCTGGCAACAGCGCATCCATTTTTATTTATACGCCAAAAAAGAAATAGAAAACCCGAGCTATTTTTAACCATTTATCAACATTTACAAATCAAAAGTGATAAAAACAGTTTTGTTTTCGATTTTTCCCATTTTTTTCCCCATTTTTTTTCCATTTTTTTTTTTTCCATTTTTTTTTTCTTTCCTATTTTATTCGATTTTTTTAGGCTTAAAAATGAAATAAAAAGAGATTTCGATTTTTCTTTTAAGTTCTTTAAGTTTTTTTTTACCTTCACGGCTTCGTTCGTAGAGCAATTGTATTCCATTTCTGGTGTCATTATTATTATTATTATTATTGTTATTGTTATTAGTCTGAGTGTTAATTTGCTGTTTTTTCCATCCTCGCCAATTATTACAGAGCGACTCGGGCTCGCTGATCCAACTGCAGAGCGAATCCTCCTCGAAACGATCGCTGTCTTCGAACGAGAAGCGATCGCCTTCCTCCCAGTCGAACATCGGAGAGAAAGAACTGTTGCTGGTGCGGCGCCCAACTGTTCGTTCTCGTCCTTCGTTCCCGTCTTTCGTTCCCGTCTTTCGTTTCGTTTCCTTTCGTTTCCTTTCGTTTCCTTCGCTCGCCAGTCGCCAGTCGCCGATTGCCAGTCGCCAATTGCCAGCCGCCAATTGCCAGTCGCCAGTCGCCAGTCAATGGCCTCCGCTAAACGAGAGACGAGTCGAGCTGCTGCAACCAGAGCCAAATCTGCATCGCCGACTTACTCGTTAACGTCCATTAACACTCGTCGACACTCTGCATCGCGAGTACAATAGTCTTTCCGTGTCAACAACCTCCAAGGTTGCCGATTTCTCTTTCTTCTTAGGGCATATTCGTGTGCGGGGAGGATCTCCTCAACGTGGGAATAGTTCTTTCGATCCTGTTAGCTTCGCGCTGTTGGTAGAACGAATCTTTTGTGTTGTTTTTTGTTTGGTTGGTTTTGTCGCCGACAGAGGCCGGGTTCGAAGCGCTTTCTTTTCCGGTTTGGCATCGACGCACGGTTGCTGCTTCCGGCGAGTTTTGCGACAGAGAAATCACGCGTTTTAATCCGTATTCATCAGGTATTTATCCGGTTCGATCGGTGTTTTTTAATTTTTGGTTTTAATCGAGATTCGTGTATTTGTCAGAAAATGGCCCCTCGTAAAGGAAAGACCCAACAGGAACAACCCGTAGTCGCTTTGGGTCCGCAAGCGATCGACGGTGAATTCGTGTTCGGCGTGGCGCACATTTTTGCCAGTTTTAACGACACCTTTGTACACGTAACCGATCTCTCGGGCCGAGAAACCATCGCTCGAGTTACGGGAGGCATGAAAGTAAAGGCCGATCGCGACGAAGCTTCGCCCTACGCCGCCATGTTGGCCGCGCAAGATGTTGCGGAAAAATGCAAGAGCATCGGTATTACCGCATTGCACATTAAATTAAGAGCCACCGGTGGAAACAAGTAATACTAAGCGATTAAACGACTAGTTACTCGTAGCTAATACAAATTTGGATGTAAATAGGACAAAAACTCCGGGACCGGGCGCCCAGTCGGCTTTGCGCGCTTTGGCTCGAACGGGAATGAAAATTGGAAGAATCGGTTCGTTCACGCACACAACGTGATGCGATTTGTTCGTGCATTAATGATTTTTTTGTTGCTTTTTGTAGAGGATGTGACTCCAATCCCGTCAGATTCGACACGAAGAAAGGGTGGACGCAGAGGTCGTCGTTTGTAGAATTTCAATTTGAATTGGAAAGAATTGAATAAAAAAAGAATTATTACAAAATATTGTCAAAGTGTTTTTATCATTGGACTTTGTCGACACTGAAAATCCTAAACTGCGGCTCGAGTAACGAGTGTTACTGGATCGCTGGTGTTAAATTTGGAATTTTGTCGAGAGAACTCATTCGCAGCTCATCGACGAGATGATTCGTTCGATTAGCGTTCTCTTGATACAGGTAGAAATAATTGTCATTTTTTAAAATATTTAATTGAAATTGTTTTCGTAGTTGGTGGGAATTTGCTTCGGCGGCGGTGTTTTGAATTTGTCTTTTTCTCAATTTACTCATAACTTGCAATGCGATTATCTGTCTCAGTGCGATTTAAAGTTCGTTATATGCGTGGATCATGGAAACAGGTATGGATTGTTCGTCGTTGCTCGATTTATTAATTTATTTGATTGGTTTTTCTTCAAGTTCCGTTACTGATTTTCACGAAGAATGCAGATATTTGCGGGAGGAAGTGCGCGATTTGGCGTCGGTTTCTATATACTTCAAACAGTGGCCCGTAATTTGAGTCCGATTTCATAAATTAATTTAATTTGATTTATTTTTCGAATTGACTAGGGAAGTGCTGTTTTAAAAATAGTTATTTTGGACGTGGATCTGTTTGGAAATGATCTTATGGATTACATGTACGCGCGTCTAAATAACAAACCGGGTGAAAAAGTGCAGCTGGAGTTGAATAATAAAACAAAGTATAAATTATTTTTTTTTTAAATAAAAAAAATTATTTACATTTACATTAATTTATTTACTTTTAAAATTCAGGTTGATAGTGACGACGGAATTGAGATGCGACTTTGAATATTTCGGACCAAATTGTTCGGTTTTCTGTTCGCAACAGGACGATGAAACGGGACACTTTAAGTGTAACCGACAAACTGGAGAACACATTTGTTTGAAAGGTGAGTTTGGGTTATTTTTTTAAATTAATTAATCGATTACTTTTTTTCTTATTTCTTTACAGGTTGGGGAGGGGCAAACTGCAACTACAGATCCGCAATTCCCAGCGCGAACGAGTTCAGAAATTTCACTAACGGAAATTCAAACAAAGCTCAGCACAAAATCATTCCACCTTATTATTACTTCGAAGATTACGACAGTACAACCGAGAGTCCAGCGTCGGTTTTAGCCGATGATCCGAACGTTCTCGTCAACGAAATAGGCGACGACATTTTGTCCGCGATTGAAATTTCGTTCGACAACCAAACTGAAGACACGGCGAGTTGGGAAGCGCCAACCACGAAGGATTATGGTAACAACGAAACGTCGGAAAGCGTTTTATACGTCGAATCGGTGACCGAAGTTCAATTATCCGAACGAAATTACGGTAATTCCACCGAGGAAGATGCGTTGACTTTTTCGTTCGCACTCAATGGTGAATCTGTGATTAAATTGTAATTGTTATTTCGAATTAATTCGGATTTATCGTTTCTAGATACCGCGGGAAACGTGTCGAATTTATCACCCGATGGTCTCCAGTACAGGTTCCGGGCTGTCTTGAAGCGTTATTTAGCGGAAGACATGCGCTACATGAAAGTTAACGTGACCATAATCAACGAGCGGTAAAAATTTGATAATTTGCATAGCTTAAGCTATTTTTAAATTTATTTTTAAAATTTTTTAAAATTTTTTTTAGATTGCAGATAATTATCACGGTAGTGGTTGATGTTGGCAATGAAACGATCCTGCAAAGAGTGAAAAGTTCGATTATTCAAGAAAAATCCAACATTGAAAGTTCGTTCATGCAAGAAGCGTTTACCATTGAAAACAACGTGCATTCCATTAGGCCTAAATCGAAATCAGTTCCGGTAAGTGAGCAACAAATCAATTTCAGTTATTTTTTTCCCTCGTTAAATTATTTATTAGTTTTTGGTATCGTTTTGTCAGGAATGGGCTATTATATTGGTAGTAATCACTGTCGTTTTGATAGTTTTGATCACGATGCGGCAGTCGCATAAATACTGCGTGTGAGTCAAGCACGTTTGAGTTAGGAAATTAAATAATTTATTAGTATTTCTCATTGATTAGGTCAAAAAACTTAATGAAACCGAAGGAACTTGATGAGGAGCCTGACGCTGATTTAGTTCAGCCCACCGCCTTAAATTTCACAAATCCAATTTACAGTCGACCTAAAAAATAACTCTATTTTTAATTACGTATTATTTTTGTATGTAATTAATAAAATTATTACGTTAAATTTATTTACAATTATAATTCAGTGTCGTAATTGGATGATTCGTTAAAATTCTCAGATTTCAAATCAGTGATCATGTTTTCTTCTGGTTTCAATTCGTCTAATTTCACAATTTTTTCCTGTTTTAGTTCGTCTTTTTCCATTATTTCTTGAGGTTTCAATTCGTTTAATTTTTTCTTTTCTTCAGTTTTTAATTCGTCTAATTTCACCATTCCTTCCGGTTTTAATTCGTCTTCTTCCATTGTTTCTTTCGATTCTAATTCGTCTTTTTCCATCTTTTCTTCAGGTTTCAATTCGTCTAATTTCGCCTTTTCCTCAGATTTCAATTCGTCTTTTTCCATTGTTTCTTCCAATTTTAATTCGTCTAATTTCGTGTTTCTTTTTTCTTCTAATTCGTCTATTTCTTCCTCATCTTTTGACTCTTCTACTTTTACATAATTTTCTTCCTCCGGGACATTTTCTTTATTTTTCAACTCTCTTAACTTGACATTTTCGTCATCATGTAATTCCTCTACGTACACACTTTCGACGTCTCGTAACTGCTCCATTTCTTCATTTTCGACGACTTGTAATTCCGCTATTTCTTCATTTTTTTCATTTTCGACGTCTTGTAATTCCGCTATTTCTTCATTTTTTTCATTTTCGACGTCTTGTAATTCCGCTATTTCTTCATTTTCGACGTCTTGTAATTCCACCATTTCTTCATTTTCTTCATTTTCTTCGTCTGGTATAATTACTATTTCTTCAATTTTAAACGATACATTCTTCCTTTCACCTAGTTTGTAATCAATTTCGGGCTCCTCGGGCTCCTCGGGCTCCTCGAACTCAGTTTGTGGGGGTAATTCGAACAATTGACTAAACCGGGGAGCTGCAATTTCTACGATAGCTACTTCGTCTTTACCGACTATTCTCGGTATAGTTTCGTCTTTACCAACTATTCCTGGCCTTATTTCAACTATTTCATTAATCTCTTCTTTCAAAACCACTTCCTCTACCCAATCATTGCTTTCGCCTTTGGTAGCTTTCGTTTCCAAAGGACCACTCTCAATGTTGGGCTTTTCAACGTTACTTTCTTCATCGGCTATCAAGAGAACTTTCTGAGACGTACTATCTCGCATCGTTGCGGATCTACGAGTAAATTATTAAAAGCCAATTCACCGTCAACTGGATAAATAGTTAAATACCTGTATTTTCTAAATATAATAAATCCAATCACGATAATAAGTGCAATTATGGAGCCCAAAATGGCTGACAAAGCAATGATGGCGATGCTTTTTTTTTCGTCTCTTTCGGTTTCATCCGTAGAAAGTTGGAAGGCTTTATGAGGCTCGAACGAATGCTCACCTATTTTTTCCTTCAATTTCTCTTTCTTCGATGACAGCAATCTATCCAAGAAATTGTACGATAAAAATACATCGTTACCAATTCCAAAACAGTTGTAAACGTATACCGTTCACAACCACACTAGAAAACAAAACCTACCGCTCTATTTCACTGTACGGTATTACGGTATCGCCATCCAAAGCAAATAATTCGTATTCAATTTTACTAAAAATGAAATATATTCACATTTGACAACATCAAAATTCAAAGATATTACCTTTGCGATTGTAAAACCGGTTTTAAAAGCAGAACTACAACTTTTACTTCAAGCACTTCACTCAGATCTCTATAAAACAAATTGCATTAACAAAGATTCGAACGAATTTCGAACGAATTTACCTTTCGATGTTTAAGTAACTTCTTCTCAACTGCCTCTGAACGTCGAACTTAAAGCTAAAGACATTTTCAACTTTCAAAGAAAATATCTACAAAAGAAAAAATTGCTAAGATTCGGCTGAAACGTGAGCGCCGTAGCGTAATTTATTTTACTTTGATTTCCCTGGAATCAGACAGCGATTTTAATCCACCATCTTTGGCGCTGACGTCACACCGATATACATTTTCTGTTGGTTTTTCCACCCAGTCTAGTTGACCGCTTATGGGGTCCAGATTAAACGCCGAGGTTAAGTTTCGAGCGCACGATATGGAATAAGTTATTGCTGCATTTATTGAGTTAGGTGTGTCGGGATCCTTGGCCCGAAATGTTGTTATTAAATTGGTGGGTTGAATCCAGGGTGCGATTCCAAATATTTGATTCTCCGTTTCGAAATACGGCGCTTCATTTACATCTAGTACCTTGACAGTCACGTAGAACGTTCTTTTTGTCGTTTCGCTGTGTAAAGTCAAAAAGTACGAATATTGTTCCTCGTAATCTAAACGTCCGTTGCTTAGTAGTTGACCGTTTGAAAGTTTGAACTTTTGATCTAAAAAAAATAGATAACGCAACGTTACATTTTGTTCGTTAAATTTCTTTTTGTAAATGATTTTACCACTATTTCCTTTAATAATTTGGTAATTAGCATTTTGACTCAGAACTAAACCTAAACAAACAGCATTTTCTGCATTTTCGTCGATCGAACACTCTTCACCAGAATGTTTATCGCCAACTTGAGAAATTACATCATCCAAAACGTGTATCGTAACCTAACCAACATAAATACACATGTAATTGGTACAAAAAAATTTTTAAACACTTTTTACTTGGGTTTCGTCTAATCCGATTCCTAGTGCTCCTGTAGCGACGACGTCTAATGTTTCGTTGCCCGCATTTGTTAATTCCATTTTGACACTCACATTCCCCGATTCTTTGTCTATCGCGTAAAAGTTGTTCGAATCTAAAAAAACGGACAAATTTCATTTTTTTTGCAAAATTGTTTCACTTTCCAATTACTTTTAAAAGTGTAAGTGACAAAAGGACCAGCATTTGCCGTCCACAAATTTGTTCCGGTATTCGCGTCGCGATATGTGATCACCGAATGCGTTTTACTTTGAAATGTGGGCTTGTAAACGAGTTGAATTAACACAGAGGTCACATCGTAGTTTTGTGGATCGATCGAGGAAACAGCCTGGAAGAATTATTCACGATATAATAACAATTTGTGATATGCGATGGGTTGAATTCGTTACTTTTAGAACTAGACTGGTTTTCGTCACATTTTTTTCAATTAACGGTAGGATATTGCCAATTTCCACTTGTGCTTTCGTTTTGTCGGGAATTGAAAAGCTGGTGGCAAACGCTACAAAGAAATGTGCAAAGTGAGCGGACGTACGGGCTAGTGTTTCATTCTAACGCCCACCCGTGAGTTCGATGTCGATTTCAAAATTAATTGAGCTGTTATCCGATACTGATGCTTTTATCTCCGGTGAAATTTCTAATAACGCGTTACTGTCCAACTGGAAAGAAAAATAATAATCAATTTTTCTCATTGCAAATTTGCGACATAACACCTTTTTATCTTTTATGCCGATAACTGCGGAATATTGCTTAGGTTCGAATTCCGGTCGCGCGACGCTCTTCAATTCTTCGAAAATGTTAATTTCAAGCTGAAAAAATACAAATATTCAGTTCTGTACAGCAGTACGGACAAATATGATTACATCAGCATAGTCGGTCACAATTTTGCCGTCAATTTCGGTCGATGCCGTTACATTAACGGTTGTCCGCTCGTCCGTCGTATCGAGTAATTTTTGAATTGTTACTGCGCCCGATTCTTTATTTACGCCGAAAAGGCCACTCGGATCTGAAAGGGATTTCGTTACAATGAAGAACTAGTATTTAAACTGAAGATTCTAGCGAAACCTGCGATCGAGTAGGTCATAAAGGGCCCGGCTTGTGCAGTCCATAAAATGGTACCGAGTTTTGAACTTCGAGGTACAAACACCGAGTATGTTTTATTTTTAAAATTCGGTTTGTAAATAATTCGAATCGATAAAGAGCAGATGTCGGAGTAGAGACGATCAATCGTTGACGAAGCCTAGAATTTTAGAAATTATTATTTGAACGTTGAAAAGAAAATGTTCGTACTCGTATAATGAGTGTGGTTTTGGTCAGGTGCTGTTCGATCAGTGGATCTAGCTTAATAATTTTTATTTCTGCCGAAGTCCTATTCATTTCAAAGCTGTCGTGAAATTCTAAAATTAAAAAAGTGTTTCAGTATTCATTCATTAGGGCCGTTAGGTATTTACCCGTGCGACGCCTGTCTATCTCGTACACGATTGCGCCGCCATTTTCAACCGTCGACGCTTTAAAATCGTCCGCCATTTGTAATAGGTTACTGCCGTCACTGGAATCGAGCTAAAAATTCAATTCGATATTAATTTCTTCACATAAATGATTAAAGAAATTAACTTTTTCATTTTTTATTTCTATAGTCGCTGAGTATCTTTTGTGCGCAAATTGTACTTGCGTTAAACTTTCAACGTTGTCCACAACGTTTATGGAAACCTAAACAGAATTTAAAGCGCAATTAAATACTGAAAACAATTACGCAAAGCAACAAGTTTATACGTGAGTGCGATCGGTTTTATTTTCCTTATTTATTGCATTCACAGTAACAACTTGATTTGGCGCATTTCCCAATCGTTTAATAATGCTTATTGCGCCCGATTTCTCGTTTAAATCGTAGAAAGCATTCGGATCTGAAATAACAATTCATTCTTTTTAATTATGTCCCAAAACCCACTTTGAAATTACAAACTTTCGAGGGAATAAGTCACGAAAGGACCCGCTTGAGCGGTCCATACAACCGTATTCTCCGTCGAATTACGGGGAATGTACATCAGATGTTTTTCACTGGCAAATTTGGGTTTGTGTACAAATTCAATGGAAACGGAACAGAAGTCGGAATAAAGTGGATTGGTGGTAGAAATCGCCTAAAACCAAAACAATTGAACGATCGGATTTAAAGAGTTACAATTTGACGTACTCGGATGACTAAACATGTTTTCGTCGCGTTCTTTTCAATTTTAACAATTTTCAGTGTCCCATTATCTTCAAGTTTGAAACAATCTGCGCAGTCTGAAAGAGTTTCGTCAATTACGTACAGAATTTTACTGTCGTCGTATATTTTGGCTTCTAATATCGAAGGCGTTGTTACTAATAGTTTTCCGACATCGAGCTGCAATACAAAGAAGCTTTTCGTTAATTCTCCAATTCGATTTACCCCAAATTTTCAACTTTACCTCGTTATTTTCAATGCCGACAACTGCCGAGTATATTTTCGTTTCAAATTTTAATCTTGAAACGCTTTGTACATTATCCACAACGTGGATTGTAACCTAAAACAAAAGATCAATCAGTTTTAACTTAAAGATTAAAAAATAGAAGCGCGAACTTGAGTTTTGTTCGTCCTAATTTTTGAATCAATTCTATTGGACGCAATCACGGTTACTGTTTCTTCAACCACATCACTCCCCAACAATTCCTTAATGCTCAATGTGCCCGTATCTTTGCTCATTTTAAAGTAAGAACTTAAATCTGCAATTTAATGTTTTAATTTTTTATTAGTTTCAACGTTGATACCGTAAATTACCTTTTAGTGTATACGTCATAAAAGGACCTGCATTGGCAGTCCACAGAGGAGTATTAGGTAATGAAGCGCGAGGTATATACAGCTCGTGTTTTGTATTCGTAAACACTGGCTCGTAAAGCAGTTGAATGGATAGAATACTGGCATCGGAATAAAGTTGATCGCTCGATGAAACGACCTAAAAACAATTCGATTAGCGACATCCGCACGAAGTGTCGGTCTGTCCCAAGCCGAGTGGCAATTTGGAGCAGTGATTTTACCGCTTTACTTTAATAGACAAAGATATTTGTGTAACTTGATTTTCAACCAAGGGCCGGATGTGGTTGATTTTCAGTTCGCCCGCTGCGTCGATGGAAAAGCAATCTGTACATTCTGAGATAGTTAAACCAAAAACCATAAGTGAAAAAGGACGATACCGACAGATAATTTGCGTGATTTATACCTGTAGGTTTTGGGTCAATTTTGTAGAGCGCAGGACTGGCACCTGGACCAGATGTCTTTAGCGACACGGGTGTCACGAGCTGCAACAAAAACTCGAGTTAGTTAATCAATTTTCAACGTTTCGATTTTGCCTTAACGGTTCCATCCGCAACGTTAATAAGTGCTGAATACGGTTCGTCTTTAAATTGTAAATACGTAAAACTTTCCACGGTGTCCACAACGTTTATTTCGATCTACGTGTTAAAAAGGAAGAACTTTAAATCCGTAAATGTACATGTAAAAAGTTGTTACTTGAGCTTCGGCAAATTCGGTTATCCCGTTAACGTTTTTCGATGCAACTATAGTGAGGACCTCTTTTCCCGCTTTGTCCAAAGTTGAGTTCACTTTTACAACGCCCGTGTCTTTGTTTATGTCGTAATGTTCGCTTAACTCTTTAATCGAGTAAGTCTGCCATGGACCGGCATTCGAAGTCCATACGACTGTTTCGTTCGGTGTGTCACGACCAATGTACATTGAGATCTTTTGTTCGGTTACGAATTCGGGTTTGTAAACGAATTGGATGGAAACGGAACACGAGTCAGACATGAGTGCATTCGTTGTGGAAATCGCCTGAAATAAATTAACAAATTGGTTTATTCGTTTAAAAATTTGAATTAGAGTTCGATGTACTCGAATTGTCAATGTCGACGTTGTCAAAAATTGGTCAACTAATTGACCTACGTCATCAATTTTCACGACTCCCGTTTTTTCATCAATGGCGAAGCAGTTTGGACAATCTATTGACAAATAAACTAATCAAAACGAAATAAAAACGTCATTTACCATACCCGAACGGTTTTTATCGATTTCGTATTTAATCTCGCTCGTCGCGTCGTTAATTATTGCGTTTATCGAGTCCGGAGAGAATTTTAATGACTCGACACCATCCACCTACAAAGAAAAAATTTGTGTTTCATTAAAAAATTCAATTTTAGTCCGATATTTACAAACCTGCTTGTTTTTAATGCCAATCGTCGCGCTGTATTTTTTGTGAACAAATTTCAGTTGTGTAAAACTTTGAACGTCGTCCACGACACGAATTGTCACCTAAAACGTTCGAAAAAAATGTTAACTTAAATTACCAAACAATTTTTCGTTCGTACCTGACACGTGGCAGTTTCGGGTTGTCCATCAACAATTTTTGTTGCCATTACGACGAGTGTTTCGTCCACTGCATCCGTCAACTCTTCTTTAGTGTCTAACATTCCTGATTCGCTGTTTATTTGATAATATGAACTCGGTGCTGAAAAAAAAAATACATTACACACAGATTGTTATTAAATTGTTCTAAAATAATAACGTACGACCGGTAAGAGAATACGTCATAAAGGGACCCGCGTTTGCAGTCCATAAGGCAGTTCGAACGGTCAAGTTTCGAGATATGTACAATGAATAATTGTAATTGAAGTCGGGAATGTGAATAATTTTAATTTTCAGCAAACATAAGTCGGTTAACATCGGTTGATTGACGGAAATGGCCTAAAAATACATACGAGTGATGGAAATTGACAAGAAAATGATTATTTCGACCGCATAATTACTCGAATTGCAACAACCGTCGATGTCAAAGTGCCGTTTGTGAGAGGCTTTTCGTCCACTATTTTTATTTTGTCGGTGTCAATAGAAAAACTGGATGGGAACTCTTGAAAATAACAAACAAATAAATGCGGAGTTGAAAAATATCTTATTTTTGTTGTACCTGTCAGTTCTTTATCGATTTCGTATTTTATTTCGCTCGTCGTGCCGTTAATTCTTGCGTTTATCGAGTCCGGAGAGAATTTTAATAACTCGTCATCATCCACCTACAAAGACAAAATTTGTGTTTCATTAAAAAATTCAATTTTATTTTGATATTTACAAACCTGCTTGTTTTTAATGCCAACCGTCGCGCTGTATGTTTTGTGATCAAATTTTAGTTGTGTAAAACTTCGCACGTCGTCCACGACACGAATTGTCAACTAAAACGTTCGCAAAAGTTTTGATTGTAAATTACCAAACAATTATTCGTTCGTACCTGACACGAGGCAGTTTCGGGTTGTCCATCAACAATTTTTGTTGCCATTACGACGAGTGTTTCGTCCACTGCATCCGTCAACTCTTCTTTAGTGTCTAACATTCCTGATTCGCTGTTTATTTGATAATATGAACTCGGTGCTGAAAAAAAAAATACATTACACACAGATTGTTATTAAATTGTTCTAAAATAATAACGTACGACCGGTAAGAGAATACGTCATAAAGGGACCCGCATTTGCAGACCACAAGGCAGTTCGAACGGTCAAGTTTCGAGATATGAACAATGAATAATTGCTACTGAAGTCGGGAATGTGAATAATTTTAACTGTCAGCAAACAAAGGTCGCTTAACATCGGTTGAATGACGGAAATGGCCTAAAAATGCACGGATGGTGGAAAATTGACAAGAAAATGATAATTTCGACCGCATAATTACTCGAATTGCAACAACCGTCGTTGTCAAAGCGCCGTCTGTGAGATTCTTTTCGTCCACTATTTTTATTTTGTCGGTGTCAATAGAAAAACTGGATGGGAACTCTTGAAAATAAGAAAGAAAGAAATGAATGCGGAGTTGAAAAATATCTTGTATTTTTGTTGTACCTGTCAGTTCTTTATCGATTTCGTAGCGAATAGCGCTGCCATCGTCGATTTTTGCAGATATTTTGACCCCCAAGTCCTTTCGATCAATCTGCAAATATATTTGCACGAAAATTTAAAATATGGAAATTTAATCGCGTTGTTTTGTTAACCGATTTATTTTTAGTCCTAACAATCGCAGAATACGTTTTGCGGTTAAATTTTGGTTGAGTTAGATCAATTGGATCGGATTGGACTCTGATTTTGATTTCAGTCGTTGCATTCAGACTTTCTGCAGTCTTGTCCTTGAATCAATAAAAATATTTTTAAATTGATGAACCCTTTATGAATTTATGAGTTTATTTACTCTGGCCATTAAAATTACACGATGTTCCGTCCGATTTTTTAAATTTAATAATTGCATCAGATATAAATTCACCAGATATTTATTTATAATTTTATCAACTTTTTCAACTGTATCAACTTTTTCACCTTCCGCACGAATTACAGTGCTCCGAGATGACTGCAAATAAAAGGCGATTATTCTTTCGTAAAAACTTAAAAGCACGACACTCACGAATGTTTCATCCTCCCAAACAACAAATTCAAGATCACCAAACTCGTCATCATAATCATTATCAGTCACGTAAATTGCCGGTTTATACAGTTTTGAGAAAGGAAGATTTACAGGAAATTTCTATTGGGTACGCAGCAAGATTAAATTTAAAATATTAAAAACGCAGGACATTGTATCAATCCCAGTCAAGTTGTTAGACCGTCAATGATGGTCACACGTATACTGGAATTTGTACAGCCATATAAAATACCTCAAACAATTCAAACTCAAAAAAGTTCTGCTCGATGAATTTTGGTGGATCATTCACGTTCTCAATCTTAATGATTAGATTGTATCGGGCCTATTATTAATCAAACTGTAGCGAGGATAATCAATTAATAAATTAATGAAACATACTTCACCGGGTTGACACTGAATTATCTTTAAAACTTGTTTCAGCTAAAAATAAATAAAAATAAAATGTTTGAAAATAAATTTCGAAAAATTAAAAATATTTGGCTATTTGATCGAACCGGCTGCTCTGCCTGCAAGTCGTATTCGGATTTAACAGTTAAATTAAATCGTGCGTGTGTCGAATTTATTGTTTTGTCTTTGACAAGTGAGAAATGACGTTCGGGTTGTTTTGGTAGTTCGACAAAATCTAATTTTACACTGTTCGAATTAACTGCATTTTCGTGCTCGACGATCAATTGCGTGAGCACAGTACCTAAAAATATAAATTATTGAGTAAATCCTCGTAGAGGACACTTCTGTTCACGAGTGTACTGAAACACAACTGTAGACATTAAGTTTCGACTTGTTTTACCTTGTGGGGAATTTTCGCGCATATTGACGGGCTTTAAACCTTTGTTGCCATCAAGTTGCACAATTACACATTCCTTACCTGAAAGAAAATATTTCAATAATGTTTTTTTTTAAATCTTTTTCCAACAAGCATTTTTACTTTGTGTCGAAACCACGATTGTTTTAAATGAAATAAATATGCAGAAAAGTATCAATGAATTCATTGTAAATGCCACGGCACAATTAAGAGAAGCTAAATAAATTGTCAACCATTTTCACGAGGAAAAAGATAGATAATAAGTGTTTGTTTGATCTTGATAAATGCATTATCAATCGAGATAACCCAAAATAAATTTTATCATTAGTTATAAAACATTTAGGATTTTATTGATATATTCAAATAAAATAAACAGACCTTTTTTAATTGCACTTTTCGATAAAGCAAACCAATACACAATTACATTCTTTACATCTTTAACAATGAGTTTTATTAAAAATTTATTAAATCATTCGCTTAGCAATCAAAGGTGCGCGGAAAGTTCTAATTCTTTATTCTTGTCTGGAATGTCGGGGTCGTTTAACACTTCAATTAAACCATAGTGTATCGTAGGCGCAACATCTTGATGTTTCTCCTCATTTTCTACGTCACAGTTCGCTCTTAACTGCTCATCATTTTGTGCTTCCGTTTCATTGATCGGCTCAATTTGCGCGTCATTTTGTGCTTCCGTTTCATCGGTCGGCTCAATTTGCGCATCATCCGCATTGTCAATGACGGTATTTCCGTCGAAAAACGACACGCTTTTCCTTCTTCCAAGCTTGTAATCGATTTCAGGCAGCTCGTATTCCAATTCGAGATCGTGGATTTCGTACAAATCGTCAGCATGTTCTTCCGTGATTTCCCCAATTGTAATTTCGCTTTCGTTCACGACTCTGGGAAACGTAGCCGATTTCAAAGATGGCGTCGTCTGCACCTCGCTCAGTATATCGAACGCAGCATTATTTTGTCCTCCATTTGACCTACATCGTCGAAATTTGAAAGAAAGAAAGAAAAAATAATAATCTGTACATTCTTGATGTTATCGCGATAAATACTTAGTTTCGGTTTCACTTTCCAAACGACCATTATCGCTAATGTCAAATTTGATGTCGGAAACGCAAATTTCATCATTTTTCAATAGCTCTTTCCGCGATAGTGAGCTTTGCAACGGCGCCGAACTAACATAGAATCGTAATTGTGATTAATTGAATAATTCCTCGAATGAATTCGAGCAAATCGTACCTGCATTTTTTAAATAAAATAACTCCAGTAATTGCTACGAGCATTGCGCAAACAATTGCTGTCAAGATGATAATAATAACAAGTTTCTGTTCCGGGTTTATTCGATTCTCGAGCAAAGAGCTGTGGGGCAGCACTGTAAATTCTCCTATTTTTGTTTTTGTTTCATTTTTCGACGCGATTAATCTAAAAATTTAATCAAAAAATGTTTTTGAAAACAGTCGAAAACGAAGACGAGATCAAAACAAACTTTTCTATTTCTTGGAACGGTAAAACTTGATCGTTAGCAACGGCAAACAGGAAATAGTCAAATTTCCGTTCGGAATTCAAGTCGGGTCTCCACGAATACAGCACAACTTGCACTTCAAGAATACTACTCAGATCTCTAGAGTTCAAAAACAAAATCATCAACTAATTTTTACAAAAGTTTGAAATCGTATACTTTTCAATACTCCTCGATTTTGTGTCCAGCTCACCATCAGTTTTCACAACCATTTTTAACATGAAAATATGACTAGGTTGCAATGAAAAAACCTAAAAAAAAAAATAAAAACAGCAAAAACGAGTTTAAACGAGTGATTATGTATATAATTAGATATAATTGCTTTAATTTTTAGTCGAGATGATTTTGGATCTTGTCCTTTATCCACCACAGCTTCGATTTCCGCCTCGTAGAAATTTTCACCCGGTTGTTTCACCCATTGCAGTTCGCCAGTTATTGAATTCAGATGAAACACGCTGGAAAATTTTTCGGCAATGATGAAAGCGTACTTTAAATCGGAATTTTTTGCCTTAATTGCTTCGGGATCTTTAGCCTGAATACAATAATCAACGTTTATATTAATTTATTAATTTATTAATTTATTAATTTATTAATTTATTTTTCATAAAGAATATTTACTGCAAAAGTGGTTATTAGATGATCGGGTTGCATCCAGGGTGCAATTGCGAATATACGATTCTCGGTTTCAAAATACGGCGCTTCTTTCGTATCTTGTACTTTGACAGTCAGGTATAACATTCGGTCGTTTTTCCCTCGCAAAACTAACAAGTACACGTTTGTTTTCTCGTAATCCAACTGCAACTTGGATCGTAGTTGACCATCCGCAATTTCGAACACACCGTCTAAAAATAATCAATGCATCGGAATCGAATAATGTGCGGCGAAATCAATTGCAGGTTGTACCTGAATTTCCTTTGATAATTTGAAAATTGTCACTTTGACTTTGGCTCAAAATTGCACTTTCGCACGGAGCATTTTCTACGTTTTCCTGAATTAAACATTGATCTTCGTCGTTTTTAATAACTTTTACGATATGTACGTTGACCTAAACAATTGATAATATCAAAATTTAACTGTAAAACGGTTTCGGAGTACTTTTTTTTTTATACTTCAGTTTGTGCTTTTGTATCTTCATGTCCGGTTGCAGTTATGACTATTTTTTCGTCGGCCGCTTCCGCCAGAGATGTTTTGATACTCAAACTTCCAGTCTGCGGGTTCAATTCGTAGTGGTTTTTTAAATTTGAATTCTTTGCGATGGAGTAGGACACGAAAGGTCCAGCATTCGCGGTCCACAAAATGGTTCCCGGAATTTCATCGCGTTGCGCATAAACCGAGTAATGCGCCTGCTCAAATTGAGGCAGGTAAATCACTTTTATAGTGAGAATGCAAAAATCTGATAACAAATAATCTTTGTTGCCTATCGCCTTTAAAAAGAAATTAAAAATGAACAACAAAATTTAAGTTTGGTGAACTTGACTGCGGTACTTGTATATACAGCGTAATGGACGTCGACCCATTTTGTACGAGCGGAGCTTCATCAACGACATTTAGTTCGCCAGTTACACTCTCCATTGAAAAATGTGTTGGAAACTCTAAAATAAATAAATAGATAAGGACTAAAATGTTTTTTTTTATTTTAATTTTTATACCTGAGAAATCGTCAGAGATTTCATAACGAAGCGAAGTTATTCCGGGTGCGATTATGGCGTTGAGCGGTGTAGGAAGAATTTGTAATTTTTTGGCACCGACAAGCTGGAATTAATATTTGCATTAAAGTTATATTTTTTAATTGTTTATTTAAAGCTCTATTTAACCCGTTTATTTTGAATTTTAATGGTTGAAGAGTAGGTTTTGTGTTCGAATTTTGGTGTAGGAAGATTTGAATTTTCTTCCGGTTTTACAACGATTTTGATCGGAATTGTCGCGCTTAAAGGTGTTGGACTTGTGTCCTAAATAAAAATAAAACTATTAAATTATTAATTACTTAATTAACTAATTAATTATTATTATTTACTTTAGTCATCAATATCAGATTGTATTCCTTATGTATTTCGGGGTTTAATAATTGTTTTAAATACAAGTTGACTAAATACTTGTTACCCGGTCCGACTTTTTCCCCGACAGCGGTCACTATTTCGCTTTCATTTGTCTGAAAACAAATTCAAATAATCAATTAATATGAAATTAAAAATTTTTTAAATTATTTTTTTATAATTTCACTCACAAAAGTCTCATCTTTCCACACGAAAAAAGCAAGACTTCCAAATTCGGCGTTATCTTTATCAATCGCGTAAATCGGAGCGAACATTTTAGAAAAAGCCAGATTTATAGGAATTCGCTGTCAATAAAATAATAAATAATTTGAGTTTAAGAATGAGGAAAATTACTTCAATTATACCGGTACCGATATTTCGTAAGTTGTCGACGTTGCATCGAACGTCGGTTCCTCATTCACGTCCTTGAAATTGACGATGACGGTAACATCACTCTTGAATTCAAATTAATTTTATTTCTACCGTACGAATATTTGAAAGTAACGTAACGTACATCCGATGGTGCTGGATGTGGCCCACAGTAGAATGTCTGCGCCAATTGCGTCACCTGACCGTTTTCAAATAAATCGTAGGCTTCTTTAATAACCAAAGAAACGTTCGTGCGCGTGGCATCCAATGATTTGGACTCGCCGAGTGAAATAAAACGAGAAAAAACGGAAGTGTTGTCAAATTTAACCTCGACGTCCTTAAAGGAATATGTGGCGTCGTGTTCCGCCACTAGGTAACCGACTTCGACACCTGAAGAAAACAAAACGAAGATAAATGTTTTTAAAAAACAAAATAAAATTTGTTCGACCTGCCGGTGTTCTTTCTGGAATTGTGAATGTTATCGACTTTCCAACGGAGGGGATGATTTTACATTCATCTACGCAAAAGAAACGAAACAACGCCCAATCAAAACCCAATTTGTTCGCATCAATCGAACTCGAACGTAGTACCTAGTCCCGTTATCGTTTGCGCTCGTATTACGACGAAAATCGTTAAAAACAAAGCGTTCATCATTGAATAACACTTTCTCATCTACATTTCAACCAAATTCGCATTTCCACCTCCAATTTGAACAAAAAACTAAATTTTTATCTCTTAAATAAAATTAAAATCGTTATCGCGACCGGGACCTTTGTACCGGAGATAATCAACGGCGGGTGTAGTTAAAAAAGAAAGATAAAAAGACACAATAATTTATTAATTTATTGAATTGAATTGAATTGAATTGAATTGAATTGAATTACACAAAAGTCGATGCGAATTGGACCCCGGTCGTCGCCTCGATCCACGGGACGAAGTGGGACACTTTGGTGTACACCCCGGGTTTGTTTTCAACCGCGCATTTGTCGCCCCACGAGACGATACCTAAAAGTTTCCATCGTCCGAGGTAATTAACAACGGCCGGTCCGCCCGAATCGCCCTGCAATTCAAACTTAATTACCCGACAAAATCGTCGTCGTCTGCAGTCTCTAGTCTCTACCTGGCACGAGTCGTGGCCACCTTGCGGCAAACCGGCGCAAAACATGGACTCGCTCAACATATTGTGATGAAATTCGTTGCAAACACTCTGCCCGATGACCGGAAGTTCAACTTGTTTCAGCAAACCGCCACCCGTAAATTCTGTTTTCCAAATAAAGTTTACTCTTTTTAATATATTTTATTTCGTATATACCGCCAGTTGTGCCAAATCCTGTCACGTGGATTACGGTGTTGGTTTGGATCGACTCGAACGGTTGCGGCAAACAAACCGGGATGACGTAATCCGTGTATTCGAGAGGTCGTTTAACGTGCACCAGAGCAATGTCATTTTCACCCCGGAAACGACTCGACTGGTTTCAATAAATAAATTAACTTTTGAGTGCGCATTTAATTAGATAACTCGTCACCGAGCACCTTGTCACCGAACTTGGGATGAATGATAATCTTATCTATGGTTCTTTCTTGCGCCGAATCTTCTCGTGCCGACAGGTTGTGTTTGCCAACTTGAAGAGCCCATCTGCGTGCGTCCGAATTTCTTGAAAAAATAATTTTATTTATCTGGATTTTAACGAATTTAATGATCATTTAAGAAAAAAATACTGTTTAAAACAATGCGCGGCCGTGAGGACCCACTCTGGGTGAATAACAATGGCGCCGCACTGATACTTCCACGGCTGATGGATGATGGAGAGCGCGCCTTGCCACGGCCAGTTGCCGTGTTGCGATGTTCTTCCGCCGACGATTCGCGGTTTGCCGGTGCTCGGTGCTACTGCCGGGATGCCGCATTCTCTGAGTATGGTTTTGGGGACGACTGAATCGACGAATAAAATAAATGTTGATGAAGTAAACATAAATGTTTGATTGCTCGGTTAATACGGTTATTACTACAATTGACTTCGTCAATTTCGTTGTGACAGTTGTTGAATCCGTTACATCGGTATTCGTTCGAAATGCACATTTTATTTTCATTCGCGCACATCAATTCGTTCGGACCGCAACGTTCTAGAAATTTGAATTTTGACGTCATGACGACAAGAACCAATCACCGCGAAGCGCTACAGCTTACTCGATTCGGGTATAATTTCATATTCCACGACAAATCCTCGGAAATTCCTATAGCCGTCGCTTATAAAAAACAAGACAATTTCGTTCGTGAACGTTTTAAAGTCTCTCGGCAAAATATTTCCACAAAAATACTCGACGACGTTTTCTTCCACGATGGAACAAGTTTTGAAAAGCACCAAAGCGTCCAGACCGCACGAGTGCGATTTTTCAATGTCCATGAACACAAAATGTAAATTAATGAACTAGAAATGAATAAATACGTGTGTAGATAAATCAGACTCGGTGTTAATTAAATTACATGGTCTTTGGGTGCGGTGATTTTCCACAGAATATCCGAATTTTGAGGATAAGTGCTGGACTTATTTTTCTCGTCGTAGCCGGGACTCGCGATCACTCCGCGAGTTTCGTTCAAATGTATCGCATCGCTGCAATCCGGATCGTTACGACCGGAATTTATTATCGCTAGGAATAAAATTTATTCTAAATTCGCCAGAACCGACAATGACATTATTTAACAACCTCTGTTCAGCCGAATAAAATGAAAAAGAAACTGAAACCCTTGAAATTCGTTTTGAGAATCCGACGAGAAAGCGACGTAGAGTTTGTTGCTGTTCGATGTCGTCTGAAAAGCATTCTCGTTTTTTCCGCACAAAGAATGAATTTTATGCTTTTCCAACAATTCCTCGTCGTAAACATCGATTCTATCTTTCGAACAGTTCTTGGAATTCTCCACGTCTACTCTCAAAAACGTTAAAACTATCCGCTATAAATGCAAGAAAAATAAAAACACTATGCGTTATGTACTATAAAAATTTGGCACCTGTCGTAAAGGGGCGCTAATCAACCAACTGCAATTCAAATTAGGTCTATAAACTTCATTAACAGATTCACTCATTATCACGTGAGTCGGAGAAGTGAGAATTAAGGGCTGGTCTTGTCCGCACGCAACTTCCCAACTGGAATCTGAAATGCAGAATAATTAAAACACACATTTTCCTATCCTGCCCGCCGGAATAGGACATAACGACGCAAGACCCGGTTGTTGCAAATTTACATCTGACTTGAATTAAGATTTTAAAAATAAAATTAACACAATAATATCTTGACGCTGAAAGAACACGACATTAGAAAGACAGCGGTGATGACACCCTCACCCACAATTAACAGCTTTTGAAGCAGAGGTCCCTCGTGAGAATGCGTCCCCCTCAGCCTAAGCCAACTGCAAATATGGCAGAGAATAATGTTTATTTCACTCTCTTGACAATCATTGGCAGTGGAAAAGATAAGAGCTCGTTATACATCCCATTATTTTTGCTTTTACTAATAGAGTGGTGTAGCGTGGTGCAAATACACAAATACAAATCAAAATGAAAATTACCTTTGCAAAGAACGTTATGGCGGAAATCACATTCTTCGGTAGTTGAATTGAAGTATAAACCAGTCGGGCAATCTTGAACATATGGTTTATTTTGCCAGCAGTTAATGAACTGATCGCAATGTTGAGGATGAGCAAAAGTTCCATTCGGCTGTGGACAGGAAATTAGTCGTCGAACGGAGGAGATGCCACTTGGAAAACACGAGCTAAGCAATGCAAACACATTTATTGCCGACATCAACATTGTGCTTTAGTGCAACGTTTTGAGTTAAACTGTGATAATTAAATTTCAATTACTGCAGTTTTATCTACTATCCGTGAGAAATTAAAAAGATAATCAGTTCATTATATCAACGTTAAAAAGCGATTAAAAACAACTGATTCAGCTGGAAACGAGGAGAAAAAGTTCATCCCGCAATCGATAAGTTCCCCCCTTTGATCGCTTCCCGGCTATGTTTTTGCAAGTACGGAATAAACTCGCTAGATGGCGAGCCGAAACAATCTTTAATGGTTGTGTTTACGTGGCTCCGGATTCTCGTTTTATTCGCGTGTAGCCCGCTCTTAATTCGAGCGGGATTGTTTCAAAGCATACACGACTTCCTTAAAGGCACCAGCGAGTTTATAGTTAACGTAAATGATGGCATTTCTCGAGTCGCGCGAGGAATTGACACAGTCAACAGCGTTTTCAATGAGGCGACCGAAGAGGAATGCGTGTTTACGTGTCCCGATGGTACGTATAAACTTTTGTCATTATTTATAATTTAAAAAAAAAAAAAAAAAAAAATTATTTTATTTATCAGGAAGCAAACCGGTTAAAAATAAATCTTATATTCCCGTACCAAACGGTTGCGGCAGTTTCGGCGTTCAAGTGAGTCGTCATCGTTTTCGTTTTCGGTTTCGTCTTACACGTCTTATCAATTTAATTGACGATTAGTTGCCAGATGACAAATTGCCAGTGACCGAGTTGAGGAAATGTTGCGACGAGCACGACATTTGCTACGCCACGTGCCACAGCGATAAAGAGGAGTGCGATAAGAAGTTTCGCAAATGTTTATTCCACATGTGCGAAAAGTACCAGAGGGTTATCGGCAAAGATTTATTTAAAGGTTAAAAAGAAATCATACAAATGTAGAATTTTGTTGTAAAAATAGAAAGAAAAATTTCATTTCAGGTTGTAAGGCGACGGCACAGGCCATGTATGCGGGGACAATGACGCTCGGGTGTAAAGCGTACAAAGATTCGCAAAGAGAGGCTTGTTCGTGTCGGATGCGATACCGACCTGATTTATGATCAAAAGTTGAAAACCAAACTAAATGGAATCTTTTCTAGTCTTATTTCAATCGCTACTCAATATTTTCACAAATAAAAATAGAAAATTTAATTAATAAAAAAACAACATCAAAACAAATAAGTTTCGATTTCAGATTCGTTAGTTTCGCTTTACATGCTTCTCTGTTCGGGCAGCAGAAATTTCATGCCTATGTATTCAAAAACGTCTTGTTCCGATGATACGGGCAACGATTCACCCGGAACTCCTAAAACAAATTTTAAACGTAAAAAAAATTAATTAGAAACTTTAGAAAATTAGTAAATTAGAAAACGCACCTGTGATTCCTAAAGGTCGAATGCAATATTCGTTGATGGTAAAACCTTTTTCTAGAGCATGCGCTCTCATGTGCTTGTTAAACATGTCGCTACCGGTAAAATAAAGTGTCCCGCAATAATATTGGTCGTAGGGAATGAGTCTGAAATCGATAAATTGGTAAAAATAAAGAGAGAAAATGAAAAAATCGATATAAATTGACCTAATGTCGAGTCTTCTGAATGGATATTCGGGGCACCCTTTCTTCTGAACTCGACACACACCCTGCGCAAACGAAATTAAAATTGAATTTTTAAGTTAAATATATTTTGTTCCGGTTTACCATGAATTTCGTGTCGCCTTGCGAGAGGGTCTCGATGACAAAATCGATTGAGATCAATTTATTCACGACTTTCTGGAGCAAAGCTGGCTAATTGAAGGACGATTTATACTTTTTTTTAGTTGAAATAATTTAAAAATAACTTTCGTTTTACTTTTTTTCCCTCGTCCGAAATAAATTTCATGTGCGTAACCAAACAGTCGATGTCGCCGCTCGATTCTGCGCCTTCAATTGAATTTGGAAATTAGTTTTGCGCGTAAAAATGAATATTTTTAGCTAATATTTGCATTACCTCTTCGAAAACTGCCGCATATTGTGGCTATGTAATTCGAGTCGAGGTTTGAAATATTTTCTAAGATTATTTCTTCCATTTCGAGCATTTCTGAGCGTGGAATTCTTTTTTCAAAGTCCTCGAAATGCTTCAATCCAATCTGTTGATGATGATTCAGTTTCTCCGTGTTTTTGCCTAGTAATTCCAAACTCGTAATTCCTTCATCCACAAATTTCCTAGCAGCTGCCGGTCTGTTAAAAATCTGAATATAATTACTACGTTCCCGGTGTATTCATTTTATTACAAAATATTACCCGATTCCCGACACCCGAGTCAATAAATTAATCGCTTGACTTCCATCATCTTGTCGGATCTAGAAAATTGCACAAAATCAATTTTTTAAATCTCCGTATGTTTTAAAGCGATTTGTCGTTACTTTTTCCAGTTTTTGCAATTTGCCCGTGCTGATAAATTCGTCGATTTTCTTTCCAATTTTATCGCCGATTCCTTTCTGCAATAAATAAATAAACAAACAAACAAATAAATAAATAGATAAATAAATAAATAAATCTCCTCAATGTTTTTGTCGAATAGACCAAAATGGTATACCAGTTTTTTTGCTTCGTCGCCACTTTTGACTCGGTACGTTAATGCGGCCAAAACACTAGCGGCTTTACGGTAAGCGCTGTTCTTGTGCATGTTTCTATTCACATTTTTCTCGTAATTCGCCAGTTCTGCATTTTTTTTATTTGAATTAGCATAATTTTATCACGAATTGATCCAATTTTGTTTACCGATTAAAAAATCGCAAAAATCTGCATTGGGATTATCGCTCGAAGGAGCTTTTCTTTTACTCATGTTCGCCTTAAAATAACCTCTCTCTTCGAATTTAAATTTAAAAACCTACAACTCGCATTTCTTTCGTCGCCATTTTGCCGTATTGCCTAGTCGATGATAAAACCGGTCGTGCGGTCCAGACGTGACTGCTCGATGGCAGGATATGGTCATTGGCATTGCGAGCTCTTTAAATCCGACGTACCAGGAGATTGCGTTTTATTTGCCTCGATCGCGGCTAACGGCTCGTCACGATGTGCGGTAAGTTGAATACCCGACCCCCCTCGTCACAATACTCACACTTGTTAGCGCTTAGCGCTAATTAACCGCAAATGCAATACTAATGCTAAAATCAATTACTATCAAAAACTCGGAAAAATCTATCGAATATACAAAACAGCAGCTGCTGACATTTCAAAAAGTCAAATGTTTTTTCAAAATTATCTAATGTTTTATTAATACACAAAAGTAAAAGTAAAAATAAAACATAAAATAAAATAAAAAAATTTAAAAAAAATATTTTTTGTTTTTGTTTTTCCGTTAGAAAATGGTTAAATACATAAATAAATAACTAATATTGTTTCACCTTGCTTACATTGGGGTCAAGAATTTCATGTAGAAGGAATTTGGCCCTGTTTTATTTTGAAAAAAAATGAAGTTTTATCCCCTGATCCCCCTTGGAGTTTGAAGGAAAAGTGATTTTCAGTTGTGTGACCCTTAAAGAGATCACCTAGATGTTGTTTTTCCCTCTTCCTGGATGAGATTTTGATGAGTTTTGTGCATTTTTGTTTCAGGAATTTTTGCTTATTTGAATTATCTGACTCCGAGGACTCGCAGAGAGGTTTTGGAGATTCTGATTAAAGGGCTGCAACGTTTGGAATATCGCGGATACGACTCGGCAGGTGAATTAATTTGTTTGATTTATTTACTTGTTAATTTTTTTTTTTTTTTTTTTTTTTTGGTATGTGAAATGTCGTTTGACTGGTTTTCATTTCAGGAGTCGCTTTTGATGGAGATGAGAAAGGCCTCGCTGTTCGCATTATTAAGCAGAAGGGAAAGGTTAAGATGTTGGAAGATGAAATTTTAAGTAATTAATTGTTAATACGAGGAATTTTTTTTTTGTTGTTTTTTTTGTTTTTGATTTGTTTTTATTTTATAGAACAAACTGATTTGGATTTTGATGTTGAGTTTAATACGCATATTGGGATTTCACATACGAGGTGGGCGACGCATGGAGTTCCAAACGTGGTTAATAGTCATCCGCAAAGAGCGGGTGAAAATAATGGTAAATCGTCATCAAATTTGGGAAAATTTGACAAAATTTAAGACAAATTGCGTACAATTTCAGACAATTTGACAAAGTTTAAAGGAAATTTCTTGAAATTTGACAAAGTTTAAGAGAAATTTCACGAAATTTGATAAAAGTTTAAGGGAATACAAAATAATTCACGAAATTGTGATTGTTGAATGTACATTGAATCAATGCCATTGATGAATGTAAAACTGGAAGAAAAAAAAATCTCATATCTCGCACCTGCCATTCTTTGTTTGCATCCACTCGCTCGAGTACGGAGCAAACAAAGTGCACATGTTCAACGTCCATTCTCAATTTCTCATTCGCAACACCGAAACGTCATCGTCATCATCATCATCACCATCATCATCAATTTCTTTTCTTTTCTTGCCAATTGTTCAGAATTCGTCGTCGTCCACAATGGAATCATCACCAACTACAAAGATGTGAAAAAATTCCTCGTGAGTGAAAACCTAAAACAAAAACTAGAAGCAATAATTAAATTTTATTTGTTCGCATCGCAGATGAAAAAGGGATTGGAATTCGAGTCTGAAACTGATACCGAAGTGATTGCTAAACTAATCAAACACATTTACGATATGCATTCCGATTTATCATTCCGTCAACTGATTGAACAAGTTATCCAACAATTGGTAAAACCATTAATAACAATCAACTTATCAGACTATTTATTGATTTATCGATTTATTGTTGACTCGACACTTGACAGGAAGGCGCCTTTGCACTTTGCTTCAAGAGCTGCCATTTTCCCGGAGAATGTGTCGCTTGCAGGTGCAAATTAAGAAAATTAATTAATTAATTCATTAATTAATTAATTAACAAATTTTTTTACCAGACGCGGCAGTCCGTTACTGGTAGCCATCAAAAGCAAAACTCGTCTAGCCACAGACCACATCCCAGTGTTGTACAGCAAAGGTTTGTTGTTCCGGTGGTGCTTAAAGCGCATGTTTGCTACGGTGACGGAATTAAGAAATAACAAATAAAAATTAAATGACTTCGTGGTTGTTCTTACTAACGCTAACGCTCGATAACATTTCATTATAATTTCTCGTTATTTGATCGTATTTGTGTTATTTTAGTCACGAATTATTTTTGTTGTTTTTTTATTCCTCCTTGATTGACTTGTTGGCACGTCTATGCATGCACCTCACCTCACCTCACTTCACTTCAATTCACTTCACTCCACTTCACTTCCTATTCAAATTCAATCCGAGCAGAAATAGACCAGAAACCTAGCCCAGGTATACGCTTATTTTACTACTTTTTCATTCACTCGAATACGACATAGTCACGGTTATTGTTTTGCCTCAATAACTTAACTATTAACCAATTAATTGCTTCTTTCTTTTAACCCGTTCAATCACACGAGGGAATCATGATCACGATAATTGATTGATTTGTTATTGTAATTTCATTTTGTACCGACTTATTCTAAACCGTTTGTTTTCCTTTCTTGCATGGCTTGCCATGTTCATTTATCGTACGGTACCATCAGAAATTGATGTTCTGGAAAGAAAAGGTACATATTTTTCCAAGTCTCAAAATGGTTTTCAATTTTTTTTCTTCAATTTCTTAATTTGTTTTTCTATTTTCAAACTAATTAAGTAAGAAATGGTTGCAATCGTTGTTTTTGTTTCAGAGCACCGACCGTTGGGCAGTTCGGGCAAAGTGCTGCAGAATATTGGACGTGCCGAAGACACGACGACGGAGTTCTGTCCGTTGGGAAACAAAGAAGTCGAATATTTTTTTGCTTCGGACGCAAGGTGAAATTTCAAATTTCAACTAAAATGGAACGCCTGCCGGTATTTATTGTACTAACTTTTCCGCATAGTGCCGTTATTGAACACACAAATCGAGTTATTTTTCTCGAGGACGACGACGTGGCAGCTGTCAAAGATGGAAGTGAGTTGAGCGTCTGAATTTAGTGCGATCTGAAAGAAGGTAAAAACAATAAGTCATTTTGTTTTTGAATTTTTAAGAGTTAACTATTCATCGTCTCAAGAGAAGTCTAGACGATCCGGTAGCTATGCGAGAAATTACCACTTTGAAGATGGAAATCCAACAAATCATGAAAGGTACGCAAAACCTACACAAAAAACCTACACAAAAAAACCTACACAAAACCTACACAAAACCTACACAAAACCTACGCAAAAACCGTCGCACACTTTGGACAAACTTTGACCATTTTCTAGGCAACTTCAGCTCGTTTATGCAGAAGGAAATCTTCGAGCAACCCGAAAGTGTCATCAATACGATGCGCGGACGTGTCAACGTCGAATCCGGGACCATTATTCTGGGCGGAATCAAAGACTACATTCCGGAAATCAAACGCTGCCGACGGCTGCTGCTGATCGCTTGTGGAACCAGTTACCACAGCGCAATTGCGGTATGCAAAAGCTACAATTTCAAATTTCAAATTCCATTTTACTCCATTTTACAGACGAGGCAATTACTGGAGGAATTGACGGAACTTCCCGTCATGATCGATCTCGCCAGCGATTTCCTCGACAGAAACACGCCCATCTTCAGAGACGACGTTTGTTTCTTCATCTCGCAGTCCGGCGAAACTGCCGACACCCTGATGGCGTTGCGCTACTGCAAACAGCGCGGTGCGCTCATCGTCGGCGTCACCAACACGGTCGGAAGCAGCATTTGCCGAGAATCTCACTGCGGAGTCCACATAAATGCTGGGCCCGAAATAGGAGTAGCCAGCACCAAGGTCATATAAAAAATTTAAAAAAAAATTTAAAACAAATAATTATCAATTCCATTTCAGGCCTACACTAGTCAGATAATCAGTTTGGTTATGTTCGCTCTCGCCATGAGCGACGATCGCATTTCCCTGCAGCCGAGGAGAATGGAAATAATTCAAGGGTTGAAACAGTTACCCGGTAGAAATAGACAAATTCGCTCGCTCTTGAATGATTTACGCCAGTTTTTCTTTCGACAGATCACATTAAGGAGGTGCTCAAAGTGGACGATTTAGTACGGGAATTGGCCAAGGAACTGTACCAGCAGAAATCCTTGTTGGTCATGGGTCGCGGATACAATTACGCCACGTGTTTGGAAGGAGCTTTGGTAAATAAAATAAAATAAAATAAAATAAAATAAAATAAAATAAAATAAATCAAAATGTAAATAAATTTCCACGTATAAACCATGAATCGATCGATTGCAGAAAATCAAAGAATTGACGTACATGCACTCGGAAGGAATTCTCGCCGGGGAATTAAAACACGGTCCGCTCGCGCTCGTCGATAAGGCCATGCCGGTTATAATGGTGGTCACGAGAGATCCGGTTTACCCTGTAAATACAATTCGAAAAAATATTTAGAAATATTAAGAAAGAAAGAAAGAAAGAAAGAAAGAAATCAACTTGATTTAAATAGAAATGCATGAATGCGTTGCAACAAGTGACGGCGAGAGAAGGACGGCCGATCATCGTGTGCGAAAACGGCGACGAGGAGACCAAGAAACATTCGGCTCGGTCCATCGAAGTGCCGCACACGGTGGATTGTCTTCAAGGGATTTTGACGGTCATCCCGATGCAGCTGCTCAGCTACCACATTGCGGTTTTGAGAGGGTGCAATGTAAGAATTAAGCTTTTCAGCTTTTGAGCTTTTCAGCTGCTTCTTCATTCTTTTCTTGTCGTTTTAGGTGGATTGTCCGAGGAATTTGGCCAAATCTGTTACTGTCGAATGATTTTCCACCCGTTGTTTATTTTGCAATTGTTTCTATATCAAATTTTAATACGCGAGTTTTGTATAAATTTTTCTAACTTGTTGCGGTTTAGATATTTTGGTTTTTGGTTTTTGCTTTTTCCGAGCTAATATTTTGTGTAATCTTTGACTACAAACAATAAAATTTAATTTTCATTCCCAAAATATTCCGCCGCGTTGTGTACACAAATCGCAAAGATTTGCATTAATCAACTCGAGATATCCTCCTGTTTTCTGTCCGATTCGATTCCAAAACACCAAAATGGTACGTTACGATCCAACGAGCATTTTGAACGTTTCTTAATTGTTTTTATTGCGTTCAGAGAACCCACTGGGCGAAACATCCAGAAAATGCAACGCTGGAGTGCAAAGTCGGCCATTTTGATAAAAATGTAAGTACTCGTAAAAGCAAAAGAACATCATTTTTTAAAAATGTTTTTGGAAATATTTTTGTTTCCGACAGACCAATCGGGAAATTAATGGGAAAAATTGCAACTTTCTTTGCTCGGTCGTCGTTACCATTTTCGTTGCGCTTATTCTGCTGACCATCATCGCCTTACTCGTCGCGAGCCTGATAATCGTACCCGCTTACAAAATGTATACGCTCGATAATTACCCAGATAACTCCACGATTAATTCGCACAATTCTCGCCACGCGGTTCCGATATATTCGTGGAAAATTATCGTAGGCCTAATACTCACCTCAGCCGCCGTATTTGTCGCTTATAAATTCAAACTTTGGGTGCAACGAGAGTTCTCGCAATAAATGACCCGTAAAACGCATCAAAATAAAAATACTACGTGACGTACATTGCGAGAATCAGATAAACCGAAATCAATAAAACCGAGCAAGTTTTATTCAAAGATGCACAATTTGTACACACACACACTTTGAAATTCCACTTTGAATTCGCTAAAAAAAAACCTTTCCAAAATGGCTGCCACCGGTCCTGAAATGAGTATACCAGTATACCACATACCGTAGAAAATGTTTTCATTTCATTTAATTTTATTCCGAATCAGTTTGATGACTATCGTCACTCGAATCACTAACTCGGTGCAGAAATATTCGATCCGCTAGGAGTTTCCCTAACCCGCCGTGCAATTCCGACACTCGGTACGAGTCAGTTAGCCCACACTGCACGAACGATTCGACGATAAATTCGGACGGCACTTCTTGCCAAGCGTCCACGAGCCAGCGTACGACGTTTTCGGACGTCGTGAGTTTGCCCGCGGTCAACCAATCTCTCCACTTCCCTCTCAAGCGCTCCTTGACGCGCCTCTTCCACGCCACGTCGCACGGCTCCACCAAACGATGCAGACCGGCGGGAACGTAAAACGAGTGCGTTTCGTGCTGATCCAGCAGCAGTTCCTCCACCTCGTCGTCGTTCTGTCTTCCGAGTAGAAGCAACGAGCGTCTGCAGCCGCGTTTGCTCCACACGTTGGCGATCCAGAGCAGAAACAATTGTTTGCTCAAGGAGCCGTCCTCGGCGCCCGCCACCAAACAACCCGGGATAAAATCGTCCGTCGGCAGCTTCGTCGACTGCTTCAAGATGACCATCGGGTCCAACTTGGTTCCGTCGGCCAGAGCGGCGAGGACGAACGTGAATTCGACGTCTCCCAAGCGCATTCGAATTTCGTCCACGTTGGCGACGTTGGTCGATTCGATCGAGTTCTCCAGACGCAAATCGCTGAGTTCGGCGAGATACGATTCGACCATGGCGGCGGCATCGTCCGGTTTCGGCTCGACGGACTCTATGCGCATGCTCACGAGTTTGAAGCGGTGCACGAAGCGATTGAGCCAGCCCTTCGACGCTTTGAAATCGGCCGTGGCGTCGGCTCGCATCACGAGCTCTCGCGCTTTTTCCCTGATGGCGGGTCCGTCGATTAGAAGTCCGTCCTTGTGTTGCGCCGTTATCCACGAAAACAATTCTTTTTCCATTTCCAGGTATTTGCCTTTCCGGTTGTAAGACAGCGTTCTGGGTTTTTTGCCACCTTTAGCGACGTTCTTTCCTTCCAGTTCGCGCATTTCGGCTTCTTTGCTCTGCCATTCGCGGATCCGTTTTCGGTCGATGTTGCTCTCCCGCGACGCGGCGGAAATGTTTCCGTTCAACTCCCTCAGACGATCGAGGATGCAGATCTTGAAGTCCAAGGTGTAGCTACGGCGACCGGGAGCCATGATTAATCGAGTTTGCGTTAAAGACTACATTCGTGCGACGCTAGAAGTGAAAATAAAATTAAAAACTAACACATTTTTCAGCATTTAAAAACTAACCGAACGTCGAAAACCTCGCCATCTTTGTTTACCGCTCGGGGTGCCATCTAGTGAAAAATTCAAGAAGTTGAAATGACGTCATGATTTATCCTATTTTCGACGATAGTGTAACTCGAGCTAAAATTGTGTGTTTGCGTATCGATAAAAGTATAATTAAGATTACCATTTTTTTTTTATTCTTTTCTTGTCCAAGACACTTTACATATAATTTAAAAGCAGACTTATAAAATGGAACTGTTGCTAATTTTCTTGCATTTCGTTTTATTTTTCGTTTTTATTTTTCTTAAAACTTATTTTCGTCCACTCATCATTTTTTTTAAGTACTGGAACATTATAATATACAGTACCTGAGATTTTTTTTATCTTTTAAAAATTGCCTGCCCAAATGCGTGATCTAAAAGTCGAGGGAAAAAAATTGGACGTCAGGCTCGGTCTGCATAGATGATTGGATAAAATGTTCATTTTTATTCCCCTTTGTAATAAAAAAAAAAATTCTTTCAAATTTGGTTTTAGTATTTTTTTCTTCTCTTTTTATATAGGAATATTGCATGAAAACTAGTTATTTTTTTTCGGTTTTTTTTAACAATAAAAATTGCTTTTGACATTGAAAAAGAAAAAAAATTAAATTTGTCTAAAAATCTAAATAAAAATAGGGGGATAAACAAAAATGGATGAATCACGTGACAAGTGCTTTTGCGGTGTAACTTGAAATCCCCAAAAGACACTGATGCTGATAAATAAAATAATAATAATAATAATAATAATAATAATAATAATAATAATGATAATAATAAAAACAAAAATCCTGGACAGATTCCAACTACGTACTTAAAACTATACATGAATTGTTTTTGTTTTTTTTTATAGTTATGTACAATTAATAATAATAATAATAATAATAAAAAAAGAAACAAAATCATAATACCCACAACTATGAATATTATAATACTATATTTCAAAACACAAAACAAAATAAAATATAGGCCTCGGTTCTTTTTCTCTTGGAACCACGAATTTGTTGATTGTACTTTTTAAAAAGAATCATAAAATTAAATGAAAATTGTTCATAATTTAAATCGGGCAGAAAAAATGTGACGTCACTAGGCCAAAGTTGCGGAGAAGCGGCGTAATAATAATAATAATATTATTAAATTAAACACGAGCAAAATGTTCATCATCACTTCAGCCCCTGCATCCAAACACAAATGCCTTGGAACATGAATTCGTTTTAAGATATTATATATTTGTAATAATAATATATTATTATTAATATTATTATTATCATAAAGTTTTATGTATATAACATGTACACATTTAAAGGAAAGTAGGAATCAAAGGGGTTTAGAGCAAGAAAAGAGACGGAAAGGAAAGGTAAGGAAAGGAAAGGAAAGGAATCGGGGAACAGTGAGTGATTGTATCAGCAAACTGGTTGGTTCAGGACCCAAAATTCAAATAAACGGTGAAATGACGTCACACACAAAGCATATTTCTCTTGGTAGCTGCCTAAAACTAATAGGGATTTCATTTTTTTGGTATTTTTTTTTTTTTTAAATTAATTTTTTATTTTATTTTTTTATTATCCCACAAGTTTTTATTACGTGTAAAAGGGATTTAAAAAGCACAGGTCCAAGATGAGAGACAGTGAGAGATAGAAAGAGGAGAAAGACACAGAAAAATGTTTTTAAAAAGCAACGTAATTTGTTTTGTATTTTTTTTTGGTTTTTTTTTGGTTTTTTTTTTGGATTTTGTTTTTGGATTTTGTTTTTGTTTTTTTTTTGTACAAAGATTTCTTTCTTTCTTTCTTTATTTATTTATTTTTTTTTTATTTATTTTTATAAAATGTACGACTTTCCTTCTTCTCCCCCCACCCCTTTTGTTTCTCTAAACTTTACGAAATAAAATTAAATAAAAAGATGAAGAAATGAAAAGGAACAAAAATGAAAAGTCAACAACCGCTGACATCAGCCATCGAATTCGAGTCTCCTTCACTGGCAGTAAAAAGTGTACGGCTCACGTGAGTTGGCCACAACGTCCACCCTGACACTCGGGGCGACCGACAGTGGTCAAGCCAGTGACGTCAGTCAAAGTCTTTTCGGCGTCTCTTTCGAGTCCGCGACTAAAAGCCTACCCATCGAACAGAGCCAAAAGATCGTCGTTCGCGCTACTCGATCCGCTCGCACCCGCGCCGCCCGAACCCGAACCGGGGGTTCCACTTCCGGCTCCGGCACTACCGGGGGTTCCTGCGCCGCCCGTGCTGGATGGGACACCCATGTCCGGCGGATCCAGATAAGAGAGCAATTCCATCGGATCCACCACATTGTCCGGAAGAAGCTAAACAACGAAACGAAAACAAATTTCGTTTAATTTCACCTTGAAAACGAAACGAAAATTAATAAATTGTTCTCACGTTTAGGCCTTCCTGTCCGGGCCCATCTCCGTCGATGACGGCGGCAGGATCGAAGTTCAAGTCCGAGGTCAAGTCGGGCGGAGGGGGCACCGAAGACGAACTGTCGTTAGCTGACGGTGGAGGACCCTGGCTGCCAGGGTTGGAGGAACTAGATGAGCTGTTGCTGCTCGTTTCTGTCGCGTGCGTGTGCGACTGCGTGGACGACGGCGGTGGGACGCTCGGGGGCCCGCTTCCGGTGCCCGGCGTGTGCGGCGTGTGAGGTCCGTGCGGAGTGTGTGGACCGTGCTGCATCATCTGAATCAAATCAAAACAAAAATAAATAAATAAAACGAAAACCAAAAACGAAAACGAAATTAATTGCAAGTTGTTTCGTTAATTGGTACCTGGTTGTTCTGTTGATTCCCCTGAGGGTTGTTGACGTTGTTTGGTCCAGGCGGCGTTTGCGTCGGTTGCCCGTGGCGCATGGACTGCGTCGTTCCGTCGTGGTGCGGAGGCGGCGGACCCATCTGCGCGGCGCAAGAAAATTCGGTTAGAAAAACGTTCGATGTCGGGTAGGTTGGGTTCGATTTGAAACCGACTTGTTCGTTCAGCGTCTTTTCCATTGCGTTCAGAGGGTCGATGGCAGAGACGGCATCGCTCAAATGGGACAATGGACCGAAATCCGTGGCCGGCGAATTGAAGTCGAATCCGCCCGGAGTGCTCGGGCCGCTAACGGGAGGAACGTTGCCGAAACCGCCACCGTTTTGCATGGAGGCCGGTCCCGTCGACATCGGGCTGTTGCCCAAAGCTTGTGAGAGAAAAAAAAAAAAAAAAAAAAAAAACATGAGAAAAAAAACAAAGGATAAACAAAGAATAAAAGAGAAAAAAAGAAACAACTTACTGTTGAGTTCAGGAGGAGGCAGAGGCGGGAAGGGACTGAGTCCTCCGCTCATGTCCCAGTTGTTCATCGTGGGCATGGTCATGCTGTTGGGGGACATGGCTTTGAACCGCTTGTTGGCTCCGCACGAATCTGAAATGGCGCGTTCGGACGGTGTTAGGACGGGGCCGGCAACACGCGTCGCCGATTAATTTGCTATACATTTTTTACCTGACTCCTCCTCCTTCATGGATTTGATTGGGACGGGCTTCCAGCTGGCCGACGCGTCGATGGTCACTTCCTCGACGTCCGAATGACTCAGGTTTGTAAGAATGCCCCACATGTACTGGTCTACCTCGAGCCCTTCTAGAAGAGCAGTTTTACTACTCAAGAAATAGAAGAAGAAAAAAAAATTAAAAAAATTGATTAATTGATTAATTGATTAATCGATTAATTTCGATTAATTGATTGATGTCTTACTTGCACACGGGGCACCTCCAAGAACCGCGTTCGCAGTTGAGTTGTAAATAACTCTCCAGGTCGAAGCACTGGATGTGTTTGCAGTCATGGCCTCGTGCTGGCAGTGTGATGCGTTTGAAGGTGATGGGGCATTTGAGCGACACCTTGATGGCCGTCTGCTCGACGCCGTCCTCCCCGCTCAGCGAGTTGTTACCCGAAGACGAAGACGAGGACGAGGACGTGCCGGCGACGCTCGTAAAGTTACGCTTGATTTTAGCGATGCAATGCTCGGCCGGAAGCAGTCGTTTGCGCAAAAGACCCTGAAGGACGGAGCGAACGCTCGGCCGATGGACCAGTTGCAAAACAAACAAGTGCGACTTTTAAAATAAAAAATAAAAAATAAAAATTAAACGTATATTACGTATATTACGTATATTGTATTATATTGACACTTACACAACAACAGGCCGTCACTGTGATCTGTATAGTGTTACGGCCAGGCTGGCAAACCTCTTTGAGGTAAAGAGGCTTGTGCGAAGTTTTGTTCTCGCCACGGTCGATGGTCAGCGGTGTCGCGTTGACACTGACAGTCACCGAAGCTGGCCAGTTGGTGTTCATTTGTCTGTCTTCGTGGTGGAAGCACTTCAACTGCAACTCCAAATCCGATCTAGTAAACGAAAAAGGAATTTAAATAAATTGAAATTGAATTGAAATTGAATTGAATTGAATTGAATTGTCTACTGACCTCCACATCAGCGTCTGGTGCACCGACTGCTTCAGGTGGAAGACGTGATTGCTGACAGCGAGGTTGTGCTCCAGCCGAAAAGGTGACAAAACGATCCCGTCACGGACGGGAAAAGTCAATCTCAACTCATCGTCTTCTGTTAAAATGTTAAAAGAAAAAAAATGTTATAATATAAAATTGACAAATTGAAATGATTTTGTTTGTTATTTGTTATTGTTACTTTGTGGGGGCATTGCGGGTTTCATGTCTGGGAAACTGGGTTTGATATCCTGGTTCGGAGACATGTAAGGTGGTACGCTCGATGCAGGAGTAAGAGGGGGCGTCGGGTTTCCAGGTATAGGAGAATGTTGATAACTCAAACTTCTCTGGTATTCTTGCTGGCCGAACTGACTGTTGAACTGTCCTCCAAACTGCGACTGCTGGGCTCCGTTCAGAGCCGCTTGCGTACTGAAATATTGGTTCTGCGGGCTGGCGCTGTATGGGGGCGCTTGAGGCCTCACGTTCGGCCTCACTTGTTGTTGCGAGTTGGCGAAATTGGCGTTAGCCATCGTCTGTTGGCTCGGGAACTGCGCCTGCGTCTGGAACTGCGCCCTCGCAGTAGCGTATTGCTGAGCGCCACCGTACGCCTATTTGATTTTAAAAATTGATTGATTAAATTAAAATTTTTTAAAATTTTTTTAAAAATTAACCTGCGTCATTTGATTCTGCGCTCCAGCAAATTGGGCGGCGGCAGCGGTCTGCCGTCCTTTGTGCATGAACTGCTGAGGATTCGGGTACGGTGCGGGCCGCCGCTGCTGCTGTGGCTGCTGGTTGGTGGCGAACATGGCGGGCGTCTGTGGTTGTATGGCCGGCCCCTTGCTCATGGGGCCAGTCATCGAACTGTTCATGCCCATCATCGAACTATTCATGGCCGCACCCATGGCGTTCATCGGCCCTCCCATTGCACTGTTCATGTTCATGTTCATGTTCATGTTCATCGCGACCGGTCCACCAGGACCAGGCATCCTCTGGTTCGAACCCGGGCCCCCGTATTGGCCCTGAAACTGCTGTCCTTGCATTCCCTGCATGCTTTGCATCTGTAATTCAAGATAAATACAAATTAAATTAAAAAAGAAAAAGAAAAAGAAAAAAGAAAAACGAAACGAAACGAAACGAACAGAACAGATATGATAAGAAAAGAAAAGAAAAGAAAAGAAATAAAAAGAAATAAAAAGAAATAAAAAGCACATTATCATCAATCATCTCTCAATTGCCCGGACACGCGACTCGCGACTCGCGACTCAACACCCCTCTGAACCAAGCAACAAAAAAAAGAAAAAAGAAAAAAGAAAAAAGAAAAAAGAAAAAGGAAAATTAAAAATTGAAAAAATTAAATTGAACAAAGCTCTACATTCATGTATGTCGAAACGACTTCTCCTTGGACCTTGACCCCCATTCCATCGATCCGATCGCGTACCTGACCGAACTGATGACCGGTCATGACAGCTTCTTGTTGTTGCCGTTGTTCCTGAAGCGCAACGACGCTGGCCGTGGCCGTGGCCGTTGCCGTTGCCGCCGCAGCCACCAAAGCGGCTGCCGTCAACGCCGGTTGAGGTGCCTGGTACGGGGAGTCCTGAGCGTGGCCTGCGCCGGGGTTTCCTGCCATTCCACCGGCCATGGGTGTCGGCGCGTTGCCGTAACCGCTATAACAAAAAAAAATTTAAAAAACTCAATCAATCAAATCATATCAAATCAAATCATTAGTTCATTAACTCACGTGTTGTAGTTGGGTGCGTTTTGTCTGTACGACATGTTCTGCGCATTATAAGGAGTCTTCTGAGGTCCTTGGTTGGCGAAAGCCTGTTGCTGCGTGTACGTGGTCTGCGTCATGGGCGTGACATTTCCACCCGTCTGCGAGTAGGCCCCGGCCGCCGAGTGGTTGAGGGGTCCGCTCTGAGTGGCCGCCGTCACGCCCCAAACCGTCGTCACCACGGAGAGGTGCTGCTGGGGCCCGGGCGCGGGTTGCGCGCCCTGCTGACTCCAGCCCATGGTCGACGCCGAGCCATCGTTGTACGGATCAAAACTTTAATTTAAAAAAAAGAAAGAAAGAAATAAAATAAAAATAAAACCAAACTGTTTAAAAATGAAAAACGAGAACGAGGTCAGTGCTGTGTGACAAGAGGAGAAGAGAGAAGGAAGATGATGATGATGATGATGATGATGATGATGATGTTGTTGCTAAATCAATGAGTTGGTTACACAACTGCAAATCGAGGGGGTGGAGCCCGCGTTGCCCCGGCAACGCACGCATGGCCTGTTATGACGCTCTCTGGCCCTCGACATCAACAGGCCCGTGCGAGGCGACCTTGAAACCAGCGGCGCACGATTGATACACCTGAGGTCGCAGCAGAACGGAAGCTAGTTTTACGAGCTCAGTCTCATTCATTCTTTTTCACCTGGCCCCCTTTTTTTTCTTTCTTCTTTTTTTCTTTCCTTCTTTCTCTCAACAGAAATGTGTTTATATTTGTATTTATATTTATATTTATATTTATATTTATACAATTTTTTTCCGCTTATAATTTTTACGACCGAAAACGAGGTCACGAAGCAGGTGAAAAGTGAAATAAGCTTAGGTTAGGTTTTTTTTGGGCAAGAAATTCCATCGAACGTCCTGATTTTGAGGCGTTTTCGTTTTAATGGCGAGCATTGGAAGTTGAAAATAAAACGTTAAAAGTGGTGAAAATTGAAACGACGCTTTTAAGCGAGTCGTAAAAAAAAAAAAATCGGTTGCGGGGCTGACATTCGGTGGCCAGGTGTGGTAACACAGGTGGAACGAGACACCGTCGAAAGAGTGCGATTGTGACGTGTCAAGAGCAAACAAAAGAAAGCGTAAGCAATTGATAAGTGGGAAACGGAACGTTCAAAAAAGACGATAAAAGTTGCTTTTCTGTTTTCTTTTCTAGTTCCGTTTCGCTAAGTGTGTTTCTCGGATTACACTCACAATTCGAGCCAAGCGGCTTCGTCGAATTCCATTTGGACGTGCGAACGGTTGCGAACGGTTGCGAACGGCGAGAGCGGTGCGAGGGGGCTCGCGGTGCCGATCCCTCTCCGTCGCCCTCTCCTTCTCCTTCTCTTTTTCCTTTTCCTTCTTATTCTGTTTCACCACGTGGAGCACGACCCTCCGGCCGGTGACGTCAGCGGAGACGAGGACCCGTCGGTTGCGTGGGCGGAGCGAGGTGGTTTCGTACACATGGTTCGCGTCGCGATGGCGATGGTTCGAGTTCGAGGTTGGCGAGCGAATGCCGCCGGCGGATTTGCCCGAGGCAGGTTCCTCGAGTTGAGTGCAGCGTCGCGTAGGTGGACGAACAACGCCACCATTCGGTCCCAGAATTCCGCGGGACCGGGGATCCGGGTTCGAGACGAGTTCAGTTGCGCCGGCGAGGGGGTGCCACGAGCAACACGAGCTCAACTAAACAACAACAAATGAGGATACGGATACGGATGCGATGCGACGCGACGCGATGCGATGCGATGCACACACACACCTGTCATTGCAACCGATCGTCGTTCGTCACGTGACCAGCCGCCAGCCCCCCAGCACCAGCACCAGCACCTGATCCTGATCCTGATCCTATCGTTCGGAACGAAACGAAACGAAACGAAACGAAACGAAACGAAACTGAGGTTTTGTTTTGCGAATGCACTTTGGTCCTTCCGGCCGCGCAATCGCTCCTCGCCCTCCTCACCTGCGCCCTCCAACGGATGAATGAATGAATGAAAGCGAACGAACCAAACGAATAAAAATCGCTTTCAACATCGACGTTTGAAGCGAAATGACGTCACGGCTCGCGGAGGCTCGATGGCGAAAACATCCCCGGACGCACAATGGAATTGTCTCGCGTTAATCCGAAAACCAATCAATAAGAGACACCGGTTTGCACGTTTCCGGCGGAAAAACGAAGCGACGGCGACGAGAGGACATTTTGGCCGTCGTCTGGACGTCGTAAATCTCGAGTCGGCGTCACGACACGACACGAGTCACGGTACACTCGAGTTCACGGCGGGTCAAGGTCACGTGCACCTCTCGGCTCACGTCCCACGGCCCACGGCCCGTTCCAGCCGACGGAATCCGTTTCCTCTCGATCCGAAAAGGTGGCGTTGAGAGCCGGGAATCGGGGCCTCGAAGAGGAGGACGAGGAGGAGGACGACCACCTCTGCAGAGACACGCTCGGCCGCGTTTGTCGGACGGACGCTCGAGTCGGCGACCTCGGATCGACGAGGGTCAGAGGCGAAAGAGGGCAGCAACAAAAGGGAGTGCACAGGTGTGTCACTGGGTCAAGGAGAGATGAGGAAAGAGGGGGGAAAAGGGTTGAGTAAACACCTGTGCGCCAAACGCCAAGCGCCAACCATTATGTGGAACAGGTGCCGTGCCAAGTTTCGGATCGAGGTTCGGAAATATCGCAATTTGCGAGGAGGAAGCGAGGATGAATGGTTTGTGAGCCAGTAACCGGAAGTGGACGGGTGTTTGCAAAACCACGTCCGGTGCGACTTCTTTTTTCTTTTGTTTTTACCTTTGAGGTACCGGGGGCAATTTTCCTTGCATCTGCTGATGCATTGTTGGTGTTTTGGTCCCAGATTCGTTGCTATTTCGCGTTTTCTGGTGTCTGAGGAGCAAAAGTCGTCCCAACTCTTCACACCACATGGACAGCAGAGCTGCAAAAATCAAAACAGAAAAAATGTGTCAATTCACGTCATGTCCTACGTCCTTCGCCCTTCGCGCGTCCACGCAACCACAACCGGGGAACCAAGTAACCGGGTAACCGGGTCTCGCCAGCCAGCTAGCTAGCTGCTTTTTTTTTCTTTTCTAAAATAAAATTCAACTCCCGAACTGACCACAAGGACAAAACCACCCGTCATTTCACCCTTTGATCGGCTCGAGGGCGGATAAAGGGAAAGAGAAGGAAAATGAGGAGGAGGAGGAGGTGCGCGCGAGTGTGGGAGTCTCGAAATGGGAGGGGTCACCTCAACGACATTTCTCGTTCCTCCCTCTCCTTTCACCCCCCTTAGCGTTTCCCACGATGTTGGGAATATATTAACACCCTCCCCCTCGTCTTCTTTTAAAAACCCCCTCCTTTTTTATGCCGCCAGTTTCTCGAGGTCCAAAGTGGGTCCCCGACGTTTACCCTTTTTTTTTCTTTTCTTTTTTCTTTTCTTTTTCTTTTATGCGCGTGGATAAAAAAATGTTTGAAACGAGGTCAGTTGACAAAACTTTTAACCCCGAACCACACACGGCCAACTTTTCTTTCCCCCGATTTCGCGGCCAAATTATCAGTTTGGTGGCGACATCCTCAGGAAATTGATTAATTTATTCCTGGAACAAAACGAAATTTAAAAATAATATAGAAAAAAAATTGCTTCCGTACACCAAAACAATCCGCAAAGACAAAAAAAAAAAAACACATTTCTAAAAATCTTTTTTTTTTTTTAAATGTATTTTTTAAATGGCCGCTGCACCACTTCCTGTCTGTGTGATTTACTTTGAAATTCATCCGAAAGAAAGAAAGAAAAAAAAAAAAAAAAAAAAAATCTTTTGGATCGATAAAAGGTGGGGTCCACGAAGTAGCGAGTGGGGGTGGAAACCACGTGCGCGTTGCGAGGGAAAACAAATTCCAAACCCACTGACCACTCGTCCCGCAACGACTAATTGGAAACGTGACACACATGACAGAGAGCAAAAAGTGTTGGTTTCGTTCGCAAAACTTGTCAACAAGACGAAATGACGTCACCCATTGACATCTAATCGATACTGTAGTTTCCCTTGCCCATCCCCCCCACACACTCTCTCTCTCTCCCTTTCACAACACTCCACCCTCGAGAAACAATGCGTGGCTAGTGGTGATTTCCCATGGATCCTCTTTCTTTCTCTTTCTCTCTCTCTCTCTCGTCGTGGCCCCTCGCCTTGCGCAGGCGCTGGCCGGCCATCCACAATGGAAGCGTCTCTCGCTCGCGTCTCCTTCTGTCTCTCACGTGCGCCACACCCCTGCAAAGCGGCAATAGAATCGCTCGGTGCGTTCGCACACCCCCATCCACTCCTCGTCACTCCATCATGGCGGAAGGCGCTTTGTCCGAGCGCCATTTGCACCAATTTCACTTACCCGGCGTCGTATCCGTCGCAGAAATCCATCGCGCCGCTCGCGCGTCTCCGTCGCTGCACGAGTCTGTTACGAAAGCCCGAGGCGAGGGACATCATCTCAGTCGACAACCCCGCGTTCACAGACCCGCGAACCGAGGCTGTGCCATCAACTCTCCCTCCCTCCCGTCAAAGTGGCTGATCCAAACACACTCCCTCTTCTCCTTCTACCAATCCCAACGCATCACGTGATTGCGTGACGACAAACCACAACCCCCACCCCCACCCCTACCCCTCGAAGACGAAGAAAGAAAAAAAAAAGAAGAAAAGAAGAAATAAAAGCCAAAATGTGCGGAAAATTACGCGAAAAGCGCGAGCTAAGTCGGTCGACGGAGTTGGCTCGCGGGCGGATGCCGCGCCAGGTCGAGTTGGCGCGGCATCGGCTCGCAGTCGCCGTCGCCGCCGCCGTCGACGGACGACCTTGAAACGGCAGTTTCTTGAGAAGTGTCTTCCTTGAATCGATAAGAAATGCCCAACCTTAAACCAAACCCTCGAGTCAAACTCATATAAACAGGTACCGGGGAGCAGTCAAACAGGGTGATGTCTTTATTCCCTTCTCGTCAGGTGAGACACTGAGCGAGGGGTGTTTGCGAGGGAACCGGTGCCCCCTCGCGATCACGCGCAAAGGTGAAGTGCGTGGGAGTTTTATTTCTCGATAATTTCCAAAAGTTAAAAAGAAATAAAAGAAAGAAAAAAAAAAAAAAAAAAGAAAAAAAAATTCCACTTTTAGAACGAACAAAAAACAGGTCCAGGGTGCACATTCCGCGCATAGTCACTCCGCCCTCGTCTGCTCCGTTTCCTCGTCGAACGCCAAGAAAATCGCAATCACCCTCGCAATTTACATTTCCATCGCGACCGGATTAATTCAACAGGTTTTTATTAAATTCAATTTTTTAAATTCAATATTTTATATTTTATATTTTATATTTTATATTTTATATTTTATATTTTTCTTTTATTTCACCGGGTTTAGTTTTCTCTCCAAAATGGCGTCACGGATGGAGAAAAGAGAGAAAGAAGTTCTTCCTCCTACTACATAATTCTTTCTGCTCGGGGGCAATGGCTCACGAGAAGCATCGACATCTGGTGACTGGTTCCAGAATTAACATCACCCTGATTTATGTTGCGCCTCAGGAATTCACAACAAGGCGCAGCGCCGTTTTCGCCCCTCGTGTTGAAATTGTCACTCCGCGACACTCGAGATTATCTTTCAATTTTTCAAATTTCGAACGAAAAATTAAATTTTCCGGAGCACATTTTCCTCCCCTCAACCGACGATTAATATTTCTAAATAAAAATAGTTGCAAATCAAAAACGAAAGCGAAAGCGAAACCCAACTGTTTTTGCGATTTGCCGCAGCGCAGCGCCGCGTGGCGGTGCCCAACCGAGCCGAGCTCGAGCTCGAGCTCGGGCTCGGGCTTGGGCTCGGGCTCGGGCTCGGTTCAATCTTTGCTTCGAGGATCGATAATGCTAATGGGCAATCTCGGATGAGAAAAGACTAGAACAACCCCGCTACCACGAAACTCATCCCATTTATTACACCCCTTGTCGACGACGAGGACCTCTGGTGGCAAAACAAATCAACAAAAAGCATTTCTTAGAAGAGAGGAAAAATGCGAAATAAATGAGTATTTGTTGATGTTTGCGAGCAGATTGGCAACAGACGGGATTGTGAGAGAGAGAGAACGAGAGAAAAAGAGAGAGAGAGAGAGAGAGAGACTACTCGCACTTATTGATCGATCGGTTTAGTCATGTGTTGGTTACTCCACTCCCACACACTCACTTCGGCTTCGGCGTCCCCTCAACGTAAGCAGATGGGCCTCCATTATAGTGTTCCCTTTTATTTTCCACCTCCTTTGTGTCGATGTCGATGGACGCATAAAGAGGGGGTTGCCATCGGTCTACAGGTGATCGTCACCCACGCCCCCTCGTCCTACATTCTGGACGCGACTTGTGGACACAAAGGGTTTTTTTTTCCTTCTTCTGGGCGGATTTATAAAAATTTATCAAATTTCTCGCGAAATGCCGTCATAGAAATTCCAACAAGTCGCGAGAATCTTCGTGGTTTCCCACCCGACCCGAGCGTGTGTCACTCACTGCATTTCTTTTCGCTGATGCAATTGACGCAATTTCACGCATTTGATGCAATTGATGCACATTTTTTTTTTTTTTTTTTTTAATTTTAATTTTTAAATTGTCCTTACCTGCAGATTTCGGACAAAATTTGTCTCTATGAGCTGCGCAGACGGCAAGGAGACGGTAGCCAAGGTCAAGATCATATCCTTGCTGAGCGGCTACTCGACTAACCACCTTTAAAAAAAAAAAAAAAAAAAAATTTTAAATTTGAATTTGACAAGAAAAGGAAAATGGTAACTTACAGTAAGACATCCCATAAGGCCTTGCTCGAAGGGTCTTTGAAATGCGCGAGTATCGGCGCACCATTCGAGCAATTCTCGCGCCGCACTTTGGAATCCAGCGGGTGTTTGTAACGCCTATTAGGAAAATTAACAAATATTTACATTTATTATTTCATTTTTTTTCCATTTTTTTTCTTTTCATTTTTGCTTTATTATTTATTATTCGGGGAGTAGCGAGTAAATAAAAAGCAAGTCGACCGCGCTGAGCCGCTGACACAAAGACCGATCGATTGTGATTGTCGCCACGAGGGGAAAGTCACGTGACGGTGTTATTCGTGCTCATCGGTTTCGCTTATAGGAAATCGATGTGGCGACTGCAAACAAAATGGCCGCCGACACCCACAACAGATCCACGATTGATGATGACACTTTCGCATTTGCCGCCGCCGTTGCCAAGGCCAATCATCCCGTTGCTAAGGAAGCCGAGCCCGGCGAGCGCCATCGAAAAATGGCGGGAAACGAAATGTTTGAAACAATTAATTTTTTTTTTTCTTTTTTTTTTCTTTCGCCGACTCGTATCGATGAATGACTGGTCAAGGTCGCGCGTGACGGATCGATAACACGTTGTATTACAAGTGGCGAGTGAGCGACACGTTAATTAGGCGCTGGTCTTGCGGAGCCGCTTAATTAAGAGCAGCGAACGCTGAACGCTGAACGCGACGCGGGGGTAAAAACGGATGAGGTTTTGCTTTAGTTTACGCGATGGGATCGAGACTCGAGACTCGAGACTCGCGTCTCGAGGCTCGAGGCTCGAGAGTGAGTCGCCATCGATTTTTTCCTCGATATCTGCAGGCGATAATTTATCACGCAAAAGACCCCACCCACTCTCGAGTCTTCTCCGACATTCAATTCCTTCCTATTTCTTGAATAAAGTTTTTCGATCGGGCCAAATTTCGTTGCATTTTTGCTTACCTGTTTGATGCAAGACAATCTCTCGTTGGTTTGTTGAATGTGTCTGTCCATAGCTGATGCCATAATACACAACACACACTCAACAAGTTAACACCTGCAAATCAAAATTCACAAAAATTACAAATTAAAATTAAAATATAAAAAATAAAAAATAAAAAATAAAAAATAAAAAATAAAAAATAAAAAATAAAAAATAATTTTTTTTTTTTTATTTCACTTTCGAAAAATGTAATCGGGAGAAGGCGATAAGGAAATTGAAGTTTTTCAACAAAATGTTGAAATTTGCTTAATCGTTTTATAATAACGGTGGTGGAGTTTTTTTTTATTCCACAATTGTTTGGTCAAAGCGAGGAGTTTTGGTGTCGAATTTGGGGTTTCGTTGCTATTAGATGTGGCGATATTTGTTGAGCACTCGAGTGGGGACGCGGCAATATCACGCTCGGATTCTCATTAGGCGCCAGGATGGCTCGGAGTCTCACTCGCCAACCCCAGTGCGACCAAACCACCCAAAGTTAAAAGAAGAAAAAGCGAATCGATCGCAACAGAAGAGAAGAGAAGCGAAGAGAAGCGAAAAGAGAAACCACGACGAGATGAGTCACCTGATCGGTTCGTCTCGCCAGGTGACCTTCGACCTCTTCAGTTTGCGCCTACTCCTTCCGGGAAAAGAGAGAAAGAGAGAACGAGAGAACGAGAGACACAGATCGATACTGGCCCCAGCCAACACCTCGTCACAATTTCATCATCCCCGAATTGGCAAGAAAAACGTTTTGTCACATGATCGGTGTCGTCATCTTAATAACGGGGTTTCGTGATGACGTGACCCAAATTCCCATCCGCCCCCGCTCATATTCTCTCTCTCTCTCTCTCTCAGTGTCTCTTGTGTCTATTTCTCTATCTCTCTCTATCTATCTCTGTGGAGTGCATCTCGAGACACCCCCTCGTTACAGTACTTTGCACCCGACGAGAGGAAATTGTGTCAAAATGGCGGCAATTTGTTGTTAATTTGAGCCGCGTCTCATGTGGGCCGTGGACCACACCACACTGATTTGGCGCGACCTAAATTCGATCGAAACGAAGCCAGTCAGCGTTCAGAGTCCTCTTTGAGCGGAAAAAACGGTCACAATTCTGGACGAACCGTTTAATGTCGAGAGATGATCTCATTTTGCGCCTAGCCAGGAGCAGCGCGAGTGGCGCATGCGCACTGCGCGCTGATTTATGGCCTCCTCAGTCTGATGGGTTCATTATAATTTCAATGATGCCACAGGCCCAAAATCGATACGACCGAAATCCGCGTCGGAATACCAAACAAAAAAATAAATAAAAACCTATCCTACAAAACACCCTGCAACGACTCGTGGTCAGTGGACTCCACCACAAAATGGCTGCGAAAACTTATCTCGATCGATCCCACGCGTGATTTGAAGATGCACCCACAGGCCGTTCTCGAAACGACGCGCCTGACGTCATCCAAACTCAAATATTCCCACTAAAGTGCCAAATCCTACAGGTGAACGGATTAAACGACAGGGGGGGGGGGATTGGGGATCATCTCGGGGGTGGGGTCACTCAACTATGACCACAAGTGGCAAGGAAGTGAATTCGGGGAACCATAACCACCGTCGATCGGTAATGACGGTTACTTCCGCTTTTATTTCCTTCCTTCATTTGAGAAGTTAAAAAATTCAAAATAAAAAAAAAATTAAATAAATAAAATATAAAAAAATATAAAAAAATATTTAAAAAAAAAGACTAAAAACAATTTCCTGATTTTTTTAAAAACTTCTTTTTTCTTGTTGTTGTAATTGTAATATTTTGCGATTTAATTCGTGTTCGTCGCACCTTCTCGAGATGCTCCACCTGGAGTCAGTGACTGCGCCCATCGATCGAACGCGAAGAAAAAGCCACCGCCGAGCGAATATAAGAATTGAAGACGAACAGCGCGTCTCCTAATCTGCACATGACCCACACTGACCCGTTCAAACACACGGAACCGCCCAAATTAAAAAAAAAAAAAGAAAAAAAAAAGAAAAAGAAAAAAATAGGAAGGAAAGAAAGAAAGAAAGAAGAGAAGGAAAAAAAAAAAATCGGTTGCAAAAGTTGAGAAATTAGAGCGAACGAGTTTCGGAGTCGCACAGTTTTCCCACCAACTTGTGACCAAAGGGTTATTCACTCTTGAGAAACTTACTCATCCGTAACCAGGGCCAACGACTTTCCCGCCACGCTGATTGACCTCTACTTTATGGACCCACTCCCCACCCACCCACCTTTGCAAAAAAACAAAGAAGTGCGCAACGGGGAACCGAATCGCATGTTCACTCGTTCACATTCATTCCAACACACTTTTTCTGTTTCTTTTGCTCGTTTCGCGATTGCGCATGCGTTGCAGATATGCCCCAAAGTGAGTGTGTGTGTACGGGGGCTGCGTGGGGCTGCGTGGGGCTGCACGGGGATGGATGGGGGTGTGATGGGGAGGTGAGTTAATATCTTTTGTCATTTATTCTGCGAGTCGATCTCGCGATCTGACGGCTTCGTTACTAATCCGTGAGTCAGAAGCGACGCCACCGGAGAAAACGAGACGGTTGTCATGGCAACCGTGAGATGGGCAATCAGATGCGTCGCCATGGCAACCAGATGCATCTCACCCCAGCACCGAACGACGTCACGTCTACGCTACTTTTTTTTTCACCCGCGGAAAAACCTTTCGAGGAAAGTGCCACCTAGCGCTAATTTACAATTTTTTTTTTCTACCATCAACTTCATAGACCAAAGAATTTTTTTTTTTTTTTTTTTAAAGTTTGTTTGGAAATTTAAGCGTCATCTCGTGTCAGAATTGAAAACAAAAAATTAAAATTTTTCCATTCGTTTTTAAAGAGAAAAATAATGGAGAGGGTCGACGAGTTGCACGTGCTGACCACACCTCAACGAGACCAAACGGAGACACAAAGGGACCCACGGGTTCCCCCCTGAGCCCCTTTTGGTCGAAGCCATTCGGAGTTATGAGGGATGAAAGAACGTCCAACTGAGGACGAAGCCAAAAACAGACACCGGGGGAAGTCGTGGACCCGGTCACTAAATTTGTGTCCGGAAAAAGTTTGAAAAATAAATAAATAAATAAATAAATATTTTTTATTTTTTATTTAAAAAAAAAAAAAAAAATTAATTGTAAATTAATATGAAAAATATTGGGAGGGGGAGATTGACGAGGGGGTCACGTGGAATTTTTGGCATTCGAGTTGAGGTCGGGGGAAGGAGAGAGAAGACGCTGAGGGGTGAGGAAGGGAGGGGCACGAGACGAACGCGGCCCCGAGGACAAACAACACTTCAAGGTCAAGAATTTGTTGGGTGGGGGGTTGTGAACTTAAATAAAAGTCAAAAAGTGCGAGCAAATAGTTTGTTGTTACGTCACGCGCGCACGTGATCCAAGTGCGCAAATTGCCGGTTGCGAAACAAAAGATAAGAAAAGAAAAAAGAAAATGAAAAAGAAAAAAAAAAAGAAAAAATAAAATAAAAATAAAACGCATTAGGAGCGAATTGCGTGACGTCACGTCCCGTGTCGCGTCGCGTCGCGTCGCGGTCGCGGTCGCCAATGAGTCCAAAATGGCGCGCACGTGTCGAGCGCGACGTCACATCCGGTGCGCGAGGAGGAAATCAGAAACGTGCGCAATGTTTGTAAACAGTAATTGCCTAACCTCATTTTCGTGCGCGCACCCAGATGGCGTTGTTAAAAAGGGTTAAACAACAAATCTTTCATTTTTTTCGCGCGCCCGAAATAACCGCAGCCAACAACGTTCCCTTCCCGGCGTGCACTCGCACCACGAGCCGAAACCACAAGCGCTAAAAATAGAATTCGGCTAAAAATGGACCCGAACATAAAACGCACCCTAAAAACACCCCTGAAATAACACCCCCACCCTCACCCCCACACCCCGCAACGTTTTCGTTCGCGAAAGAAACGCACAAAATAAAAATAAAAGAAAAGAAAAGAAAATGATCGGCAAAACGAAATGTTCGACGCCACTTGTTGATACGCAACAAACCGAACTAACTACTTCCGGGTTTGCGTTTTACTCGTCGTGTTCTGCGGTGATTCCACCTCCCCCTCCCTCCCTCCCTCGTTGCCCGAAACCCCAGGCCGCCATTTTGATCCCATAGTCGCGATTGTGTGTATTAAGTGGGTCATTGAACAAGAAAAAGGGCGGGAAATAAAAAATAAAATAAAATAAAATAAAAAGAAAAGAACTCGAAGGTCTCGTTGCGTTGCGTTGCGTTGCGTTGCGTTGCGATGGAATTTGTGGAATATTTTGTGGAATATTTTGCGCGAGAATGTCGAGAGGTGGGAAAGCGAGTTAAAAAGGGGGGTTGGGAGGGGGTCATTCAACTTGGGAGGAATGACGGAATGACGGACTAAAATAACCAACGAGTCTGCTAGTCAAAGTCATCGAGTGCATTTCTTTTTTTCTTTTTTCCTTTTTCTTTTTTTTTTAATGAATCATTTTTTTTTTTTCTTATTAAGTTTTTCAGCGGTGACGTCGAAGGTGATGACGTAGCAGAAAAGTTTGGTTCGGTTCGGTTTTGTTTTGTTTTGTTTTTCTTGTCGATCGTTTGGATCCAAAGCGAGTTTTCGCGAAAATGGAAACATTTAAAACGAGTTAAATATATATATTTATATATGCAGACTATTTTTTTTTTTTTCTTTCTTTTCAATTTTTTTTTTGTAACGTCATCCGTTACAACATCGCGTTGCCCAATCAAAAAACAAACAACTTGATAAGATTAAATATATTTCTATATAACGAAAAAAATAATAATATATAATAAAATAAAACGAAAAAATAAATTGAAAAAATAAAAAAATGGGGTAATTCATCGGGAGGTGATGCCGAGGGTACCCCGAGAACAGGTGTGGCGGAAGAGGAACCCAAATCGAAGCGAGGGGAACCGGAAACGGCGGAGGAAGTGGGGGAAGAATGAGAGACGCCAGGTGGGGTTTGGGCCGAGCGAGCGAGACGCACGTGGCCGACCTCGCAGTACGAGAGAGAAGAGAGAGGAGAGAGAGGGACGCTCTTTGAACCGACCAAAGTCCGTCCTGTGCCGGGCAGGTGCGGGGGCGCACGGGGTGGGGACACGAACAAAGACCGAAGAAAAAAAAACATTTTTTTTTTTATTTTTTTTAAATTTTTAAATTTTTAAATATTAAAAATCAAAATATTTAAAAAAAAAATTGTTTCGAATGAGTTTTGACTTTTTTTGTTTTAATTTCAAATGAAGATGCTTCAACTTCCTGTCCCCAACTGTCAATCACTCGATCCCCACCTCGTCCACCCCGAGGGGTTGACCTTGTTCCCCCCCCTTTTACCTGCTTCTTAATTCCATCGTCTTGTTAAGGGAATAAAAAAATGGAGTATGTATTTGTTCGTTTCGTTCCCCACGTGGAGGAGGGCCACGACGGACGAGCAACAGTTCAACAGTTTTTCGCCGAGAACGCGACGAAAACAAATAAATAAATAAGAAAATAAATAGGAAGAAAAGGAAAAAAGAAAAAAAAAAGAAAAAAGAAGAGAGAAATAATATAATATAATAGGAGAGGTGAGAGGAGAGGAGAGGAGAGGATGTTTTGTTTGGTCTTACCTGGAAGAGGATTGCGCGGTCGCACGAGGCTGCGTCCGTGTCGTTGCGCGGCGGCGGCGGAGGAGGAGGAAGCGGGCGGCGACGGCCCCCATGAGACGGTGTCGGGCCGAGGGGCCGTGCGGCTGCCGTGTGGATGGCGTGCGGCGTACGGACTACGGAGCACGGTGTACGGTGTACGGAGCACGGCGCTTGTCGCGCTTCTAGCAGGCCCCGATGCTTCGGATGGGCAGCTGGGTCGAGTCCATCGAGGGCCACGCGGTGGGGGCGCAGTTGGCAGCGAGCGGAGGGTCAGCGAGCCACCAACCCCCCGGGCCAGGGCGCCATTTTGATGGTTACGGATCGACGAATGTGCGCTCGGGCTCCTCGCGACTCGAGGCGGGCGGTTGAACAAGGAGCAGCGATGGAGACGCGGGCGTCGGGTTCCGACAACGGGAGGTTCATCTATTAGCAGCTCATTTCTGGTCTCCTGGAAGCGCTAACCGATCGTTCGTCCTTGGTGCGCCTGTGCGAGAAACGAACGAACGAACGAACGAACGAACGAACGAACGAACGAACGAGAGAGAGAGCGAGAGCGGAACAGAACAGAACAGAAACACGAGAGAAGAATGACAACGCGCGACTCAGCGCCATCTCGTGACTGAATTGCCAAACCCGTTTCAACTCTACAGCAGAACAGCAGAACAGCAGAACAGCACATTCATCACGTGTTGCGTCCTCTACTCTCTCTTCTCTTTACCCCCTACACCCCTACACCTCGCTCCTGGGTGTGGCAATATAAGGGACACTTTATGTATTTCATTTCGGGCAGAATTGTGTATTTTAACGTCCGAATAAAATTGAAAAAATCAAACATGAGACACGATCGAAACGAAACGAAACGAAACGAAACGAAATGAAATGAAACGAAATGAAACGAAATCGATACGCGATGATGTCACCGTGAAAGGCTTTTATTTGATTGATTTCAGGTGACGCCAACCAACCAGATTGGCTCACTCTATCGATCCATTTCCTAACCTTTTCTTCCTTCACGGACCTCGCCCACGGTCAAATATATTCGCAAAATCTCAATCTACGCCATTTTTTTTAATTTTTTTTTTACTTTTATTATTTTCATTTTATAATTTTTTTTATATTTTGCAAGTTGCCATCTGGTGTTCTTGTTTGGAGTCACGTGCTCACAATCCCCCCCTTCATCATCTCTGTTCCAGTCGAGGTTCGAGTACCCCCCTCGTTGCTTTGTCGTTTGTGCGATTGGCCTTTGGGCTTATTTTCGAGGACGTCTTTTGCTCGGCTGTTTGCGGCTTTAACTTGCACCAGCGCCGGGTAGTGACAGAAAAATAAATTACTCGCCAAAAAATTCCACACGAGCGGAAATGGAAATGAGGAGGGAGGAAAAACAACATTAGGAAAAGAAGAGAAGAGAAGAGAAGAGAAGAGAAGAGAAGAGAAGAGAAGAGCGCTTCTTTTTTTTTTTTTGGTTCCTTTTTTCCTCCCTTTTTTCCTTTTTTTTTTTCTTTCTTGTGTGGACATTCAGATCACGTGTCCCGAATCATCGATCGTTTCGTTTCGTTTGGTTGTTGCGAGCAGGGTGAAATCGAGGCCACGTGCATCTCGCGTCACTGACTCGCTCGGTTTGCGGCCTGGGGTTGTCGCCCGCTGGCGACCAAATGAAGAAACACGGGGCGCCAACGCGCTAGTTATTTATGCTCCTTCACCCCGACGGCATCCCATCACTCTCCTGCCGTCGCCATGGCAACGCAGCATCCGCGACGCTCTGGCGCAACGCTAATAACGCGCTGCTCCAAATCACCACTCCAAATAAAAACCGTGAAAATCGATTTCGAAAATTCAACAAAAAAAAAAAAATCGATTTACAAAAACGTAAAATTAGCAAATTCAAAAAAAAATCGAATAAACTCGACCAATTAAGCAATTAAAAGCAAATTAATTGCGTTAATGTTTTTAAAACGGAAATGTTTGCGCACCACGTCGCTAGATGGTGCATCGTACGCGAGCGCCCGCCTTAATTATCCTGAACACAAATCAATAGTGTTGACGGCGAGCTCGGGCATGGTTCGATTCATTTCGTGCATTCATTCCCACAATTCCGCATTGACGTACAGTATGTTGCAATCACTCGCAGCCTTTTGCAGCGTTGAGGTGTGCGCCTTTTTTTGCCCTTGCCCGAGGCGTCTCCAGTTCCCCAGTCGATTAATAATGGATGGAGAATACGATCAATAAAAACCAACCGACAACGAAACGACGCTCCATTACTCACTCCTATGCAACTAACAAAATTGACCCAAAATTCAAGTATCGAAACGAGTGACGAATGCCGACCAATAGCAATTTCGATCGCATTTTCCACCTTTTATTCACTATGTAATTACCCAAAATACTCATGCGCTCAACATATTTCGACATTTCGACATTTCGACATTTCGATTACGTTGAGTTAAGTTTATGATTAAATACGCAACTTTACATCTAATGTCAATTTATTGTTAGAATCTAAAGCGGTTTTGTTTTGTGGCTGTGGCGTCACCTATGGCCGAAATGACTCGAGTACGACACCACGTTCAAATCCAACGAAATGCCTGTAGTCATGGCGAGCCACCATTTGTCCGCTCGAAGTTGGAATATTGCAACAACAGGTGGTGCCTGATTCGCATTTGTATGGGAGAATACTGGGTGCATTCAAAGTCGATGGCTGATCTGACTGAAATAACAAAATCCCAGAGCCCATGCTAAATTCTGGGGCCCGGTTTAGGTTAGGTTAGGTTAGGTTAGGTTAGGTCAGGTTAGGTTAGGTTAGGTTAGGAATCATTATTTTCCCACGACCTCGGTGGCCGTGATGCTGAGCAGAAATTCTTGTCACCATAAGTCGTTTCAACCAGTTCAGCCAATTCAGTCGCATCCAATGATTCAGTAAAAATGGCGTTTGAGAAGTTCTGTGTTTCATTGGTAAGGTAAAAACGTCATTCCTTCGTTGAGCACAATTAGGGTGCTCAGATACCTCTGGTCCAAAATCGGGACATTTGTAAAAAAGTGGCACTTTTCAAAATAACGTTTATTACTACAATAAAACATCAAATTCAAACGCTACACTATGTATCTGAAAATGAAGCGATTGAATTGAAAAATAAACTAAAACACACTCGTGCGTTTATTTATCTCGTTTACAGTAAGTAAGCAACTGAATGCGACGTACTTTATTTAACGTTCAGCTTGATTATCTTAAATTTTTTTAAAAGTTCAGGACAAATCAGGACGGAAACCCGAATTTCAGGACAAAATCGGAACATTTTTAGAATCAGGACGAGCTTCTAAAAATCATGACAATCCTGATAAAATCAGGACATCTGAGCAGTACGAATTTAGCATCAAGATACCGGGCGCGAATTATAGGTTGCGACTCGTCAATCACAACTCCCATTGATTGAGCGTGTTCCTTGCGCTCGATGACACAGTAGACACCAAATTTGTACAATTTGTAGTTGATGCAACAATTGGCTTCTAGGACATTCTAGGACATTCCAGTACCTGACCGAAGTTTGGGCAGGAATGTTGTTGTCTGTAGAGCCTTCTTCAGTTTCGTTTGTTGAAAATATGCCCCCCAACCCCTTAATTTCCTCCGCACGAGTCCCCAAAACAACCACTTTCGGTCGCCAATAATATTATTCCTTTTACTCCCTACCCAAAGCCGCCTCGACGCCGGCTTCCTTCTGCAATTAGATTATGGCTGCACGTGCACCCGATTCCTGGCACAGGATTGCGACAGTGACGCTCACGCCTCCCTCACGGCTTCACCTAAAACAAACAACCATCATCTTGAAACTTCGCCAGAAAATGCTCTTTACATTGCAATGAACCATCGAGATACCTTACGGTGAGTATTGGGCTCGGGAGGCAATTGGCAATTGGTTCCATCGCAGGAAATCGTAAATCGTAAATCGTCAGCATAGTCTTCTTGCACGTTTAATTCCCAAATGTCTCTGGGCAAAGCGTTGACAATTTTTAGTACTGAGAGTTCCAATTTCTTAAAGGGCCAGGCTTTTCAGTACAGAGCGTTCCGATTTCTTGAAGTACCGAGCTTTTTTGTCCCGAGGACTGGAAAATCCAAAAATGCCAGAAAAAAAAAAAACCCTATTCTGAGTAGATGGTAAAAGTGTTGTGGCCATCTTGATTGATTAGCTCATTTAGCCTTGATTGAAAGTCAGGACTCTGGTCCACACCCGAATCTGTGTGAACCTTTCGAATCCCAAACCGAATCCCTAAGATTTGAATCGCTGACACACGTGCTGATTATCGGACCCCTCACTCCCAACTCCAATGGAGCGCTCCAAGCTCAAATTTCACCACCAGATAGTGCCACACTCTTTGCCAGTAAACTGACTCGCTCCAATGATATTCAGCTCTATTTACATAAAGCTCAAAAAAAGACAAAAGGTTTAGCTCCAATACATGGATTTCTAGCTCGAAAGCCTCTTAGCACAAAGGAATTCCCACTCGCTACCCCTCCCCCCCCATTAAACCACAGAATCACTGGTAAAAAAAAGTAGAACAATTTTGATACTATATTTGATGTATTTATTTTTAAATCGAGTTTGGAGTGCTCCAGGTATATCAAGATCGTATTAAAGTTCAGTTGAATGAGGTTTCGTTTTTACTCTTGAATTTCGAAACTGGAAACTTGTTATTTATTTCTCGTTTTATTTTTAACTTCTGGGGATGTGACTTTCTAGCAAAACAAAAACTAACACGATAAGCTCGTCTGAATTTACCTACTCATCATTATGTTATTTTAAACCAAGTTACGCAGTCCGTAATCGTATTTCCCGCTAAAACCGAAACTATTTTATAACCGAAAAAACGATAAATTTGCACGTACCTTGTCAGAAACTGTGACTCGAAACTTGATTTCACTCATCCCGCGCTCACATTTTCTCATCGTTATGGGTATTTTAGAGATTTTCGTAGTCTCTTTAAAACGAACCGATAACTCAAACAATCGCGTTGGCCATCTTTAATACTCGGTCGAGGAGGTGGCGACATCCGGCGGTAGCTCCGCCAACTACCACGAACGAATGGCGTTAATATTAACAATTTTGTATTATCATCGATAAGAAAATCGATATTTAAGTTGGAGAAAATGTGTAAATCTGTGTTTGTGTGTTTTAAATAAAATTAAAAACAAATTTTATTATCTCGCTTATAAAATAAGAACGACAAACGATGATTGGATGGGTTTGGGTTCGACGTTCGATGACGCCTCGCTAGTAATAACAAGATGCTCAAACCGTGTTGGCCACGCCCATTCTAAACTCAGAATTCCCCCTCGTTTCCTAAATAAGAAAGACATCGATCGATAAAAAAAAAGTAGAAAAAAAAATAAAAAATAAAGAAAAAAAAAAAAAAAATAGAAAAAAAAAAATGCAACATCATCTGACACGAATTTTATTTTGTTTTCTAAAAATGTCGCAAAATCCAAAGTAAATAAGCAAACGATCCGCCATTGATGCGAATTGCGAATTGCGAATTGCGAATTGCGAATTGCGAATTGGAAATGTTTTATTCGCAAAGTTTGATGAAGACGAGATTCACGATCGCGAGTTGGCGAAAACAAGGGCAGTAAAATAAAGATGCAAGATGGCGGCGGGCTCTTGTTTTATAAAGCAATCCGGTGGACTTTATTGATCCGTGAGAAAATTCTGAGGCACCTCTTCACGTTTACAGAATCAATCTCGTAAATGGAGGGGGCGGTGGGATTTAGTCGAGGGTATAAATTGTGAAAAGGGGCGTCTCCTCTTTCTGATTAGTCTGCAACTGCCTGGCACAAACAGAATTAAACAAACTCACCTTATTGAGAAAGCAACTCACTTTAAAACTCGTCTCCCCTTCTTCCATCCGAAGGATTTACTCGCCACCACTTTCCTATATTTGTTTTCCAACTCGCATCAGCTCAACTCGACTCAACTCGAAATAAAGAAGTAAGAAGAAGCGGTCAACTTTTTTTTGTATATATATATATATATATATATATATAAAAAAATGAAAAACACCTGTGAGGGAAATTTTGTTTTTAGTTTTTAGTTTTTAGTTTTTACTTTTTACTTTTTAGTAACTACCAAGTGTTTTCTTAATGAGCTGAAGAAAATGCAGCGCACCCGCGTTCGTTTTCTTTGCTCCACTTCCCCCCTTGCCTCGTTAAGCCTAGACGCGCGTTTCTCCATGGGTTCCATGGGCGACGCACGCGCGACAACCCCGGGACCCCCGGGCATTAATATGTTGATGAACCATGAAGAGTTCATCCGAGAAACTCCCTCCACACGCACCTCGCCGTCGCCTCCGCATTACGACGTGCGGCTCGTGCAGCGCACATTCGGCCGTTGTAACGAGGTGGCAACGGTGCGCGTGCGCAATCGATCGCCGCTCGAGCGCTGTGAATGGGGTTGTTATGGCAACGCAGCTACCATTTCTCCGCCCCCTTTGCCACCGACACAATTTCATCTCTTTTCGAGACATTTTTCACGTTGGAGCGGAAAAAAACGTGAATAATTTTGGGAGAAAATAAAGAAAAGAAAAAGAAAAGAAAAGAAAAAAAAAAAAAAAAAAAAAGAAAATAAAAACAAAACAAAACAAAAAAAAAAAAAAAAAAAAAAGAAAAAGAAAAGGAAAGGAAAACAAATCTCGTGTTGAACATTTTCTATAGCGTTTGCACGAATTTCTTTTTCTCATTTTCTTTCTTTTTCTTCTTTTTCTTTCTTTTTCTTCTTTTTCTTCTTCTTTTTCTTCTTGTTGTTTTTGTTCGCGTGTTTCAGCGTTAAGTTAATCAACCTGTTTGAAATTCCAGGGACGGACACGCGAGTTTGCACGACCGGAAGCGGGCGCATGCGCACAACAGCTCCATTTACGACAAAAGTAGCGGGGGGAGGATGAGGAAACAGATCAGACGCCCACGTGGATTTAAATAGACACCGAATTACCATAAAATGTGTTTTGGAACGGACGTCACTGCATAATTTTCTCGTCAAGAGATGCGACCCGGTGTAAACACCTCCCCCCCCCTTCGCCGCTTCCCGGCCGCCATCTTGCTGAATCAGTTGATCATGTTTAAAATTTTGTGTCGAAAAGTATTTTGAGATTTATTTTAATTTTATTTATATACCGATGTATGTCTATATATGTAGTTTATACGTGTTGTATTCGTTGGTTTGTTCCTCTTGAAACTCAGTGGCCTTTGAAGAAATAAAGGAAAGCAATTAATGTGTGCTTCAACTGATAAACTCGTCTCCGAATTGACGGACCCGCTCGGGTCCCTCGACGTCCCTCTTGGCTCGCGACCCCTTATCGCGCATGCCCACGAACGTTTCTGTTTTCTCAAGCCGCTGGCTCGGAAAATTGAGTCTTCTTGCTCGTTTAATCCTTCGATAACATGGCTTGGGTCACGTGACATTCACGTCCCAGGTGCGTGTGCGTTTTCAACGATGTCCGAATATAATTCCTCGCCGAATATAAAACGAAGAAACGAAAGAAACGAAAGAAACGAAAGAAACGAAAGAAACGAAAGAAGAGGAGGCAGAGGGAGGAGTTGCAGTTGGCATGTCGCGCGTGATCGATGAGGAGACGGTGGGGCGGCGACCGTTCGTCACGAATGCTCGTAACGGCTTAAAGTCCCCTCGACGTCTGCTAACAAATGGCCACCAACGCCACTTGGTTCCGTTTGTCATCAAACCCCTCGCTCCTGTCTCGATCGGACACGACCATTTATTCCTCTTCTTTGTAAAGTGCAAAAATACAAAAATACAAAAATACAAAAATACAAAAAATACAAAAATACAAAAATACAAAAAATAAAATAAAAAGACAACAGCGACGGCAACGGCAACGGCAACGGCTTTTAGTAGTAGTAGTAGTAGTGTCCAGTTTTGGACGACGACGACGACGTCGACAGGTGCGCTTTGCGTTGCATTTTGTTAGTGCAAAGTGTCTTGATCCAATTAGGTAAAATTTCCCGGGCTCCGGAAGTGGGGTCCAATCCGAGGGATAAGTGGTGGCCAACTCCCACAACTCCCTCCGTCTTCCATTGGCCCCATTTCCTCGAGGATTAAGTGTAAGAAGCCTGTAATAAACAGGAGCTCAAGCGCCCAGCCCAGAGATTCTTCTCATTATTCGTCCGAAGCCAAATGGCTTTATTGACTATTCCCACCTCGCACGTGGGTCGCCATTTCGCCGCCCTCCTTGCCCCACCCTCCTGCGGCGACACGGAGACCCCCCGCCTCAAGACCTGGCGGAAGACCGGTGGCACATGCGACTGCACATCTATCAAACCCCCACGGCCCCCTGGGGACGAGAGAAAAGAAGAAAGGAAAAAAAAACCAAATCACTGCTTCGAGAAATGACTGATTTTCGCTTTAATTAACGCCCAATGTCAATTCCTAATTGATCGATGCGAGAGTGAAAGTGAGAGTGAAAGTAAAAGTAAAAGACAAAAGTATAAAGAGAAAAACACATTATAGGTCCACATCTTCTCCAAACGCACAAGAAACGCGTAGAAAAGATGTCGAAACGCGTCGAAACGCGTCCAAACACGTCCAAAGGCGCGAAAATTGGAGTCGAGTCGAGTCGAGTCGAGTCGAGTCGTGTCCCCACGAGACTAAATATTTGGCTGTTTCATTACGCGCCCAGAGGGGGTGCCGCCATCATTATTTGGACGCGTGCGTTTTGCTCACTCAGCTCATTTATTTAGACTAATAAACTGGCGTTCCCTTCAAATCTGTCTCCATTTGGTGGGCCCCCGTGGACCCCCCTATCAAAGCACCACCTCCACGCAGTTACTCTCTCGACTGTTTTTTTAAACACGAAATTAAGTCGGCTAATAATTGAAGGGAAACCATGCGCGTGCGTATACGTCATCCGACGGCCTATCACGTCACGGACTGTCAGTTCGGCCGATCGGGAACGTTTACCATCGACTCACCTCCCCGACTCGAAATTACACGTCATTATATCCCGAGTTGACAGCGCATACACTTCATACACACACCACTTGTTTGCAAATATTTCACAATCGACCGCCCGAAATGCGGCTTGCCCGCCGAGCCACAAATTAAGAAATCCAAATAAGAATCAAATAAAAATCAAATAAAAATCAAATAAAGTTAATAGAGATTTTTTTTATTTTTATTTATTTATTTTTTTTAGAAAGGTTTAGTGATGAGTTGGGCCCCCACGTGTGCCCCATGCACCAATTTGTGCGCGACGTGATTGGAGGGTGGACGCAATGGAAAGTTGTCTGCAAAGCAAGTGATGCAGTCAAGCCGATCCGAGTTTATTTGCGATTGATTAACACGGCAAGCGATAGGGGGAGACGAGGCGGAAGTGACCAATCGATATTAAGGACGAACAGATGGACGCGGCGTTTCTTATCAGATGGACGTCTCGGATGGAAACTTCTAAAGGGATTAAAGGGTGAAGGAGGCGGGCGGGGAGGCTGTTGGGGACACGTGCGTCGGTCGTGCTCCCAAGGGTCCACGAGACGAATTTGTGACAGAAAAATTTCCTCGTTCATCAATATGGCCGCCCGAGTAAATTCAATTGCGGTTTGCTCGTTGCCTCGGCAACCGTTTTCGTGCCGACTCGGACAGAAGCGGCGCATGCGCGGTGGGGGATGTGCTAATTGGTTCCAAGGATTATTTTCGCCAAAAATTGGATAAACGCATTATTGTATTTGCAATTGCAATCTTGGATTAGAACGCGCGTAATTGGTCGAAAATCAAAATAATTTTTAATGAAATAACGAACAAATTTCAGCGATAAATAATTTAAAAGTCGACTCACCCCACCACATGATCACGACTCGCGTTTCACGACTCACTCGCGTTTCACGATTCACGTCTCACGATTCACGATTCACGTCCAGTGCACGTGATGATGGACAGCGTGTGAGGCAGCAGCATTCGATGACGTCAACGACAAAGGCCACAATAATAACAATAACCCTAATTCATGTAATAAGGGTTCTGTTCGCTTTCTCTCTCTCGCTCGCTCTCTCCCCCCACTGTGACATCATTCCAATTCCCCATCCAATTTTTTCCAATATGGCGGTGCGAGTGATAAATGGATTCCATTATGAAATATTTAACACGTGTAATATGTCGTTCGTTTCATCATCACGAAAGATGGGAGGGGGTGGCGAGGCGATGAGGGCGCAAGTGGGGTCCACGGGGAACGGATCCCGGTGCAGCGGGAAATTAGGGGATAAACGCTGCTTTGGTTCCCTCGTCCCTCGTCCCTCGTCCCTCGTCCCGTGCATACAATTGCGGTTATCTCGTTACTGGGTTCGCCGAGGGGAATATTAAGCCAATCTAAACAGCGTGGGTGCACGTAATGCGATACTCTGTTATTTCCACCTGACATTTTTCTAGACACGTTCAATTCATTCATAATCGACAAATCATTGGTTTTGGTATCGTATCCTTCGTTTATTACTCAACATACAGTGGACATTGAAAAATAAAATTTCTTTTAAAATTAAAAAGTCGAGAAATTCAATTCAAATTCAAATTCAAAATTCAATTCAATTCAAAACAGATTAATAATTCATTCATTAATTCATTAATTCATTAATTAATTCATTAATATATTGGAATGGGTATCTTTTCTTTTCTTTTTTCTTTTCTTTTTTTGTTTTAAACGAAAAAACGGTGGCTACGTACGAAATTGAGTCATTGTGAGTTCTAAATTGTTGCTTGTCGCTGCACTAGATTCTCATTGCACAAGGAATGTCCATATACATTGACCCCCTCATTCATCTCCAGCAGAGTTTTGCAGTTGCAGTTGCAGTTGCGGGGGAAGAAAACCGAAACGGAAAAAAGTGACCTTGCCTTATATAATAGTTTTTATTTTGTTTGTTTTCGTTTTCTTTTCCTTTTCTTTTCTTTCCTTTCCTTTCCTTTTCTTTTCTTTTTCCTTTTCTTTTTTCTTTTCTTTTTTCTTTTCTTTTCTTTTCGGTGTTTTACACGGAAGGTCGGTCCACGGTCGCGTACTGGCACGCGGACAAGGTGGCCGGTTGCCGGGGACTCATGGGAGAGTAAGTGCCGAATCCGGACGAATGTTGCTTGGCTTTTAGGCGTAAAGAGGCGATCGACGAAGACATGGAGGCGGCCGAACACTGGTCGGCCGGCGAACGATAGACGTACGGGGGCGTGGGGGTGGCGTAGGGACACGAACTGGTCGGGGAACTGAGGGAGGTCGGCTGCATGTTCGCTGGCATGATGGACGAGGCCGAGCCGATGCTGCCCGAAGGTGAGTTGAAGCAGGGCATGGCGGCCATCGATGGCACCGTTCCTTGAGGGTTGGGCACGAGCGGGTTCACATTGACTGAGTTGAGACCCCAAGGAAAGCTCTTTGCGCTCAGAGGACTCGGCACTTTGGATGCCCAGTTGTTGTACGACGAGTAACCCGAGTAAAGCGAGTCGTCCGTGAACGGTTGCATCAAACCGTTGAATTGCGTCCCGAATCCGTTCTTAAAACCTTCGGCGGCTGCGTTCATCGCGTTTCGTTCACGTTTTCGCCACTTGGCTCGTCTGTTCTTGAACCAAACCTGCAAGAAAATCGGAAAACCAAATTACAAAACAATTTAAAACGATTTCGATTTCAATTAAAGAAAAAGACGATGACGATGTCGATGACGAAACCAGAAACCAAATCGTTTCTTTCTTTTTCTTTCTTTGATTTTCCTTTTTTTTTTTTTTTTTTTTTTTTTCTTTCTTTTTTTTGTGTCTCCCGTCGTCTCGAAATCGCTTAAGACGAGCGGAATTCCTTACAAGCGATTGCGAGCAGCTCCAAAGGATTTTCCTCTATAAAAGAAAAGCTCAACTCCCAGATTAAAATGCCATCTTTGCAAGTATTTTCGGAATAAGTTGGTCGCTAATTCCCTTTCATCTCCATTGCGTGTTCGCTCCATCGCGCGAGCACTAACAAGTAACAAGCACTAAGTCAGCGCCATAACTATACAGCATTGCTTTTTAACTCGGCTCGCACCTCGCGAAACGAAAAATAAATAAACGAAAGAGAGAAAGAAATAAAGAAATAAATAAATCATCGAAACGGTGGAAATAAAAAATATGTTAATTACGTTCGCAGCTGAAGATTGTTTACGAGGCGCGTTTACGCGTTTTTGAGAGCGCGAATGTTTAGTACGGAGGTCGGCAAAGATGGCAAAGATGGCAAACGGTATTCAAGCGCAGCGGGGTCGAAATGCGCGTCCCCATTACGTTTATTCGTGGAACCGATTGCTCGAATCAAAAGCAACAAAACACTAGTAGTGTTTTTTTTTTTTTTGTTTTTTTTTTCTTTCTTTCGTTTCGTTTCTTTTCTTTTTCTCTCTTTCTCTCTTTCTCTCCTTTTTCATCTGTCTCCGACTGCGCCGTATCCCGTATCGTATCTTATGCCATGCCGAGCTAGCTCGAGCTTGGAGGAGACGCCCGAGCAGAACGACAGCGTTGGAGGAGCGCCTCGTCTTCTCTTCTCTCGTCTCCTCTCGTCTCGTCTCTTGCGCTCCTCTCGATCACGTGGCGATGGGCTCAGATTAGGCCCAGATTAGGAACGTCGAGTGGTGAACATGGCACGGGTTTAATTCCCTACTCGTCGTAAAGGAAACGAAATAAAAGAGAGAAACGAGCATCTCTGATTAATTTCCACGCAAACATGTGCCGATTTACAGCAGGAAGCGGTTAGGCTTCATTTAGGCTTATTCCCTTTTAGCGGCTCCACTAATTCCAGATTAAACATTTTTCTCGCGCTCCACTCTGCTCCCGATTGACTTTTCATTCGATATTTCTGATTTAATAATTTGCTTCATCTTACTATTTTTTTTTTTTTTTTTGTTTTTTTTTTTGTTTTTTTCGTTCAGAAATTATTTTGTGTTTTATTTTTTAATTTTAAATTTCGGCGAATGTACACGAGCGGCCGAGGACACCCTTTGAACGAAGGGATCTGGCGAGATTAGTTTAAGCCTAATTGAGTTTGCATTTTGGCCTAATTACAAATCTAAGCCTAATTGAGCCTCTCCTCGCATTTTAAAATGATACCTTGGTAAAATTAACGACAAAAAGAAACAAAATGCGGATCTGTTTAAATGATACTTGATGCAATCACTTTTTGGGCGTTTTTAAATTAAAAAAGAATAAAAAACGGAAAAAACAGAAAAAACAGAAAAAACGGGAAAAAACAAACAGGAAACAGGTCGGTATAAAACTTGGAAGATATCGATAGGAAGCCGCTGCTTAAATGTTATCACCCACATCAATTTTGGAGGAGAAATCAGAAAAGCCATAAAATGATAAAAATGGACGACGCCACACCACCGAAGAAGGAAAGAAAGAAAGAAAGAAAGAAAGAAAGAAACCAAAGCGAGGCTAAGCGAAGGCCGAGCAATGGAAGCGCGGCTCGCCAACCCACGTCACCTGGCGCCGGCGAAAATTTTACGATTCCAGACCCAAACAAGTAAACACGAGCAATTCTTATCGCTAGAATTTCCCATGTTTGCCCCTGTATGTATGGGTTCGCACACAACACAACACAAGCAGCATTCATCCTGCCTGTTTAGTTTATTTCTTTGAAATTATTTCTTTTAATTTTAATTTCTTTTTATTTTTCCCATTTGATTTGTGAATTTCTTAGTGAAATTTTGTTAAAGGAGAAGGTGGTGGCGGGAGAGGGAGAGGGCGAGGGAGAGGGAGTGAAAGATGTTTGGAATCCCCTCTTGACACGCGGCGAATCCTTAAAATTGGCCCGCGTGTGGTTTTTGGCCATAGCGTTTGGCTTTAGGGATTCCCTTAACCCTTTGAATTCAGTGGCCCGTGGCGCGGGGTCGAGCCGGGCGCGTGGCTCGCTGATGGCGGCCGGGGTGGGCGGGGGTGCGCGAGGCACGTCGGTGGCCGGTGATGAATGCGGCGCCCCCTGCGGTTGCCTTTGCCGGTGGCTCCCATCTCGGTGGCGGACGGGCAATTGACGCGAGCTCCTGCCGAGCGAGTTTCGCTTTGTTCCCGTGTCTAAGCCTAACTGATCACCAAATATGATTGCGACCGACCTTGCTCGTCCTGTGACACATCGTGTAATCGTCTTATACTCTTATATTTTTATATAAACACATACACACACAAAGAGAAAGAGAAAGAGAAAGAGAAAGAGAAAAAGAAAAATTGTGTCTTTTTGAAAATTATCTTTTTCGTCTTCTTGCGCGCACGAATTGCGTCGTTATGCGATCAAGCCAGGTGTGGTTTCCATGGCAACCTATTTGCATCGGACGATGGGCTTTTATGAGACGAGTCGTAAGAGTGATGAAACGAGCAAAGTGGACATTAAAATGCGTCCTAGACAACGCAATAATGCGCAGTCGTGGCCATTTTGTACAAATTAACCCTTTTGACTCGAGTATAAAGCGAATTTGGCGACCCACGATAAAATTCCATTTGCAAAACAAAAGAAAAGAAAAGAAAAGAAAAAGAAAAGAAAAGAAAAGAAAAGAAAATAAGGAAAAAATAAGGAGAAAATAAGGAGAAAATAAGGAGAAAATAAGGAGAAAAGACGAGCCAACACTAGAGCCGAGAGCCAAGAGCCGAGCGTTTTTAGTTGCTTGATGATGGATTCGCAGCGAGGCGCGTTCAGACGAGGTAATTTGCAAGGTGGACGGCGCAATGGGCCCCCTGTGCGTTCCGGCATCGTTGGCGGCGAGCGAGGGCGAAGGCAAGGGCGAGAGAGAAAGAGAAAGAGAGAGAGAGAGAGAGAGAGAGAGAGCGACGTCACGCTCCATCTGTTGCCTCCCCCCCACATGTTTTGCTCGTCCTCCTCCATTCCCGCCCCCTTTCACGCGCCCGAATGAAATATGAGTCCATTAAAGACGCGAGCAAAAAGTCGCGTCGGCCATGTTGGCTGGGATGCGGGTTTTGTTGAGGGCGGATGTCATTCAAGTTGAGTGACGCGTCGAGGGGCAACTCCTACTCGTCCTCATCTCCACTCTCGCACTGCCGTTCGCCCGGCGTTCGCTCGGCGTTCGGTCCGCGTTTGCCACGCCCTCCATCCACTCTGCGCTCTCTCTCTCTCTCTCTCTCTCTCTCTCGCCAACGTCGGATCGATGGCTGTGATTTGAGCCGGACTCCCTTTTCCTTCGCTACCTTCCTCTCCCCCCCCTGCCACCCTCTCCCCCCTCCCCCCTCCCGCTTTTCCAATACCTCAACTCAACTCAACCACCCCCCGCCCCTTCCCCTCCATACATCCGTACAACAAACGTAAACTAAAATGGCGTCGGAATTGTAAGAATAACGTGCAAATACTAATAAAAATATTTGAGATAAGAGCAGAGGCTGGTTGTGTCGCTTGGCAACGGATTCGAATTCCATCATGCGACTAATGAAGCTGGATTAAGGAAGGAAAGATAAGAAAAGACGACTGGCAAATGGCGTCCATTAGGCTTATCGCAAACGATAAAACAATGAATATCTTTTTCGAATAGTAAATGTTTAAAAACTGATTTTTTTTTTTGTTTGTTTCGTCTAGTTTTTTTAAAATTTTTTAAAAATTTTTTTAAATCCTTATTAGGGTTATCTTTAAGTTAATAAAAAAACTCACCCGGACACGGGCCTCGGTCAAGTTGGTCCACATGGCGATCTCCTCGCGGGTGGACATGTCTGGATATCGGTTCCGTGCGAACGTGGCCTCGAGTTCTTGCAGTTGTTGAGAGGTGAAGTGCGTCCTTTGACGTCTTTGACGTTTCTTCTTTTTCGCATCATCGTCGAGCGACGTGTCCAGCGAGTCGCCGGACTGCGACGGCTTCTCGGTTGAATCTGCGGGTGCCCAAGGAGACAGAAAAGATGCCATGAACATGAAAAGGGAACGCGAGCGTCTGGTCGCGGGCCTAGCCTCTGGCGCATCCCCCACACCCACCCTCCCCTCGGGGTCCGCGAGATGCTGGTTGGCTGACGCAGCCCTGAATTCATTTCGCGTGTGGATTTATTCTGCCGCCTCGACATGCGCGCGTCGATGGAGTGGCGAGGAGAGGAGGAGAGAAGAGAAGAGAAGAGAAGAGAAGAGTAGAGAAGAGAAGCGAAGGGAAGAACTGAGTGGAGTGGTGTGGTGTGGAGAGTGGAGTGGAAGTGGAGACGCGAGATGCAATGCGCGCGCGCGCCTACACTTATTTCCTTTGCCGGCTTAAGACGAGCGACTCCTCAGAGACAAAAGACGAAGGGCTCAAGACGATGCCTGCATTTGCGTCGACGACAAGGCCGACAGATTTTTGCCAAGTCGTCGCGCTTGGCTACGCATGCGACGCGAACGAACGAACGAACGAACGAACAGAACGAGAACGAGAGAACGCGCAATGTCTGTCTGTAGCCGAGTGATAAGTTTCTTTTTCTTCTCTTCTGTTCTGTTCGTTTCTCTTTTGTTTTATGCTTAGATGGAGGCGCAATTTACACGTTTTGTTCGTTCATTTCTAATTAGTTTTTCAGCGTGAAATATGCGCAATCGCGAGTAAATAAACAAGACGATTAACGCGCGCAATTAGTCAGGTGCAAATTGGCTAAAGCGTCGAGTGGACGCCTAACCAGAAGATATTGTTAGTGCCTCGTCTCATCGAGTCTCTTAACTTAACCCCCTGTCGCGTCTCACCCACACCCCCACACCCCCACTCCGAACCGAGGGCTCAAGGGCAGGGTGGGGGTTTGTCACGCCTAAACGGATGCCAAATGGAACGTGACAGCTGCTTCTTAAGCCACGTGTTATTGTCGTATGTGCACGCAACAACAATTTCGCATCAATTAATTTCAAATTTCGCGCCCAGAACATTAGAAAACATTAAGAAAACATTGCAAATATTCGACATAATCGTTCTCAAAATCCACATTTTTTTACCACCCATTACAAATGGAATTTGACTTTTTTGACTTTTTTGACTCTTTTGACTTTTTTTTGACTTTTTTTGACTTTTTTGACTCTTTTGACAGTACACACCTGCAACGTCGCATTTCGATCACCCTCTTAGGAAACTTAGGATGGAGGAACATAACCCTTAGTGGGCTCGGCTCGGCTCGGCTCGCCGTCTTTCGTTTCCCCCTTACTCGCTCTTTTTCGAGCCAACAGCTGTTTGCCTCATCATTCTCCTCTCCTCCCTCAATTAGGAGCGCGTGCGTCGCTGAAAAATTTGCCTCGTGGAATTTATGGCGTCCATCTCCCATCGCGGATGAATTACGGTGGGAAAAGGGCAACGCATACTCGCAGCATCCGCTCGCTCGTGTTCGCGAGCCGAAAAGACAGGAACGCAACTGAGTAAATAAATAAACAAGCGCGCGAAAAACTGTTTTCGCAAACCGTGTTTTCACGTTGGTTTTGAGGGACGCAAATGTAAATAAACACGCGACCAAAATCATTTCGTTTCTTTTTCGTTTTCGATTTCGATTTAGTTTTCGATTTAGTTTTCGATTTAGTTTTCGATTTTTTTGTCGCTTTCTTTTTTGATCGTCGTGATTTTGTTGTCACTTTTCGTTTTTGTTTTTGTTTTTTTGTGTTTTGTTTCTCACCTCGTTTGCATTTCTCGTCCGACAGAACGGTGGTGGAGCAGGCAACGGTGGTGGTGGTGGTGGTCGTGTCGACTCGGCTCTGTTGTTGTAAGTGTTGTCCGTGCTGGTGATGATGGTGGTGGTGGTGATGCTGTTGATGATGTTGATGATGCGCCTGTGTCATGGTGGTGTCGGCGGCGGGCGGCGACTCCACCCCGGCCACCAGGTCTTGTAAGCACAGGGATTCATTTAATGAGTCCATCTATCAATTAGGCGCGATTACGACCACGGGCCCTCGAAAAGGGGCAAACCGAAAGAAAAAAGATAAACCAAAAACAAAATCGGCCGGCAGCTGCGATTTTCGTGCGTACGCGAACGGCGCGGTTAATTTCCCTCGGAATTGTCGCGTCGTTTGGACGTGGCTTTTTAAGCGTCCATCACCGCTTCGATCATCGCTTCGAATTCGACCGACTCTCCGTCTGTGCTTCTCTCTCTCTCTCTCTCTCTCTCTGTACCGCTGCCCCGTGACCCGACACTCGCGCAAGCTCCGCCCACTGTTGTGCGCGAGGTTGCGTGACGTCACACACGTCGTCGCGCAATCAGAGGACAGATACACCGGCTGAGTCAAGCCCACTTTGTATAGCGTTTGTATCGCTTCGCCCCTTTGGTTTTCGGACACTAACGCGCAAATGGAAAGAACGGAACGTGTTCGGACGGAAGGAAAAGAAAAATGAAAAAAAAAATGAAAAAAAAAAACAGAAAAGAAAAGAAGAAAAAAAGTTGGAAATGATTGGCAAACGGCAGAGCGGAGTGGGACGGGGTGCACGTGGAGTCAATTCGTGTCGAGTCATGGTAACGGAGGAAGGCGCTCCTTAATCCCGCTGGATAAGCCCCCCGGATTAAAACCACGACTGACTCGGGGCAACAAGTCTGCTCTCCTTGGATCGTTGCAAAATCCTCAACAATCGTGTCGACATCAAAGAAAGAGTTAATTGAATAACGCAATAAAAAAACAAACAGAAATTAGGAAAAATCATTAAACATTTACTCACTTTTTTAGCAAAACAAATTTCGAATCATTTTTTATTTTTATTTTTATATTTTTCATTTATTTATTCAAACGCGGGGGTATGGGGATATGGGGATATGGGAATATATAGGAGAGGGTGTGTCTTAATCCTCGGAATAATTTGGCGTAGCTGATGGCCGTTTAATGGCCACAACCTGCCATGACAGTGGCCAAACGCCAGCCCTCCCCATCCCCCGATCGCTTTCATCCCCCGACCCCGCTAATGCGCGGGTGGCACAGCGAGCCGTGTGATTGTACGGAGGTCTCGAATGTAATTGGTATTCAAATAAATGCAGCGACCACCCTTGACGAAATGTGTGGGCTGAGAGGGAAAGGAGGGTTCCATGAATATTTGGCGCCATTTCTTGTTTGCTTTGGAGCCCAGGTGGCGCTTGCATTCGCCACTTGGCAAATCCGTTGTTCTGCGTTGCTGAGCGTTGCTCCGCGTTGCTGAGCGTTGCTGCGCGTTGCTCTGTTTCTCCTGCTCCGGCTCTCGATCCCTCCGCGGAGGGTGAGGACGAGACGTGTTCGAGTGGTGTCGTCAGTTGATTGGTTCTTATAACTAATCCTAACGAGAATTGTTTACTCGTGCCATCCGCGGCCGAGGGTCCTCGACTCGCGGCACGATAATCCCCCTCACTCTCTTTTGCCCGTCACCCCTCGCCCTCGCCCTCGCCCGGCCTGTTGTGCGGGGGCGTTAAATTTGCTGGAACTGATGTGACATATGATTATAATACAAATTCTTCATTACGAGGCGAGATGACGCGGGGCTAGGGAAACTCTCTTTTGTGCGCGGACCCCGGGAATTCGACCACCGACACCGCAGGAGGCGCTCGCCACGCGACACCTCCCATTCGACTAAATTAAAACTCTCATTTATTTCATTTACCCCGCAAATAAATTCGCCATTTTTCTTTTTTCTTTTTTTCTTTTTTTCTTTTACCTTTTTTTTTTCTTTTTCTTTTTTCTTTCTTTTTTTTTAAATTTATTTATTTATTATTTTCTTCAATTAGTGATTGGTGTCGTTGGTGACGGCGTTGCGCGTCTTTTCACCTGAGCCACTCGGTGGCCATCCGTAAGCGCCTCAGAGCCCCGGGCAAATCCGAGCTGATCCATCACGGATGCTGGGCAAATCCGAGCACAGACCCAAAACGGCCCCAGCGCGCGCTAGACGCCGGCAACCCTGCAGTTCGCAACCATCTCTCTCGTCTCGTCCTCGTTCCATCTCCCGTCCATTCTAAAAGCACGAGCAAAACAAACCGAATAATCAGTCACCACGTGAGTATATATCTTTTCCTTTTTTGTTGTTTGTTGTTTGTTAGTTGTATTCTCTTTTCTTTTATTTTCTTTTATTTTTTATTTTCTTTTATTTTATTTTCTTTTCTTTTTTATTTTATTTAATGTATCTCGTGTCGAGTCGAGTCGAGTCTCGTTTCTATAGCGACACTCGACACGATTCGAACGCGACCACGAGTGAAATGCACGACAGCGGCGCGCCGTTCCGTAACATTTTGCTCGAAGGTATAAATTCAAGGTGGCGTTAAAGCCCGTAAAAAGTGCAGCGGAAAGAGAAGAGAAAGCAAGAGAAGAGTAGAGAAGAGATGAGAAGAGATGAGAAAAGAGGACATGTGGACACGAATCGTTAGAGGCGGGGCAGATGGGGGTGAGAGAGACAAGGCGGGGGTGATGGGATGAGAAAAAGGAGGGGATGCTAGCCAGAGTTGCTCATTTCGTCACCCCCTCTTCCACAATGGCTGTCATTAAAATGGTAATGACGTCAGGACACAAACCCACCAACCAATGTGACATCGTCGCCGGCCACCTGCCACTGATCCCATGCACACTGCGCAGACGCCGTTCATAATTTATCGAGCGGCAGAGGAGGGAAAGGGAAATGTGGGAAGGGATGGAAGGTGTGTGGATGGATGGATGGATAGATGGGTGGATGGGTGGATAGGTGGATGGGTGGATGGGTGGATGGCATAAGAGGAGAGGTGTATGGTGCGCGTGCTCGAGTGCACGACGCGAGGACTAAATGTAGTGCAAACATCGTCGTCGAGTGCGAGTGCGAGTGCGAGTACGAGGGCGAGGGCGAGTGAGTGCTTGCGAGGGAGAAGCGCGGAAGTCTGAGCTGAGCGAACCTCGGGTTCGGGGTCGGCGAGAGATGATCCCTTCGGGCTATTTTCACACCTCATGTGATACCATATGGTAAGGGACTCATATCGGTGACAGGTCGAGAGATAAATGGGCGGGAGACGCCTCAACTAGAATAAATAAGCCAATGATGCATATTAACGCCGTCATCTGTCACTACGAGGTCCGACCCCCACCCTACCTCCACCCTCCATTTTTTTTTTTTTTTTTTTTTTAAAAGAGAGAAGAGAGGAGAGGTGCGGGGAAAGGCACAGATGGAGATGATGTCAAATGTTTCCATTTTTGAGCGAATGGATCGATGGAAAAGTGGAAAGTTTAGTGACAAACATCAAAGGTCGGCGTTTCCTTCATAAAACGCGGCGCCAGACGGTCAAGATCCCAAATCTTTGCATGTCGTAAATCACTCGAAACTCCCCTCGCTTTACGATTCGATGCACCTGTCGAACCAACACCTGAGCCGAATTCCACAACTGCAAAATAAAAACACAAATCAAAGTCCAAGAAAATAAAAAACCAAATTGCCAATTAATTCCACTTTTTCGAGCGTTGCGGGGCCCGGCAAGAAAAAGACAGATGAGGATGGTCGGTGGTGGTGGTGGTGGGGTGGGGTGATGAGGGAAGGGGCGTGTTGGCGTCGGATCCGTTTGTAATCGCCCTATCATCCTAACAGGCGTTCGCTGTAATGGAAAATTATCATAGAAATAAGAGCCAAGCTTCACTCAGTCTCGGCCCACGGGCTTAAACGAAATCCCTTCGACGCATAGCCCCGAACAAGGACCACGGAACGCTCTGGGGTCGAACCGAAAGAAGAAAAAAAAAAAAAAAAAAAAAAGATTAAAAAAAAAAATGTAATTGCTATGGAAGCAGCGAAGAATAATTAAATTAAATAAAAATTAAATTAAATTAAATTAAAATGAGATTTGCGCATTTGAGGAAAATTTAATTTGAAAAAATTCGTTTTGTTTTGTTGTCGAGTGCAGCGATTGTTGTTGAATGGAGGTGGGAAATCCGGCTGGAAATTTGTTATTTATTTACTCAAATTGTGGGATTTTTCTAGCGCGGAGTGCAGTGACATCTAGCGGCGCAGATACTAGTTGCGTTAGTTGTTCGGTCCGTGCGTAGATGGCGCGAACCCGAGACGTCGACGTCGAGTTTGTTTGTCGAGTTTGATCGATATTTACTTGATTTTAAGAGTAAAGTTGATGGTTTTCGTGCCTCGGTTCGAATTAATTCGCGAGTTAGGATTATTTTTTTTTTTAAATTTCCTGGTCTTTTGTGTGTTTTTTTTTATTTATTATTATTTTTCTTCTCCATTTCCTGTTCTATTTTTTACCTCTTCGTTTTGTGTGTCGAATAAATAGAAAAAATTGTTGCGCAACGATTTCTCCCATTCACACGTCTCATCGTTATTTACTTCGATGGAAATTTCTATTTTCCATTTTGGAGAAAGATTTTTTTATTTATTTTTTATTTATTTTTTATATTTTATTTATTTTTTTTATTAACGCGGAGCGGGCGAAGCGCATCAAATACGCTTCATCTCTCATGACGTCACTCGATCGCACCTGCAACAGGTGCGCAATACCGGAGAAAAATCACACAACACGACGACATTGTACACACGCGCAGGGTTTAGCCCAAACTCCAACAACGAGCCGAGTCCGAGTAAGTAGAAAAACTATCACAAGTTTCGCTTTCGATTTTCTAAAGGTTTTTTTCTCAACATTTTTTCCAGACGCGAATTTGTTCGTGACCAAAATGTGATCGAGAGTTTCTTCCTTCTCTATTCATTTCCAAAATATGTTATCGGATACGACGACGGCGTTGCTGGTCGGTGGCGCGATCGCGGCGCTCGGACTCGTGTTGGCGGCCATTTTGTGCGCGTGTTGGCGATGGCGGCGTCCCGGGCGCGACCCGCTGGCGTTCATGGAGCACAAGAAGCGGAAAATGGATCTGGCGTCGAACGAGGTGCCCAAGAAAGTGAGCCAAGCCGGCGTGACGAGCGAGCCAATCCCGTTCGTGCTTCCGTCCATTAATCTGCAAAGCGGCGACGAATCCGAGAGCGGCCGCGAGAACGGGCGCATCGCCGTCATCAGGTACGCGCAGACCGACACTTGGCTCGGACTGCCCACCGGAAACATCGACCGGGACATGTACGTGAGCAGCGAGGGCGACGAGGCCACCACGCCGTCCGTCACGGGTCTCGGCAAGATCGGACTGAGCATTCGCTACGACATCGTGCAGGAGTTGTTGAAAGTGCGACTCATCGGCGCCACCAACCTCAAAGCCAAGTTCAGGAAGAACGCGGCCGACCCGCACGTCAAACTCACCATTTTGCCGGAAAATAGTCCAAAGTTCTTCAGCAACGTGCACCGGAACACGCTCAATCCGCTCTTCGACGAGGAGTTCGCGTTTCAGGTGGCGCTGGACGATGCGCACGAAAAGACGCTCAAGATCGCCGTTTGCGATCTCGATCGTTTTTCGCGCCGGGTCATCATCGGTTACGTCATGCTGCCCCTGCCGGAAATCGGCATTAAGAAGAGCATCACGAGCAGCGTCTGCACCGGCGACATTTGGCGAGATTTGTACGACTCCTATGACAAGCATCAGGTGAAGGAAGGGGCGGGGGCCAATTCCGGAACACTCGTCAATTGGTTCAAACCGGAAGTGCCATTCACGAGTGTTCTGGACATTTTTTTAAATTTAATTATTATTATTATTATTTTTTTTATATATTGAATTTTACCGCTGTTTTCAGTCTTCCATAGGGACCAAAGGTGATATTTTTTTATCTCTGAGTTATAACCCCGACGCAGGAGTGCTCGTCGTTGGGGTACACAAAGCCAAGAACATTCGCACGTCGAAGGATAAAGAGATTTGTGATTTTTTTGCGACATTTTTGAAATATTCGGTGAAATAAACGTAAAATATTTACCTTTCAGCCGCGCTTTATTCCAAAGTGACGTTATTCGTGTGCGGGAAATACGTGAAATCCAAGAAAACGGCGGCGAAAAAGAAAACGCTAGAACCGGAATTCGACGAATCTTTCGCTATCCAGTTACCGCGCGACCGACTCCAAGCTTTCCACGTGATTGTCGCCCTCTGCGCGCGAAATAGACTCGGTGGGCGATTCGTTTTGGGCCGCACTCAAATCGGCGCATTCGCCTACGTGTCCGGTCCGGGACTGGACCATTGGCTCGATGCAATTAATAGTCCCAAGAGTATCGTCGCGCAATGGCACACTTTGTCCTAATGTACAGATTTATACGACGAGTTTCACACGCCTTAAAAAAAGTCACAATAAAACGTCACACTTGATCGAGCAATAACTTGTGGCAATAATTTATACCCGCCATGTTGCGGTGATTTTATGAAAAATTGAGATTTGTATTTTTGTCTATTTTTTTGTGTCTTTCTTTTTTTTGTAATAGAAATAAAAAGATTTTACAAATTTTATTGTTTACTTTTTTTTTAATATCCATTTTGCATTTTTACAGCGCGAGAAAGAATTTAATTCGATAAAGCCAGACGGAAACCAAGACCCAGGCAGAAGTGGTCCATAAATGCATGGCCAACTGTACCGCGTGCGTGTTGCCGTCTTCAATTTGCCAAACGAACGGGAAGACATTCCACGCTATCATATGCCCGCAGTACAACACGATGGAATTCATTCCGGCGTAGTAAAATGGCGACCCGCTCCACCATTTCTTCACGTCGATCACGTAATAAAACGAAGCCAAAATCGCAAACGACAGCGATGACGTCGCAAATACGAAAGACAAAGACCTATTACGACAAATTTACAAATTATTATTTTTACCACATTTTTTAATTAGTAAATCACCATAAATTCTTATTGATCGGTATCCAACCATCACTCACGGAACCTCCGCATAAAATTACACCGAGAATAGCCTAAAAATGCGAGAAAAATAATTACGATCTGTAATTTGCTTAAATTGTATAAATCGCGTACATTTGCAATGGCCCATAAAATCCATCGAACAATTCGCTGTTTGGCGATGGGGAATGTGATTAGAACGGAACCAGCCTGCGATAGACAAACAAACACATTTGAATCAAATTTTGAGATGAATATCTGATGTAACAGCCACCTGGACGCCGAGGAACACCTGCACGCACGACGTAAGCGTACCCAATATACCTTCGGGATCAAAAGGCCAATACGTGCGGTAAACATCCTGAAATGCAGAGGGGGACGGCAATGGGAGAGAGAGTGCAGCAAATGGGGTGTTAAATTAATAGCTATATAGATCACATTAAAGTGTTTCCGGTACGGTACTTTGATTGTTGATCCAGAATAAATGTGCGCTGCTCCCAACACTAATCTGTCCACGTAGCCCGCACTTCCGCCCGTGCAATTGGAGTAAATTCCGTTCAGATGATCGCCACCCGGCCCCAAGTAACCGCTGGAATTTACAACACAATTAAATCAAGATTGGCTCGACGAGTGACGTCATTCGTCGCGTACGCGGGGCATCCGGGAACGGGTAAACAGAAGGTGACTGTCGTGTGGATTGTGACGATGACGATTATCACGATCCAGTGAGGGAAGAGACGAATCACGTCACTCATTCGATTCTAATTAAGTGATGTGTCAATCAGAGTTTTATTTTTTATATTTTTTATTTTTTATTTTTGTTTACTTTGAAGTTCTTTTCGAACCAAGGAGACAGGAACAAGCAAATGCTGGCCACGATCAAATAGGTGAGAGAAAATCGTTGTAGAACGCCCAAAATCCGTAAAGATTCCAATTTAGTTCCTGTTTTATATTTAAAAATAAAAATATTTTTAAAAAAAAGTAAAATGTTTTAATTTTTTTGTTCGAGTTGTTGGGGGTACGCCACCTGCGCCCAACATTAATCCCAATAAAAAAAGATAGATTGAGCGTTTGAAAATCTTGAGAAATGGCGTTTTGATTGACGACGGTGTTGATTTGAGAACGGATCGGATCGAGATTGGGATGCATACACCCATGATCCAGAGAAAGCTGCGCACATAAAACATAAACATCATCGGGTTGCTATGACAATAGGAATGGATTTTTTTTCCTAGTTACCTTGGAAACACGGTGTCGGCCGCAAAAAGACCGTCCCAAGTGGCGTGCTCGAAAAACACGTAGCCGCCACCTCCCGTGTTCACAAAGATCATCAAACTTATGGACAATCTATTTTCATTGATTTAATCGATTTATTTATATTTTTTTAAAATTTTTTAAAAATTTTTTTTTATACCCTCGAAATGCATCGATTGATTTGAGGCGTTTTTTCACTTTTTCTTCGTCTTCTTCTTTTTCGTTGTTCCCTCTGGTCCTCGAGAATTTTTGATGGATTAAATCGACACATATCAAAGTAAGGCCGAGTAGCAAGTAAAATAAAACGGCAAAAAGTAATGCTGAAATTTAAACACAAATTTTTTTTCAGTGTTTTTTTGAATAAAATAAAAATTAATTACGCCAATAAATATTGTCGGGTTCCTTGATGGTTTTCCAAATGCATCCTGGTTCAGTCTCAGCTTTCAATTCGTAAATTCCAAACTCGCCGGTAGATGGCGACACACTAAAATTTACAAAATTGATTTATTTTTTTTTTTAAATAAACAAGGACGAGAGAGATGAAAAATACCTGCATATTTGTGTCGTCGTGTTTCGAGATAAGGAAAATGTTGTTTTAAATTTAGTGTTAATTTTAGTAATAAAATAATTCGGTATTGATGAAGCAATTCGAGTTGCAGCGCACTCAATAAATAAATAAATAAATAAATAAATAAATAAGTGACAAGTTCAATTAAATTGAGTTAGTTCTACTTACTTTTACACAATTCGACGACAATTCAAATAAATCCACCGACTGATTGTGGCTTAAAGTTGAATTAATGATTAAATACGCCTCGTCTACGTTCAAATTTGTCATATCAAAATCCAGGAAATTTTTCTTCGATTCAAAGTTCCCCATTTTTGTAAAATTGTGCCAACTTTATCTCTTTAATTAATTCCTTTCCTCTTCCATGTACAATGAAAACCAGGACAGGTTATGGACTACGACTTTGAATGACCTATTTGGAGAAAAATGTGTCAAATATGTTTATCACGAGGAATAAATGATGGTTTGTAAAATTCAATAAATTGATAATAAATTATCTTATCTCTCCTTTGTTTTAAAATTAATTAGTCAAAGAGTCCCGAGTGTTTGCTAGAAAACAGAATTCCAGCGTAGTTGTGAACACCGTTTCCGGTGTCAGCAATAAAATCACAAATGAACTGGAATCAAACAATTTTTAATGATGACCAATGGCTGTCCGTTGCGAAGTTTAATTACTCGGTGAATCGATAGATGTTGTTTCCGCTTCTTGTTATCTTATCATTTCACCCGCGCCTTGAATAAACACTCGTACCTTCAAGTTGTCTTTTTGTTCATTTTATTACGCAATATAAATTATTCGTACAAAATATATTAAAATATATCATCTAACAAATGTGTAAATAAACAATTTAATGATTTAACAATTGTTTAACAACCCACGATTCGTGATTAAATACTTTCCTCGATATTTTTCGGTCGAAAAAATAGTTTTCGTGTGAGCAGTGAAATGAAACACGACGTTTGTTTCTTTTGATCCATTTGTGTGTTGCTGGGTACAACCGATTCAAATCCAATCGCCACTTTTTGATTGACCAAAGTAAGTAAGGTCAATAAATCGAGCGATTTGCCGTGTCGAGGAAAAATCTCGCAAAGCGACTGGACGTACCAAGAACCTTCAGTAGTATTACGCCACGAGTAAAATCCTAAAAGTAGAAATAAATAACATTTTAAAAATTTTAAAAATAAATTATGTACGAACCAGGAATGGTGGAATAAGAAATTAAAAAATCTGCATGATTTGGAATTTTGTAGGCACTCAATAAAGCGTCAGCTTTCTCTATAACTTTGACCCCGGAATCCAATCGGTCGCCTCGACACGCCTATAAAATCAATTAAATTAAATTAAAAACTAAGAATAATGAATTCAATCACTTTAATACACCTTCATAAAAAACAATTTCAATTTCTCGACTAAAGTGAGGCAGTTACTGCCAATAAATGGCTCCCATATCTTTTTTCGTGCGAGCATCGAAGTCAAACACAGTGTTGGTTTCGTCCGACACTTTTCTGCGTAGTAGGGTACAAACGACTCAAATCCAATCGCTACCTTTTGATTTACCAAAGTAAGTAAGGTTAACAAATCGAGCGATTGACCTTGTCGATGAAAAATCTCCCGAAGCGACTGGACGTACCGAGAAACTTGAGTAGGGCTACGCCACGAATAAAATCCTATAAATGGAAATTAATAATATTTTAAAAATTTTAAAACTGAATAATATACGAACCAGAAATGGTGGAATAAGAGATTAAAACATCTGAGTAATTTGGAATTTTATAGGGTTCCAATACAGCATCAGTTTTCTTTAAAACTTGCACCCCGGCATCGAATTGGTTGCCTCGACATGCCTAGAAAATCAATTGCAATTAAAACACTATAAATAAAATACTTCAATCACTTTAATACACCTGTATAAAAAACAATTTCGGTTTCTCGACTAGAGTGAGACATTTACTGCTAATAAATGGCTCCCATATCTCGTCAACAAACAACGAGTCGTCATAGGCGTAAACGGAATCCTCATTGCCGTGTGTAAACATGGCTACTAAAAGACAATCGTTGTCCGTGTGATCCATCATGCGCACTAAATATTTTTTTAAAAAAACATTTTTATTTAGTATTTTTAATTTGAAATAGCAAAAATTATAATAAAAATATACCTCGGTCTAATTCGTCTTTTATTTTATCGACCGTCAAGTCGTTGTGAATGAAAATCTCGGTAAATCCTAAAATCTTGAGTACCTGTTTAAAATTTTCAACATCTTCGTCCGTCCCATTTCTAGGACCCAACTCCAATCTCGAATTAAATTGTTTGTGATTGAAAACGAGAGCGATTCCTCGGTTCTTGTGCTTCATGTTATACTCGATGTCGTGCCTCGGTACCGACAACGTTTCTTCATGTTCGCAGTCCACGTCCACGTCCATCGGGTCCCCCTCGCCCTAGAAAAAAAAGAGAAATGTTAAATCTCAAAACTAAAAATTGGAATAAACGTAACGCTTACCGCGCACATCGCGAGTGTGGTTCCTAACTGGATAGGTTAAACCGGATCGAGGCATTTTCCAAATCTTATCGTCCGAGGTGTGATTTGTAAATCTAACATCCTTGTCGGGTGCCATACTTGTTTTGTATAGTTATAAAGATAACGCCACAGTCACGGTGTAAAAATACAATTATCGGTCAAATATAAACTGGAATCAAATCAAATATTTATTCATCGCGAATATTAAGAACGTGATAATCAACAGATATTGTTTTATCTTATTCCTTAACATTTCACCCCCGCCTCGAATGAACATTTCGTGCTTTAAAGTTGCCACGTTTATTACACAATAAAATTATTCTTACAAAATATATTAATATCACCTAACAAATGCGTATAAATATATACAATTTAATAATTTAACTATTGAACAACAGCCCGTGATTTGCGATGCCTCTCGATCGAGAGAAAAGAAAATAAAAAATTATTCTTAAATATTTTTCGGAATAAAAAACATTTTTCTTGTGAGCATCGAAGTGAAACACGGAGTTTGTTTCTTCCGATGCATTTCTGCGCTGTAGGGTACAAACGACTCGTATTCAATCGCCACTTTTTGATTGACCAAAGTAAGTAAGGTCAATAAATCGAGCGATTGACCGTGTTCATAAAAAATGACGCAAAGCGATTGGACGAACCAAGAACCTTCGGTGGTATTACGCCACGAATAAAACCCTACAAATAAAAATATCAACGTAAGAAATTTACGATTGACAATTTTCTCACCAGGAATAGTGGAATAATAAATTAAAAAATCGGCGTAGTTTGGAATTTTGTAGGAAGCCGAATTAGAATCAGTTTTATCTAAAACTGTCACTCCAGAATCTAATCGTTCGCCTTGACACGCCTAAAAAGTCAATTACAAAACAAAATTAAAAAAAAAAAATAAAACATTTCTCAAATTTTAATGCCTGTAGAAAGAATAATTTCGGCTTCCCGACGAGTGTTGGGCATTTACTACCAACAAATGGCTCCCAAACCTCTTCGGGAGTCATCGAGCCATCGTAGGCGAAAATAGAATTCTGGCCGCCATGCGTAAACACAGCCACTAGAAGACAATCGTTGTCCGTGTGATCCATATTGCGCACTGGATATTCAAAAAACATTTATTTAGTCTTATTCATTTTGAACAATAACAAGAGATACGACCTCGGTCTAATTCATATTTAAGTTTCTCGACCGATAAGTTGTTGTGGACTAGAATCGTGGTGAATCCTAACACCTCGAGCGCCTTTTTGAAATTCTCGACATCTTTATCCGTCCCGTTTCTCGGCTTTAACTTCAATCGGGGGTTAAATTCTTTGTGATTAAATACGAGAGCGACTCCTCGGCTCTTGTGTTGCATGTTGTACTCGTGGTCGTACTTCGCGACTGGCATTTCAACCACTTTACGGCTGGCAAATGGATTCAAATTCGCCAGAAATCTATGCGAGTCCGTTTCGGTGGTTCTGCAAAATGGTTTGAAATAAATTCATTATTTACGTTTGCAATTCACGAGGATTACGAAGACGCACTCTGGATAACTCTCCGCGTCCATCGCGTCCGAATCCATACTCGATAAAAAGAAGAAAAGAAGAAAATATCACAAAACCGTTACATAATATCTCAGTAACTTCTGGGGGTGTTGCTCGTACGATAAGAAGTTTCTGATTCCAGTATTCTCGCGAAGTTTGGTGTAGTTCACAACTGAACTGGAACTTTGTTTTTCGGTGAACCCTAGTTGTTTCGTGCCTCCGTAGATGGCGCGTCATCTTTCGGCCCGTCTTCGCTTTTTGTCGACATTTGTCCAGATGTTTAATAGTCCTAAGAAGAGAACTTTCAATTCCCAACACGACTGAAGTGAAGATGGGGCGATTGGTACTCGCGGAAGATAATGTGAAAAATTCGGTACATTCGTTGTGCGGTTTAAAAGAATCTCTCGTGGGTTTGATCATCGGCCAGGTGAATTGAACGGACATCGACGAATGATTAAATGATTAAATGATTAAATTAAATTAAATTAAATTACACATATTTGTTATTTGCAGTCAACCAGCCAAAAAGATATCGTGTGCCATTTGGCGCCGCTTCCCAAGGATACAAACGCGACGGGGAACGAGAAGAAGAATCAGAAGTCGAATAAAGCGGAAGCGAAGCAAAAACAGTGGGAGGACGTGGACGAGAAATGGATCGTGCAACAAGCGCGACAAGTATCCGATCGAAATTAAATTCTCTCTAATTTTGGATTTAATAACGGTTTTTTTAATAAAAAAATTTTTTAAACAGGTTGTGCGAATGTTGCCCGGTGGATTAAACATTTTAGGCATATTTGTCGTTAGTCCAGCAGATGGCTTACCTGCTCAAACGTATCAAAAAATCAAACAGGTCGCGACGAGTGCTCGAAAAATGTCGAACATATTAAGTTTTTTGTTTGTTTCTTTTTTTGCAGCTTATTTTAGCGGTTTTTAAACTTCTGGGTAGTAATGAATTCCAAATTCCGTCGAGTAGCGCTACGGATAAAGTGATTCTTCACGTTTGTTCCACGAACGAGAAGTGAGAAAAATGAAACTGAAACTAAGATTGAATTTCATTGGTTTTTGGTTTGATGTTTCAGGGTTGTTGCTAGAAGTTTAGACATTTCAAATCTGCAGGTTCGGTTACCTAAATGCGTTATTTTCTGCGTTATTAATTTTCTTTGTTTTGTATTAGAATTTTATCAAACCTGCCGAGTTTAAATATCAACAGCACTCATCGTGGCATCGTTTAGATTGCCGCGTCGCCTTGGATTTTTCATTTCCGTTCAATGCGGATCAAACCACTTGTTCACTTCACAAGCAAATCCACGTAAAATTGTACATTTTTGCATTTAAAACGTGAATTTATTCGTTTTTTTTTATTTTTTTATCGCGTAGGTGGGCGTCTTGCCTTTTTACTCGGCGCTTAAAACGAGCGTCGTGACTGTCAATGGAAAAATCCGAAAAGCGAACGAATTTTTAGAAGAAGCGACGAGTAAAACGCAGCAAAAATCAAAGAGCAAAGAATCCGTTTCGGGCGCGAAAAATCATCGCGTCGACGTTTACACGCAACAACTGTCGCGAATCGGCGACGAATCGGCCTGCGTGATCGAAGACTGCCAGCTGAAAATGCAGCTGCGAGGGACCCTCCAGAGTCGCTCTTACGTGCACTCGCGAGCGACCGTCGGCGAAGCAGAGGAGGCCGTGCGACAGGACATCATCCGCAGTTTGATCGCACGTTGCGAAATCCACTGCGAAGATCTTCTACTAATCGACGAAGACCAACAGGACCCGAACGTGGTTCACGAACCACCGCGCCGAGTGTTCGCCAACCTAGCCGGAAGCGACATAACCGTCTCGGACTACCTATTTCCGGGCGAAAAAGCGAGGGATTCGTTGGCGGCCTACAAAGAACTGCTCGGATTGGATTTGGCCGAAGATCAAGTGGAATTCCAATGCGAACGGTTGGCAGGTAATTGATCGATTTGAGCGAATTGATTGATCGAAATATTAATTTAAATTTTTTTTCTTATTTAGTAGAGACAGATTTGCAGAAGGCACCGTCCGAGCGCGGCTGTATGGTTCCGTCCACGTCCGATATTCTTTCCATTCCGGCCACATCGAAATCGACGTGTAACTTATTAGGTGTTTGTTTCATTGATTGATTGATTGATCGGATTTTGGAATGTTTTTATTTATATTTTGTTTGTAGTTCTTCTGTTAACGATTTCGATGGCCGTTCTCGCCGTGTGCCTCTCGTATTTGCTCGTTTGGTCGGCGAGTAGCGAAGACAGGTTGGACGAAAATTGACCAAATGCAAACCCCACGTTCGAATTTGATATTATTGGAAATATTTGTCAATTACGGTATATTTTGTACAACTATAAATAAAATTATTTTAACAAAATGAAGGGAAACGGTTCAAGCGTGCTCGTTTAATCCGGGGATTCTGTACACAAATCGACCCTTTTCGTCGTAGAAAGTGTCGCCACGTTGGACTAACCGCTCTTCGGCGTCCGGATCCGTGCGTTCTCTCGGGTATTTATACTTGGAAACATTTTCGGAAAAATCGTATTCAATTTTCTCCTCATTTTTAACGAAACCGACGTTTCTTTGAGGTTTGGTTTCGATTCCCGCCTGTTTTCGAAACACTTCGGCCGTCATTGGTCGTCCCTGGTTCATTTTCGAGTTGTTTTCGGCGTCTTGCGGTTCTCGACAACTCGTTTCGGGGCTCGATTTCAACAGGATTGACGTGAGCATTCCGATTTTGTTCGAATTAAGATCTTCTCGCGGTTCCTCTCCCTCTTCGAGCCTCATTAAGTCCATTTCGGTGTTTTTCTTTGCGTTCTCAATTTTCACCGCAATCGGGCCTCCAACTTTGCCCACCTTCCGCCATCTTTGAGCGACCACCTGGTCGTGACGGGAAATTGCTTCCGGTGTTTTCAGCACGAATTTGCTCTTTAATAACTTCTGAAACAGAAATCAGCGTTAATTTTTAAACGAAATAACTCAAAATATTTTTTAAAAAATCAAAAATCACTTTGACGCCTTCTGGACCGATGGGAAATCCTTTCGATAGTTCTTCAACGGTCCACGTTTCGGGATCCGTGTGGTGTAAATAACGGATTTTTTCTTTCATTGCCCAGGTAAGAAGATTGGTCTCCCGTGGCTTTTTAAAATACTTTCGCTCGATCGTTTTCAGTTGCTTCACTCGCTCGACGTGATCAACTTGTCTACAATTTTGAAGAAGAAAAAATAAAAGTATGTACAATTTGATATACATTTATTTATTTATTTTCAGTTACGAACTCGATGCATCGGGCGATCAATGTTTCACGATCCACCAACGCCAGCGCCGCATCTTCGTCGTCCATTCCGCTCGTCCATCTTCGTTCCGCGTCTCTTTCGCCTTTTTCGTATAAAAGTTTTTCCCGTTTGTCAATGACTTTATTTTTAACCGATTCGTTACTCCAGTGTTTAAGATACTTCTTTTTTGTTACCAGCAAATCTCCCACTCGGGTCTCCGTATGCTTTAACCGCAAACAAAGCTTTAGACAGTTCAAGAAAGCCATGCGTTGTTTTGTTTTTAATGTTGCGTGCGCGAGTAGCGCGCTCTGGTTGCGTCTATCGAAACTCGTTTGATATGGTGCGTCGAAGTGGATTCGGCCATGAGCCACAGTGATTCTTCCGGGGAAATCAGTCCTGACATCGAAGTGCAACATGTATTATCCGGTTTAAAAAACGACTGTAACACCGACAGCGAGTTACGGTCGAAATCCGACTCGAATTCGGGGAGTCCTAAGTTTTTTGAGTTTTGGCAAGACGGTTCGCGCCGAAGCGCTTTTTCACCCTACACGAGAGTATAAACAAATCATAATCAACAAAATAAAACAAAATATAACAAAATATAATACAATTTTAACGTTATTTTTATCTAGCCCGCAACCGTGCTGACCAATTTACAACGGGGCAATGTGAAAACAGAAACCACTACAGTAATACCAGGTATAACGCAAATTCTTAAGTCAAGATTCAAAATCTCATTTAAAATCGTCGCAGAATTTAGCGTCCACCAACTGGCTGCGCAAGGACAGTTGATACCGGAAATGAAAAGTATTAATTCGGGTGTTGACAATCCGGATAATAGAATAACCGATTTGAATTTGATTTGAATTTTGATTTGAATTTTGATTTTTCAGTGGAAAACGTTGACGAAAAAGACGACGACGGTTTGACGCCGCTGATGTGGGCGAGCGCTTACGGCCAACACCCGACAGTCGCCATGTTGATCGACAAAGGCGCTGATTTAAATGCTGTGGGCAACGACGGCGAAAATGCGCTGCTTTTAGCGAGTAGCAGCGGTCACAACGATATAGTCAAATTGCTCGTTAAGAAAAAGATGGAGATTAACGATGCCGATAGAGTGAGCGAACGTCGAGACATTTTTCTTCGGATTTTGATTTTTAATCTTTAATCTTTTAATTAAATCTTCTTCAGCAAGGGAACACGGCGCTAATGTACGCGGCATTTAATAATCACTCGCAGTGTGCCGATGATTTATTAAAACACGGCGCTGATGTCACTTTAACTAATTTATCCGGTGAAACTGCTTATTCCTTAGCCGTGTCAAAAGGCAGCAAACAAGGTAGATTGTTTTAAATTTTTTAAATTTCTTTTTAAATTTTTTAAATTTTTTTATTTTATTCATTTTTATTTTTTTTTATTACAGTGCAACTCGTGCTTGAGAGGCACATGTTGGGTTTATTACAAAATTGTAACAATTTGTAACAAAATATAAAACAAAGAAATGAAGAAAAATGTATTTTGTGTACTTTACAATCGTCTTTTTTGCGTGCTGATGTACAAAACTGTAATTAAAGAGAGGAAAATATGAGTTTGATGAAAATAAAATTTTAGCAATAAATCGGTTCACCATTATTTCCGCGAATGAATGCGTCTCCGTATTTATTTTTCAGTTGTCCATTAATGTATTCTTCAGTTTGTTCCAGAGCTATGTTCATGTAACCGTCTAAACAAGCTAAAACACCTGAAAATTAAAATAATTTTTTAGTTTTAAAATCGACGAAATGACGAAATGACTCCATTTACCTCGGTAATCGACTCCCGAATTGAGTTTCACTACCACGGGCCTACCAACTATTTGTTTCAAAAAATCGCTCGGTGTTTGTCTACGACTCATCTCGCCGAACGATTAAAATTCGATTGAAATGTTGAAAAGAAATGCTCGATCAATTTCTTTGGCACCGTAAAATGAAAATGGCGCCTAGCTTAGCCACCTAGTGCCAACACGAAGTAATTGTTATTTTTTGTTTCAATTTGTTTCAATTTGTTTTCATAAAACAAAACTAATAAATCATTTGTTATTTAAAATATAAATCGAAAATAAATTTTAAACTCGAAAAGTAAAATTTTAAATTAAAAAAAATATATATATATATGGGCAGGGCCGGTCAGTGTTTAGTTATGGCGGCTACATTTGTGTGATTTAAGTGCAAAGAGATGAAAATCGGTTTATTCGTTAGGGAATCGTAATTTCTAAGCATGTGTGTAGGGCCCCTGAAGCGGTTGTGGCACTGGGGCCCACTGTTGGCTCTAGGAATCGTGAAAGTAGTATCGTTATCAATGTGGCATTGCAGTTTGATGTGGTGGTCACCCTTTAATTCCCTCGGTGGTTTCCTCAACATGTCCATATTCACTATGTGGAATGCATTGACTCTTTATCACTTCTTCAGTGCAATGATCATAGGTCCAGGTAGCTTACCGAACAATTGGAAACCGGTAAAAAATAAAAATTAAATTTAAAATAATTAAATAAATTAAAACGTTGCTATTTTTCGCATTCAGGAAAGCCACGACGACATTAAATACCTCCAATACTGCAAATTCTGCGACGGATACAAAGCCCCGAGAGCCCATCACTGTCGGAAATGCAATAAGTAAAAAAAATTTAATTTTTAAATTTTTAAGATTTAAATTTTTTATTTTTTAGATGCATTAAAAAGATGGATCACCATTGTCCATGGATAAACAATTGTTGCGGACACGATAACCACACGCACTTTGTCCTTTTTCTATTATGTGCCGTGTGTGGATGCATGCAAGCATCGACCGTGCTCTGCTGTTCCCTCTACAGAGCTTTACACAGAGTATTTATCAATATTTAAGACGTTTTTACTTTTTTTTTAAATTTATTTTATCGTTTGTTTTAGAAGTGGTACATGTATTACGGAACTGGAGACGAACCTATGGTCACTCTGGGCCTGTTTGGGTTCATCTTTTGCACTTTTGCGCTGGGGATGGCGCTCGGCGTCGTGATTGCCGTAGGAGGACTTTTCTACTTCCAGGTCGATCCGTTTGTCCGTTCGAAATGTTCGCGCGTTTATTTTGGATTTGTTTGCAGATTCGAGGTGTCTTAAGAAATGAAACGGCCATTGAGAATTGGATCGTTACTAAAGCGAAATACGATCGGGAAGCCGATGATTCGTTTGTCTTTCCGTATAATTTGGGGTGGAGAAGAAATTTTTCGCAGGTTTTCAATTGGAATTTCCAACCGGAAGGCGATGGAATCACGTGGGCAATTGCGAACGATTGCGACCAGTACTCGCTCACTGTGAGCAATTTATAAATTAAAATATTGTTTCGTTTTTTTGTGAAATTAATTAATTTTTTTTTTTTATAGAAAGAACAGATAAGACAAAAGGATAAAAAGCGGTGTCGAGCTAAGAAGTACGTTATTGTCGAAGGGTGCAGCGGGAATTGGTTCCCCATCAGCAAAGGTTTCCGAGTGTGCTGCAGCGTGCCGCTGTCGGATGAAGCGAGAATTCAATTGCAGGAAGGAGATCGAGTTTTGGTTACCAGATGGAAAAGGTTGGAATAATCGAAGCGAAAATTGATTTGATTTTACATTTAATTTGATTTCAGGCATTGGTTGTACGGAGAGAAAGTGCTAAACGAGTTGCAATATTCGACCAAAGAGGTGATTCGAATTCGCGGTTGGTTTCCGCGAGTTTGCGCCGTAGAAATATCGAATATCGACGGGGTGCAATCAACCGACAAGATAAAACATGCTTAATTTGCAATTAATTAACTATAACTATAATCGATTAATTTATTTTTTCTTTCTTTCTTTTTTTTTAAATTATTTATAGAAATTTTTTATTTTTATTTTTTTTTTGAATCATGAAATGCAATTTTTTGAAAATATTTGAAAATAATTTTAAATTAACGAAATAAAATATTTGTACAGTTTTTTATTTTGTCCTATTTGATTGGGAATTGAAATTATAAGTGGTCGCGTGGACACGCCTGATTCCCGCGGATTTAGCCCGGGGACAACGAAATAGCTCGGTTGAAGGTCACCTCCTTTTGAAGGATCTTTCAGTCAATGACTCGTAATGTGCTTACGTTGTAAGAAACGCACGATGTGCGTGGTCAAGAAGGAAATGTACGCGTTTATTACGACGTGAAGACGTTGATCGAGCGACTAGAATGTTTTGTTTTTATTTTTGTTTTTTAATTTTTAAAGGTCGGTGCAGTTTGTGCGTTCAAACAGCGTGTAATTATTTTCGCGTAATTTCAGTTGTTTTCGCTCAAATCGACGAGGTGACGGACAATTTCACCGATGGAGAATTTGTAGACATTCAAGGTTTCGTTGCACGAATGTTGTTACAATGTTGCATCAACGTTGTACCGGGATTCGGTGTTGATTGCGATTTTTTTCTATTTGTTTTTGATTGAGATTTTTAAATTTTTTTAAATTTTTTAATGCAAATATTACAGAATTCAATGTGCCGGAAGAAAATATTAGTACAAGTTCGCCCACGACAGAAGTGCATACCGCACTAAGCGACGAGGATGTAGGAATTTTAACGAGCACGGTGAGAGCAATAACCGGTTTATTTTGCATTAAATACGTCGGAATTAACGTTTATTTAATTTTCAGATATCTTTACACAAAGAAATTATTATTGTTTCAGAAGAAAACGAAAGTTGGCCAATATTTCAAAACTTGCCATATGTTTTTACCGTCAACGAGGTTAAAAATAACACATTACGAGTATTTTAAAATTAATTTTACAAATTTTAAGCCTATTTATTACTTAATTCAGAATGCTTCGGTTGGAAATGATTTATATCACGACATACTCGTTACGAGCAGCAATAGCGACGATGCCAGTAAAATTGTCTTAAAATGTGATAAGGAAACGGCGAGTAAACTTACATCGTTTTTATTATTTGCAATCTAAAACGACGGGTAAAATTCGTTTAGACCCCGGAAGCTTGCAAGAAATTCTCCATTAAAACGGAGGATGGAAACGAGGGAGAATTTCGAGGCGTAATTCAGTTGCAAGAAGGACTCGATTTCGATACAACATCCACGTACATTCTGCCGATTAAAGCCGAAGTACGGTATTACTAATTCTCGAATATTTATTAATTTGTTATTTTATTTGTAGTATGTTGACACGAGCGAGCGTCACGTGGCGTCAGCAATTGTAGTGATCGAAGTGACCGACGAACAGGACTTGGGACCGCAGTTCGGAAGTGAAACTTACCACGTCCACATCCAGGAGGAATCGGCGGAAGAAAAAGTTGTTCTTTCGCTAGATGTCTTCGACGCGGATCGAGGAAATCCACGAGCTCTGCTCATCACTTTGGAAAATGGTCCGATTTTCTAATTTTTAAATTTCAGTTTAAAACTTTGACTGAAACCATTTTTTATAGATGTGCGCGAGTTTTTTAAGATCAATCGGATACAAAACGACACGAGCGGAAATTATTTCGTGGAGATTTCTACGAGCGGGAAACCCATCGACAGAGAAGAAAGGGAAATTTTGTGGAACGGTGGATTTTACGTGTTTCAAATCAGAGTATTACGCGTAACGAGTTTGAGTTGATAAACTAATTTTATCGATCGATTGATTTTTTTGTAGGCTACTGAACTGGAAAACAGCAAACCCAACGATGTGTCGGCGTCGGCGGACATTTGGGTTAACGTGTTGGACGTCAACGACAATCCGCCGGTTTTCGATCGGTCCAACGTGACTATTAATTTGGCGGAAAACTACACGGTTGACTTGCCGCTTCCTGCGTTCTATTTGCACGTCACGGATCTCGACGTTGCCGAAAATGGCAAATTTAATTTATCTCTCGTTTCCGAACGGCTCGAATTTGAAAATCTTTTTGAAATCGAACCGATGTCGGCTGAAGGCTCGGTGCCGGTCACTCTGAAGATAAGCAAAGATGCCAAACTGGATTACGAAGATCCGCTGCAAAGAGAAATGAATTTTATGGTAAGTTCGAATGTAAATTAACTGGTTTATCTTTTAATCGTGATCCGTCGTTGCAGATTACCGCGTCGGATAATTCGAAACATTCGAGGTGGGTCAACGTCACAATTTTGCTTCAGGACGCTAACGATAACAGTCCGGTATTTGAGCAATCCGAATACTCGGCTCACGTAACCATCCGCAACGCCTCGAATTCTTTAGTCGCCGTCGTTAATGTAAGTTTTTCCGAAAAAATAAAGTGCAAATTATAAATATTTTTTTTGTAGGCGTCCGATAGAGACAGCGGCCAATTTGGTCGTGTGGAATACGAAATCATAGGAGAAAAGTTGCAACAGTAAACGATAGAACGAATAATTGATTTAGTCAAATAACGAGTGAAATATGTACGGATTATATTTTTATTAGATTTTATATATCTCCGGAAAACGGGTCCGTTTACATGGGTCAATGTTCCGACGTTTGCGCGCCTCAAACGTATCATTTGGTGCTAAAAGCTTCCGACGTTGGCGGTAAATTTGCACTGGCAACCCTGACGGTGATTACGGAATTACCAACACCAAATGTTACATCCGTGAGCGTTAGCACGAACTTTTGGTTTGAGGATTTGTTTATTGTTTATTTTTTTGAAAAACATTTTAGCCGACTAAAGTAATGGCGGAAATAAATTTCACAAATTCAATACACAACACGACGATTCGAGAAATCACCAAAGAAGGTATAAAATAGAAAATAATCGATTGGAAGCAATTTTTTGATGATTTGTTTTCTAGGTACTGTTGTGGCTCGACTCCAAGCCACGAGTTCCGATCCCGAAGCGCGAGTTTTGTATTCGCTGCTGAGCGGCGCGGAAGACAATTTCGTCATCGATCCGACAGAAGGAATTCTTCGAGTGGCACCGGGAGCCGTTCTGGATATCGATCGCACGAAACTCAAAGATTATAACATTTCGGTAATAATTTATCGTGATTTTATTTTTATTTTTATCAATTAATTTATTTGTTTTTAGATCGGAGCTGGTCACGCGAGCAGTAACGAAGTGTCGGACGTTGCGCGCATCTACATCACGATCGAAGACGTGAATAATAAACCGCCGAAATTTGACAACAGATTTTACGTGGTGCACTTGGATCGTGCAAAAAGCGTCGGAGATGAAATATTCGAAGCTTCGGCGCTGGATCCCGATCAAGGCGCCGATTTGAAATATTCTTTTGGCAAAACGATCATTTTGCACAGTAAGGACGGAAACGTTTCCGCAGACCCCTTGGGCATTAGCGTACAGTATTTAAATGCTTCGTTCAAATTTATCGTTCTAATAATTACAATTTGACCCATTAATAGGACGTTTTGCAAATAAACGGTTCGACAGGGGTCGTGGTCGTGCTGCGGTCTTTGTCCGATTACTTTATGGCGCTGTTTAGGGTGACTGTGGAAGATATGGCGGCTCAGACGCCGGGACAGAGCGATTCGGGTGAGTAAAATATTAAATAATTCTATTCTTGCCGATTATTTTTTTATTTAAATTAAATTTTACAGCCGAAATTATAATACTCATCACCGGGTCCGAAAACGAATTGGCGTGGGAACTGCCGCTGTCCGTGATCGCGCTGAACGTGTCGGAAGAAATGGAAATCGGCAGCCAAATACTAGTTTTGGGAGGACCCACGGTACCCAAAAGAGGCGATTTAATATTTGAAAAGTTGAGAAATTCAGATCCGGATGATTATTTTGATGTGAATTCCATTTCCGGTGGGTCACGCAACGAGTTTGCACGAAACGTATGTAAATTTTTAAATTTTTTAAATTTTTCAAAATTTTCCATTTTTCAGGAGCTTTGACGACGAAAAAATCCATCGATTACGAGAAGCTACCGGAACAGAATAAAAAACTGGATGTCGAGATAACTGTGTTACTGAGTGGCCGCGAAGTGGGCAATGTATCCGTGACGCTTAATATACTCGACGTCAACGACAACCGACCGAAATTCCTTCAATCGGTAAACAATTCGTGATTTTATATTTTTGTAATTTTATTGTGTTTTGTTATTTACAGAATTATTTGGTTTCGGTGATGGAATCGATCGAAGAGCAAATCGAATGTTTACGTTTGATCGCTCGCGATGACGACGATGGGGAATTTGGAGAAATCGTGTACCGTTTGTCGGGCGACAGTAAACTGTTCGAGGTCAACGAGAAGGGAACTTTGTACAAGAAATCTGGAGTGTCGCTGGACAGGGAAATCGAACCGTTTCATTCTGTCAGGGTTCTGGCAATTGATAATCCGAAGGACGCGAAAAATCAGAAAACTGGTCAAACAACGGTGCAAATTACAGTAGGAGATGCGAACGACAACTCGCCGAAGTTTAGTCGCAATTTGTACACGGTCATCGTTCCCGAAAATCTGCCTTTGCATTCGCCATTTTTCAAAATCCAAGCGCACGATGCGGATGTCGGAAATAATTCCCTCATCAAATACTCGATTACTAATCCCATGCAAATCTCCGGTAATTCTGTTTTGTAAATTTCAAACTCGCTAACTAAATCGATCGATTCACTTAGAACTGTTCGGAATCGACGAAGATGCCGGGATCCTGTACACGAATCGTTCCTTGTCGTCCACCGGTCGCAGTTTTCCGTACCAGTTGCGAGTGAAGGCGACCGATTCTGGAAATCCGCCGGCATCTTCCACGTGCGAAGTCGAAGTTCACGTGGGCGATTTGAGCGTGCAGGACGAATTGCCGCGCTTTATTTTTCCTTCAAAAGGGGAAATCATTTACGTTGTTGAGGTTTATTTTGACAAAAATGTGTTTTTTTTAAATTAAAATTTTTTTTTTTTAAATTAAATTTTTTTTTATAGAGCGATAGAGAGGATATAACAATTTGCCAAGTGGAACTGTCTAAACCGGTTCGATTTAAAAACATGAAAAGCGTCGTTCGATTTTCTCTTCTTGATCTCGGTTACGGCGGATCGAACGGACGTTTTTTCACCATCAACACGGACACCGGGCTCATCACCACACGACGACCGCTAGACAGAGAAGCGAGGGAAAACTACACAGTAAACCAAAAAATATGAACGAGACCGGCGTTTTTGGCTCTGAAATGTTGAATTTTCTAGTTGGTCGTCGCAGCTACACAAGTCGGGCCTTACATGCCCCAAGCTTATCACGTTATTTATGTTTCCGTAACGGACGTTAATGATAACGTACCGTATTTTCCAAGGCCAGTGGTAAAAAAATAAAAAAATTCAAATAAAATATTTTATTTTTAAAAAAAAAAATTTTTGCTGCAGAATTCGGATCCGCTCGAAATGACGGTTTTGGAAGAATCGGACCCGGGAACGAGCGTTGGGATAATCGAAGCTGTAGATCGGGACAAAGGCGAAAACGCTGCCATGTTGTACTCAATTTTAGGTATCGATCGGATGATTGTTTGATAACTGAATTATAAATTTTTTTTTTTTTAAATGGTTAGGCGACGAGAAAAGCGCGCAATTATTTGGAATAAACAATACCGACGACGGAAAAGCCGTTATCTACGTTAAAGATCGTTTGGATCACGAAAAAAAGACTTTTTACGATCTGGTGATTGGAGTAGGCAACCCGAGCCCGAGCAATGCAAAATCGATTAATCGACAACGCGATGGTCTTTACGATCCGCAAGATCTGAGTAAACTCAGAGTACGAGTCAATTTAATCGACATCGACGATAACGACATTCAATTTGTTTCTCCGACCGAAAATTTGGGTAGAAATTCGCAAGAAAATCATTAAAAAATTGACATTTATTAAACATTACGGTAATTTTTTAGGGGTTCGGCTGAACGCACCTCGTCAATCCATCGTGACGACCATTCAGGCATACGATCCGGACGCCAGCGATAACCCCTTACAATATTTCATCGAAAAAGTGGCGTTTCAGAAGGTGAAATTATCAATTTGCAATATTTGTGAGCTGCGAGACAACTAAAGATGGAATTGCATTCAGGATGGCCAAGACGAAATTACGGTGTACGAGGAAATGTTTTTTCTAGAAAAGGACTCGGGCGTTTTAAGAACGGCGCAAAGTTTGTCGAATTTCGAAGATGGCACATTCCACTTGGCGATCTCGGGTCGAAGTGCCCGGAAGAGCACTTTGTTTCGGGAAACAAAATTTGAAGTAAAAATAACTGAATTTCGTTGTGAATCGAATGTTTTTTTAATATAATCCGTTTAATTACAGATTAAAGTTCTGCACGACTCGCACATGCTCAAATTTGTTTTTCAAAAACCGCCGACCGAAGTTCAGAGGGAACTGCGAAACATGAATCGAGATTTTCAAACCGTGGCGGAGTTACCGCAGCCGGTGACGCTGCAGTTGGCCGACACGCAGCTCAACATCAAACAGGAAAGTTTCATCAACGCCGACAGGTAAAATTAAAATGATGCAAACTAAAATGATTGAAATTAAAATGCTTGATTAATCGATTTAGTACGAATGTGTGCTTTCAAATGATCAAAGATAAATTGCCAATTCATTTAACGGAAGCGCAGACTATGTTGGATTCCAGCGGGAAACCATCTTTGGAGAGGTTTTACAAAAATTACAACATCAGCCACATCGGGGTAAAGAGAATTTATTCAATTATCTTTAAATTAATTATTTTTGATTTTTATTTTTATTTTGATTTTTCAGCCCTGCGATCAAGTTCAGCTTAACTATCGTATGAATTGGATCGAAATATTGATTTTGGTGATTGCATGTTTGGTTGCAATCGCCGTTGTCATTTCTATCGTTGTTATAGGTTGCGTGGCGAAACATTAAATTCAATTAAATCAATTAAATCAATTCTCGTTTGGTTTACTCGTGTACACGCGCAGACAAATCCGAATCAGCAAACTGACGAGAGAAGACACCTCAATTTGGCCAATCAATACCTGGAAGAAAAGCGAGTGAGTGTTTTTAGCACAATCTTAGGGAAATCGTAACTTTTATTTACGGAACTCGAGATTAGCACAAATACAAAAGTGGTGTAGCGGTGTAGTGTCGATGCTAGTTAAATCACGTTTCGATCGTAGTTTTCTTCTTCGTCGTAGCTGGAAACGCAATCGGCTACATCTCGCCGTTCTTCGTCGGGAAAAATGAAATGCGGCGCCACTAATCTGTCGCACGCTAGGGGCTGGACGACCATCGCCGGTTTGAATATCGAACAGGGATTGAGCAGTTCGTAGCTGCACACAACTTGCTCGGCCGTCGAGCGTTTTTCGGGGTCTACATCCAGTAGTTTGCTGACAAATCGAAGGAAATACGTCTCCTGTCGGGATATTTACATTTAAAAATACGCCAAAAGGGAAGAATAGAAAGGTCGAGAATATCGCGCAATATTTGCCTCCAAAGCCGAATAGTTTGGGATTTTGAACGTATCGTTTTCGAACACGGTGTTGGGATAGAAAAGGTTGAGAGCGATGCAGCCCAACGCGTACACGTCCGTCGATGTGGCGAATCGTTTTCTGTCGGAGATCAATTCGGGGGCTATAAACGAAACGCCGTTTATCGGCGGTGCTTTTAACGCCGAGCACACTCGCTGGTACTGTCGATTTAAACGATGAGTCGATTAATCATTAAGTCGATCATTCCGACGTTACCATGTTGGTGGCGAAGTTGTAAGGTGCCAGGAAGGCCTCGTCGTCCGAAATGAGCACGTTTCGCGGATGTAACGCACCGTGGATGATGTTGTTCGTGTGTAACTTGACGAGAGCCTTGGCGAGACTGATCATAATTCTGCATTTCACCTTTACGAACGAATTGAATCCAATTAAATTAAATTAAATTGAATTGAATGGAAAAAAATTAAAAATTGTCGGCTCGCTGTACTTCCAAAGGCAACGGCGTCGCGTTACGTTCCAACAAATTGTATTCGTAATACGGCATTTGCAAGTATATTTTTCGCTTGTCCTGAAATTGTGAACAAAGATGAATGCCGCAATATTCCGCTGTGCTCGGAGTTGAATACCTTGGGACACAAAATTGCGGTGACGGGCACGAGTTGTTTGCACATTATACTCGCGTAGTACGAGACTCGATTCACAAATTCTCCCAAAGCGATGTTATCTAAACCGACTTCCTGGATCGGAATGTGTCTAGAAATTCACCACTTTAAAAAAAAAAAAAAAAATCATTTTTACTTTAAGAGTGAAATCTTTATCGAGTATTCTCGTTTTGAAGACGGAAACATGGCCGTCTGCCATACTGAACGGTTCGACGTCGTAATAAATCAATTCTCGACTTTCTTTGAGGATTTTAGGATTCAACTGTAAAAATAATCAAATAATATTCAAAAGAAATGATCAAAAAATGATCAAAAAATATCTACTATTTCGTGATTCAACGTTGGGTAAAGCAAAGGCAGTTCGGGGTAATGCACTTTTGAGAGTTGAACAAATTTTGCCTGAAAATGAAGAGAGTAATTAATTAATTAATTAATTAATTGGTTTTACGATTACAGTAGCGATTACCGAAAGCCGGTCTCCCGTGGCGAAAGCGGCGTGAAGATTGTTTCGAATTGCGGTCAATTCTTTTTTCATTTGCTGCATAATCGTCTTGTCCGGCAACGGCTCCTCTTCCAGGTCGCTCAAATCGGCCAATTTGTGGCGCAGTTGCGATTTCAAACTTTTAATTTCCTGGTCGAAATGCAAAAGTGGACTGAAATTGGGCATTTTGTCCAGCCAGGGCGACAGGACGGCGATCATCTGCGAGTATTCCACCTGCTGTTTTTTGATCGCTTTGATTTGTTTGCACTCTTCTTCGATTTCGGAGCTTAGTGTTTGAACTATCATCGCTAACGTCGCGTGACCGCCGATTTTGTCCTTTTTAAAAAAAAAAAAAAAAAAAAACAAACAACGATTAATTAAGGAGGGTAATTAATTTCGTGCTCAATCGTTACAATGCTGCAGTTTGCCAATTCATTGGTCAGAGCAACTTTTAAATTTTGCACTTGAGCGAATAAATCGTTGTTCGTGGCCGGCAACGTGTCAATGTCGCTCGTCCACATGAGACACTGCAAAGAAAAAAAATATTTATTAATTATTATTTTAAATAAAGTGCGATGATTTACTTGTCGAATCGAATTCCACGAAACCATCAATACTGCGTGGTGAATGTTGGTTTCTAAACGCATATTAATAAACGTCTCATTGTGTTTCTCCTGCGGAAAATGTAAATGTTCTCTCGCGTCTATTCGTTTCTACTCGTTTTTACTCGTTTCTACTGTTTCGTGTTTATTTACTTTCCATTCTCTGTAGTACGACATCAATACGTCCAGATTGGGAGAACTGGCGACTTTAACGTCCAAATATACGCCGTACAAATCACCGATCAATTTCTGGAGCGACGTCAGGTCTTTCAAACGGTCGTCTAAACCCAATCTGCCGATCTCGGTGACGAACTGCGAGATCGAATTGTGCAGAGTGATTCGAGCGGCATCGCGGGTAATTGCGAGAGCCGGTAATTCCTCCTGAAACGACAATGTTAAAATCCGACAAAATGCGCAACATCGGACGAATTGAATTGAACTTGTTACTTTGACGGTGCATGCGCTGATCGCTTGCTGCGCTTTATTGTAATTGTTCGACGCTTTGTTGATGCCCAACATCTCCACAATGTCTTCCAGATTAATACGATCCATGTGTTTTTGGATAAAAAGACAGATATTCTCGATCGGGTCGATTTGATCGGTCCTGAATGGCATTTGTTTGCGCAGTAAACGCGCTTGATGTACAAGTATGAGCAGCGCGTCAACCTGTTTTAAGACGAACATTCAAAACAAATTCAAAACAAATTCAAAACAAATTCAAAACAAATTCAAAACAAATTCAAAACAAATTCAAAACAAATTCAAAACAA
>JAQFXT010000017.1:0-180649 GCA_034683725.1 Strigamia crassipes | reverse complement strand
GACGTCGATTCATTTGCATGTCCAATCAAAAATACCTACAGAATATTCTAGAAATATTACAACTTCCTGCTGCATACTGCCACCCTGTTGACATTTCCTGAACTATTTTAGCAATTTATACGTCATCTTTGGATGAATTTTTTTTTAAGTTATGCAGAACGATAAAAGAAAACCGTATAAATTAAGTTTATTTTCCCAATGACTGAAAAAACTGTGTGTACGGTATGTAGAATACACTTGTTTTCCTCTAAAAGTGGGGATGCAAATTCCCGCTTTTTTGCTCAAGAAATAAAAACTTATTTTCTTATCACAGAAAAGTTGCTAACTACAACAAACTATTCAAAAACTTTGCTTTATTTCTAATAACAAAACATTCTATTCCATCCTCATCTTTTTACCAACTGTTTTGATATCGAACCATTTCTTTTGAATTTTTCAATTATTGTTTGAGTTTTGAAATGAAAAATTTCATAATTCTAATTTATTTATACTGATTTTTTACATTTTGAGTAATAAAATAATTATTTATTGCCGCTTTTTTCCATCGGTCTTCTACTGCTACCTAGCGTCAAAAATTCCAAAGTGCATATAACGATGATTTGCTTAAAAGCTATTATACATCATTGTAAACTAGATTTTGCTGAATACTTTCATTGGTTTCGTCAAGTCATGGTGCCGTTTTCCTATTTCTGTCTGAAGCAATTAAAAAGACAAATAAAGTTTCAATAAATAATTAAAAATGCCAGCCAAATGTAATTATAGTAAAATAAAAATGCCATTAAAAAAATACATTGGTCAACTCTGTATTATTTATAACTGTCGATCAAATTACATTCAACCAAGCATGACACAGCGGTTTGCCAAAAAAGACCCAGATGAGGGAAGTAGAAGAAAAGCAGTGAGACTTCTGAATTATGATACTTGTCAAAAAGAGTCCAACAAAGCAATATTCCTCCTCAAACGGCAAAAACATGGTGGGAAGAAATGATGAATGATTGAGAAAAGATAAAATAAGTTAAAAATTCGAATGCAATTTTATTAGAATACTTTCTTTATAGCCTAAAAATTGAGATTTATATATTTACATTTCCCTTACTCAATTGTTTATTTTATCCAATGACAACGCGTGCTCATTCTAAAGATAAATAAAATCTCTTTTACAATAACAAAAAAAAAATTATGCTATCTCCATAAAACCTCATCCCCGCAATTCATTACTTTTAATTAGCTTAATATTACGCTATACTTCGCGAAACGAGGTAACGCATGCGCAAGGCACGTGCTTTGATTGCGGCTAAATTCTGATTGACGCCACGTGCTTCTGCTTATTTAACTTGACGCGTTGCCTGAGTGGATTATGGCTGAAAATTAAGTTTAATAGGAGTGTGATCGAGTAGCAAAAATAGCACATTTGGCAACTAATCTGTCGGTGGACACGTGACCTTCATTAAAAGTGGCTACCAGGAGAATAGGATAAAAAAAATAGAACCCCCCTTCCTTCACCAATCTCCCCATCCCCTAGTCGACGACACCCACTCATAGGAGGTTTGCGGTACTGGGGTTCTAGGGTTAACGGGTTTGGCGCGCGTCGTCCGTTGTGAACTGATCTATCGGTGACCCCGCGCTTGGGTGGGCAATCTGGATAAAAGCCTCCGCACTACCATTATATAGACGCGGAGATAAAAGGAAAATTGACAAACGCTTGTTGCCTCCCCCCATTTTCCCACAGACGTTTACATCCCCCATTCCAATCATTTGGGTTGCTCGATGATGGATGAAAATAATGTAAAGAGTGTGTTGTTCAGTTACTTGACTACAAGTATTCATAATTGTTTACGTTTCTTTGCTTTTTAATCAGTTTTCTGGATTAAATTCGAGTTTAACAATTTACAGTTGCGAAAATAATTTTTTTTTTTTTTTTAATTTTAAAAAATTACTTTGATGTTGTTTTGAAGAGATTGTTTTATTTTTTTAAAATTTTTTTCCAGTTGGAATATGTTGAAATGAATTTATTTCGGTTGGACATAGATTTAGAAGGCTTCAAACCTCGTCAAACAATGTTGACAGACGTGGAGAAGATTCAATTCTGAGTCCCCTGTATGTTCAACGGGAAAGCCCTCCCCTAATCCTCATTGCGCAGGATTTAACGACCCTTTGAGAATTATTCGCCTTGTTATGTGCGTCTTGCTTTTGTCAAAAGATTTAAATCGAGTAATAGGTGTATGTAGCCTTCAACTTTTTTGGTTGCATTCAATATTTTTTGTGCTCAAAATTGAATAAAATGACATTGTCATGTGAGATAGAGGATTATTAAAAAAAAGAGATGGATAACGATGGTGTGAAATTGATTTTTAGGCTATACTGTTGATGTTTTCTTTTTTCCTTTTTTTTTTAAACACGTCGTGCATTTAAATCTCAATTTTTGGGTCTCTTTTTATTTCTTTCTCCTAAACTTAGAAATAGTATTGCAAGCGGGGAGAGAAAAAAGATATAAAAATAAAACAATGGATGTAAGAAAAGAAGGAAAAAATATAAATTTTACCTTAGATTTTTTTATTCTTTATTTTCATCCACATTGAAACATTTCTTTATCCAAATGGATTGCCCGTGCAGCGCTACCCTCAGACAAACACATGAAACACTCGACCTCTATGCTAATGCAGTGAAGCCGATTTGTGCATAAGAAAAGAGGGCCTTGAGTCGAAAGAGAAAAAAAAAATTGCTCTTTTTATTGACGCCCATGCTGATGCTAGGCTTTGATTGGAGGCTAAACTCGAATCTCCCCGTGAGGGCGAAAGCCGGACGAGCGCAGGAATCACTTTGTACTTAATTGCATTTCCTCCAGTTGAGAGTGCGTGAGTATTTTATCACGTGAAACGCGACGATTTCTGTGCCGAGAACACTCTTATCATGATTCTTCCATCGTCATGCAAATGTGAGGTGGTATAACCAGACTCACAAAGCGTTCTAAATCCATTCTGGAATGTTTTCTTTCGAAGAAAAGTGCATACGGTATACATCTTTAAAGTACCATAGCTTTCGAAACTAAAAAACAAAACAAAACAAAACAAAACAAATTAAATTGCACGAAAATGAATTTGTAATTTATAAATACATATCCAGAAAAATAAAATCGTTCGATGAAATACAGTCCTAGAAGAAGAAAAAAAAATAATTTTGCATCATCAAGAATCCATTAAATATAAATTTCATCGCTATGTTTAATGCAATTAAAATGACTTCAGAGTTAGATTAATTTTTAAAACGAGTCATAAACGAGAGTCGAGGATAGCAGAGACGAAGACGAGAAACGTTTCCTTTCCTAATTTTTTTCTTCTTTTTTTACATATTTCTTCTATTTTTATTTTTCATTTATTTTTTTTTATTTTTTTCACTTAACGCGTCATCCTAATCGCGCTTAGCTTTGTCGTCGTCGATTTTGGCCAATCATCTATTCAGCCAACGTAAAAAGCTAACGATGGGCCGCAGCTGCTTGGGACCAGATTGCCCGACCGACGCCCCTTAATACCTTCTCCGCCCACGCCTCGCGCCTCGTTTTCAAACCCACCCTTTCCGTCAAGCAAAAAGGATAAGATTAAACAAGCCATCTCGCTCAGATCCTTGTTTCAAATCTCATTATTAAAACAGGCATCCTCGTTTCCATAATTGGCATTGCGGATTTTTTTGCAACCAATTTTTTTTCTTCTTCTTCTTTCCTTTCCGTTGTTTATTTTTTTTTATTTCTTCTTTCTCGCGTCTGCAACGTCTTTATCCCGATCGAAATTTGCAATCATCTTGATGGCAAATGGCACGTGACGACTCGGGTAATGGGGCTCCATTTTCACGTCCTTCAATCGAGACTTTAAATATTAGATACCTGTAAGGCTGCAACACATAAAGAAATAAGTTTTAATACATTACGAGTAGAAATTAAACAAGGGGGAAAAATTGTTAATATCTTAAAGTAAACTTGCACTTCAATGATAAGTAGCCCATTACATGTAATTTAGCAATTTATCTTGTAATAAAAATATCAAAGGTACTTGAAGACTCGTTTAATTATTTCAAAATGGCACACCTGTTGTTAATTCATGGAATTTTATAATTTAGATAATAAGTTAGGGTGGATTTAAAGAAGGCATATTATGAATCACATAGTTCTTGAAAACGCGTTTTAAACCAAGTTATTTATTATCGCGTTGCTCCTTCATTACTCATAAGCACACTTATTAAACGCCAGTTATCACTGGCGGGCATCTGTTGCCTCTGTAGGTTTAATTTCCACCCAGCAAACTACGCACACGAGGGTCAGGTGGTCACTTGCCCACGTGACCCTTGATGGTGAAGGCTCTGTTTTGAGTTTTATCGGGTCGAAACGTGCATTTAATTAATCCTCTTGTCCTATTAATTCCTTTCGTGCTCAACTCATCTAATCGGTGTCATAAATAATCGCCACGTCCATGATAATAATGATGAACGCTAATTAGTATCCGTGCAATGACGCAATGATCCATTTGGCCAAATGTAAACTATTCTGCTATCAAAAATTACATCTGTTAATTGTCACATTATCGAAATCGACTTCAATTTTTAAACGCATCACTTCGTGCATTTGTTTTCTTCGAATTTTAAAAACTAAATGTATTTTTTCAAACTTAATTTTTAAACTAATGTTCAAAGTCTCATTTCCAATTTATCACGGGATCGTGCGGAGAGCTAATGATCGTTTCTAAGTAGCAAACAAAAATGATTTGATTATATCAGCGAAGGAAAATTGGGTCGATCAGGCGGTCCCTTCAATGAAGTGGGACATTTTTTCCGCGCATGAAAACCTCGCTTCTTTCCCTTTTTCGTGCCCCATTTGCATGGATATTGACAAGAAGGAGAGTAGGGAGGTTTGAGGTAATTGGTGGGTAATGGATCTGCCTCGTAATTATGAGATAATGTCGTTTCCCTTGTTCCGCTCACATACCAATTCCTCGTCAAAGCCAAACTTGTCGGCGCCCACTCAACCAATCACTTGCGCTTCGATTAACCCAAAGAGTCTCGCGAGCAAATGCACGCCCCGTCGCCTCTTTGTATAAAGAGAATTTTTGAAAAGCTCCGCCTGATCGTGGGCTGTTTGCGCAGCTCCATTGCCGTGCAGAGAAATTTTTTTTTTCTTCTTAGAATGGAATAAAAATTGAATTGTTTAATCAATTTTCTTTATAAAAATCACCTAAAAATGTCCATTTTAATAATGCAAAAATACATTATTTTTTTTTGTAAATTCACTTAAACTTTACACAGTTTTATTATTCAAAGAAGAAAAAAAAATAAATATATATATATATTTTTTTGCTTTTCAGTAGAAAATTTTTGCCTATAGCTTATACAATTCAATAACAGGTCAAGAAATGCCAGACTAAATTCTTGTACGGTTTTGGGTGGGGGCTTGCGCATTTGAATGCGCGTCTCTGCCATTTCAACACAACTCCACCCTTCTACACTCGAGGGTCTTCACAAACTCGAATCCAAGCGCCTCTGGAGGGGGCCATAAGCATTTCTCATGCAAAATCTGATGCCTCCCCGCGCGTATTTTGATTGCTACTGCATTCGTTCGCTTTTGGACTATTTTTTTTATTAAATTTGTCCAGCTTTAGGGGTTTGAAACGAATTACGTCCTATGGTTGTACGGGTCGGAGAAGGGTGGGGAGAGAGAAAGATGAAAAAAAGTCAGTGAAAGGACATTAAAGTGGAACGCGAGCCAGATTGTGTGTATAGTGAATACTCAAGTTTATGTAGCACCCGTGTTTATATTTAGAAAATGTATTTATGTTTAAATTACAAGGTTGTTGTGTTATTTATTACTTTCCGTAAGTGTTTAATTATAATTTGGTCTTTACTTATTTGTTTACAATGAACAGCTGCGCGACTTAACTACATTTTAATTCCTTTCTATAATCTTATCATCCACTCAGTAAATGCTTAATGATTTTTTTGTTGTCGTTGGTTACACCTAACTCCATATTTGTAAGTCACGAGATGATAAACGACAAATTTTAATAATTTATACATTTCAAGGATTTGTACTCGAGATTAGATTTTTTTGCCTAATGCGCTCGTAATTCGCCAATATAGTGATGCGTGGAGGGATGTGCGCACGCGCTACTGCATGCCTGATGGCTTGAGAATAGCATATAAACATATCAATCAGTGGGAGTTAAACCCACCTCATTGTGCATTGGTGACGAAGTGATGGCAGCATAATTGCATTACACGGTGTTTTTTCTCTTCCTATTTCTGAAGGGAGAGAAGAGAGCGAGAGATCCTTTTACGATATTGATCCTAAAAGACTAAAATTGCTGAAAAGTCTGAAATAAAAAATATAAATAGTCAAATTGTCTGTTGTTTTTTTTTAACTGAAAAACCACTTACTACATTGAATTTCCTATAGTTTATGCGTTTAATTACCACAAATCCGGTCTAAATAACTAGAAAAAAATTAACGTCACAGTCGGAGTAATAAAGTTGTGGAAAATATATAGAATTACATTTAAGATAGTTTTTCAAATGTTTAGAAAAATGTGGTGCTGGCGTATGGTCGCATCTAAAACTCGTTAGAAGGCGCTTTTGTCGCTGCAGGAGCCGTGTGTCGTCCTCTCTCACAGGGTGTGTGCGAGTGATGGGCCATCAATCACTTGACTGCAATATTCTATTTGTAAATTTGAAATAAAGTAGACATTAAAAAAAAATGTATATAAAACTGTATTTGGAATCCTTGAGATGAGTAAATGAGATCACATGATGTTGTTTTGTAATGAATTCGCAATAACAAGTGTGAAAAGAAATGGCTTTGAATCTACGTTAAATTGAAGGATTGATGAAATCCAAGCAGAAAGAAAGAAATGAAAAAGAAAAGAAGAAAAAAAAAGGAAGAAGGGGGATTGAAAGGTGTAAAAACGTGGTAAAGAAATAAAAAGAAATCTCTTCTACGTCCAATGAGAAAGAGAGAGAGCCAAATATATATATTCCCGCGCGCGATCTTCTTATTGCCTGCACTCGCTTCGGCTTTTTTCTTCACTGCCTTCATCACGTGTCGGCCTATCACGTGCTTTTCATAATATAATAAAATTTTTATGGAAATGTGAGTCGTAAAAACTCACCGCGAATCTCAGCGTATTTGCCTCCGAGAGAAGACAAGGTACATTTTCTCCTCTCCCCCATCATTTTTTCTTTCGCCAAGGAAAAAAAAAAGTTAGAACTCATTATAACGAAGTGAAAGTGGTATTGAAATAAAATTTTAACAACTTGTTTTTATATAAAAGTAAAATATAAAAGTTTCATTTTTTTAGATTAAAAATTGCTGAATTCAATTCATAAAGATAATAAAATGCAATTACCTTTATGTCGGATATTACTTTCATTGCGTTTTAACTTTGGAATGTAATTAGTAGTGTTTGTTATAAAGAGATGGGAAATTTGATGATGTAGCATATTTCGATTATGCGAAAGATGCTTTCAACTACACTTTCCATACGGCGCGCATTAATTAAAACAAAAATTGAAATGGATTAGAAAATCAAGTTAAAAATTAGTTTAATTCTGACCTATCGCATTTGGATTTAAAATTTAATCTCCGTAATAAAATTGAATTATTATTTTTAATCGCTCGTAATGTTAGTATTGTTAAATTGACTAGGACTCATTATGTCTTCCGAATAATTCGTCCCTAAATCCAAAACTAACAAGTGTCACATACGAAGTCAATGGCGCGGTGTTGGAGGGCAAGAGGTAGGGCTGGCGCACGTGCATTCGAAAATAGGGAGGAGATCATCAAAGGCTTTTCTGCGTGAAGAGACTCGCAGCATAGAAAGGAAAAAAAGAGCGAGAGAGCTTTCCCGTGCACATATAGAACCCAAATCCTGAATAGGGTTTTCTTTAGTTTAGGTCACTTTGGCAGCTTGATCTATTGCCAACTAAACCACACGTGGGATCATTAAGCACCTGGACTGGCCTCCCTTTTTGAAACACTATCCTAATTGTCCTTGACTCCTTGTGATATGGGAATATAATAAAAATCGTTACACAAATTGTGCATTACAGTCACATAACTTTGTTTATCCGTATGTACGTAAATAACTTTTAAAAACCGGAAGAGAAGCAGTTATTCCCTTTTTTCAATTGGGGAAGACTTCTTTAAGCTAAGGGAGACCCATTCTTGAGTTAACTGACCACTAGGTGACAATAAGGTCCTTCATACTCTTTCTCCCCTTCACCTATGATAGCCCGAGGGCTACTCCTCCCCTTCTTTGGCAGACTGCGTGGAGCCGCCACTGGCACCTCGCAGTCTGCCGGTTCCGACATTCCCCGAGTACCAAAGAGTAAAGGAGTAGTCGAAAGAAAAAAGAAAAGGGGGAATTTGCACCTGCAACTAGTTTTGTGACTTCCCTGAAAGAGAGTTGTAAATGAAATTAAAGTGACACCCTGACCACGAGTTTTAAACCCAAATTAAACTTCTCCAGAAACGAAAACACGCAGGTGCTAGCTAGACTTTCTATTTTTTATTTTTTTTATTTATTTTTAAAGTAAATAACTACAACTCATCGTAATTGCCGAAACGGAAACTCCTCGAAACATGTAGACAATAATGAGCAGTTTTATCAAATCCTTTCTATTTTGCTGTACTAAATTTAAAATTATTACTAGAGTAATTTGACTGCTTTGATTTGGTTCAGTCTGTTGGCTACACTTCATGAAAGGCGATCACTTTACGGGGTGCCTTTCACTGGCCAGAAGAGTGTCTTTCTGGGTCAGTGCCCCGCTTTTCACTCGTGTCCCGTGAACAAATGACGAAGGGGATCGCCAAAGTGGATCTCTACAGGCAATGCCAGGAAGGATCTTTTTCTGCCAGGCCCCCAACTGCAATTGGTCATGGCTTGTTGCCCGGGAGATTTCACACGCCTTAAGATAGCAGCTGGGATGACAGAAATTTCACTTGAACGTCACCAGTGGAAAAAGGAAAAAAAAAAAAAAGAAGTAAAAAAAAAGTCCCCTCAAGAGAGAGAAAGAAATGGCTGGCACGAAATTGGTTTCAAACTGGCTTGCTTGCCTCCTAACTGACATTATACAAGAGAACATAACAGTTATGTCACATGTCTACTTATATGTAGGGGAAAATGAAAGGGCTCTTTGTGTCACATGGTATTAAACTAGAAAGAACAGGTTGGTTTTTTTTAAATCTTAAATCTGCTTCTATATTTTCTTGAAAAGCGTTGTAAATCGCGACTTGTTATTTGTTTATTTCTATGCGTCGAGTTGAGATGCTTTTCCCCGACTGGTTTTTTAATACTGTCCGTCTGCGAATTATTTCTTTGTTTACGTATTCGTAGTTGACTTCATGACTCTTGAGAAAACTTCATGACAATTCCTTTGAGGGTGATTTTGAAAAGAGAAGAAAGGCAAAAGCCTATTGAAAAGAAAAGAGAGAAAAGTTTGGCAAGGGGAATGTGGGGAAGAGATTGAAGTCTAGGGTTTAAGGGCAATATCAACTTAGAACTAGGCTATTTTTCTCAACAACTTATATCCGCTAAGTGACCTCACTTTGAAACTGGTCTTCATCTTGAAGCCCCCGTGCGTGAAATTTGTCAATTCTTCGAGTGCACTCACACCGAGAGGAAGTTGCGAGGCAACCGGGGCAGGTGGAGTGAGGCGAAGGGGAAATCGGCCGCTACCCAGGTGATGACAAATTAAAATGCCACGGCGGTGTGAAGGGCATCTTTTTGCGTCCCCGCCACCCCACCCCTGCTTCCCTTTTGCTCACCTGGAGTCGGCCACAGACCTTTCTCATGTTCTGTTGGGATTATAAATGATGTCAAAGCATAGAAACCCACCTGGGACTATTAAGTCTCTTAGACGAGCCAACCACAATACCCGCCGGGTCCTTATGTGAGATTGGGTCGGGAGAGGGAATAAACGCCTTAGGGGAGATAATAATATACGGATGCGATGGTATTCGAGGTGTGAGAACACATTCTGAGCGAAAATTAAATTATAAACTTAATGATTATGAGTCACGTAGTTGATAACTTGATTACACGCAATCATGTCTTAGGGAGGTTAGATGCACCGCCAGACAAGTAAAGTAAAATTTGCAGTAGTGGGCAATAGAAATGGGGATGAATAGTGCGTGATATATACCACACTTGACAACTTAGGGGCGCACATTGACGATTTTTCATTGTCGTGTCTCTTTTTCAACTGAGTCACAAAATAAATTCTGCAGTAAAATTTGATTCGGATAATCTTGTAAGCTTAAAATCCTTTAAAATACCTCAAACTATTGTTGCGTTCAAGTTATTTATGGCAACACCAGTTAAAAATAATAACTTCACTATTGAGTTGAACCACGCGGGTGATTTTATGCGCAAACTTGGCACTTTTCTTATTTAACAATTTCTACGTTATATTAATAACATCATAATATCGAGAGAAGAATGCCCGGGTGAATTTTTTTTTTAAAAAAAACAGAAGAAAAGTGGAATAGAAAATTATTCGTGTCGTGCACATGCTCGTGCACTGATATCCATCATCTCGTCCCAATTCATTCCGTGGGTGTTGATGGTGTGCACAGCCGGGGTTGTGCTGACCCTTGAGGCGTCTGTGTGGTTGGGCGTTCGTCGAGGGTGTCGGTGCCATCCGCGAGAAGTAGTGAGAGCCACGTGTGGCGAATGGCCTCGTGTCGGGTGGCGTAATGGCAGTAGGGCTGTCAGAATCCCCCGTGAAAACAATGGAGACAGATCTTCATGCTAATGGGCGTCGCCCAAGAAGGAAAACGAGTGGAGGGTCTCGTGCGCCGCGTGTTAGCGCCTTGTTACGCATTCAATTTGGACGTGCACAGGTGTGAGTGCTCGTGGCTCAAGATGAAATGTGCTCGTGCATGCAAATGAAAGCACTCTCCATCATCCAAACCGATCGTATTCAACATGGACGGCACGATGGACCTCTCCAACAGGCAATTTTCCCTTCCAAACATGAATTGGTCCCAATTCCTACGAGGTTAGGCTAAAGGTCTTTTTCTTCTCCTTTATTCGATTGGTTTGCACGGTCGTTCAATTAAAAACAAGAAACACATCATTTACCATCACGGAACTCTATTTTTCCTTTCCAGTTTATGAGTTGCGTGATGGCACTGCATGTTGATGCAAAATCGAATTAAAAATTTTATATTTTTACGCAGCGGTAATTGCAAACTTGAAAAATCCATCAACTTGCAACGACAACAAGAATAAATGGAATTTGCTTCTGCAAATATTGCGTCTGCTAAATGTTATTGACAGTTGTTTCTCGCGTCCTAGTAAGAAAAATATTTTAAAACGTGAGGAGGTTGTAGTTAAATTTTTAATTTCTGAATTCATGAATGAAAATATATGTAATTTTTTTACTTGTGTTTTTCTTTTGGTTCGAGGCGCTAACTCAATTTGCATGTACAAGAGTTGCAACTCACACTAATTGAATTCTCGTGACGAAAGAAAGAAAAACATGTAAAAAACCAAGAGAAAACAGAAAGAATTTAAAAACATTATTTTCACTCATATATATCCGCACGGCGTCAGGTAAAGAAAAAATTTACATTTAAAGAACGGGGGTAGGGGAATTTTAAATTCAAATAGAACTAGACGAGCAAGAAGACTTTTCCACCTATGAATAAAAACAGGTGGCAAAAAAAGACACTGCGCCACTATATGATAAAAAAGTAAATGACTTAAAAAATGTACACGAACCTCGGAAAAATACAAAATAATTTTCTTATCGTTACACTAAAGTCTAAAATCTAAAGAAATTGTTTTTAAACAAAAAAACCGACATATTTATTTACACTACACTACTTTTCTAAAGCATCAAACTTCACTTATTAATCAAACAAACACGTTAACGAATAAGTTTTGAATTGAATTGAAATGAAATGAAGAAACGATTGTTGTTGTATCAAAAAATTTCTTTTCTTTTCTTTACTTTTTGTCGAGTTGTTTGGGTCTCGTCGCCAGCTGTGGATTGTGGGTTCCCTCGCCATCCATTCTTAGTGGGTGACAAATTACCAGCTGTAAATCACATTAAAATGAAGTAAAATAGCTTTACAATGGAATCTCGCGGCTAGAAGCCTGAGAGGGGCGTTGCTTAGAGGGTCACTTGGATTAATGGATGACTGGCCCGTGAACTGAATAGAAATCCGAGGATAGGCCAAAGAAGGCTTCAAAAGCTAGGACTGCATGTCAACTCATGTGTTCAAATGCTGAATGAGGCTAGTTTTCAGGCTATGGTTGATGGGAGGTCTTTGCTATATCATAAAGAAAAGCGATTAAGTTCCCAGCACAATCCTGTAGATCCACTTACGGGTCAAGATAATTGTCGACTCGAAAACAAATCACCCGCTTTGTGTACAGTGTACGCTCACGGGAGAGAATTTGCAACAAAACCAGTTCATTACAAGCGACAAATAACCAACGGCCGATCAAGGATAATGTAAAACAGCTTGCATTTTCATCGGGTATATGGATACCGTAGTTGATGTTTGGCTGAACGTATAGACCAGTTTTGCCTCGAAATGGAATTCAACCGAAGTTGGTTGGAAATCCACAACATGGTGTCACTTATTAAGTACCATTTTATACAGTTCTAACCGTTGGTATTCATCGCGCAATGCAGAAAATTTAGACAAAAAAGATACCAAATCGAATTGATTTTAATCTTAAGCGGATAAAGCAAAAATCTTTTATGGCCGGCCATTAGCTATTTTTTTTCTTTCCTTTCCCTCTTACACATTTTTTTTTATCGCCTCACGGTGTCTATGGTGGTGCTTACAAAATAGCGCGTTATAAGGAGGTGGGTTTTCATTGGACTTTACTCACCATCCCCATTTTGGAATGTAAAAGTGCCTTGTGCCTCCTGCTGTACCGAGTAATTTGGATGGGATTAAGAGCTCTATTCACGACGATAATGGTTTCGCTTCTTGCTATGGAATTTTATTTGAGATTAGGCTAAGGTGCATGGGAAAATAACACTACGCTTTGCTTGCCAGCTGATTCCAATTCAGCAGCATGACTCTGATCACGTGATAATTGTAAAGAATATGTTTTAAGGTCGACCCAAGTGGAAAATTACGTAGTTTACACGCGTGGTTATACATCCGTGCCTGTATGACAAATGGTTTCCGTTTCATTTATCAATCCCAATTACGTTACCCGCAAATTAAATAATGCAATTTTAACTTGTAAATAGAATATCAAGAACACTGCTCGTGTTTTGTTTACGTTTAAACGTGTAAATATAATTTAATGTACGATGTTATTAGCTAAAATTGAATTCAGTGTTTGCTTTCAATGTGTTGATTAGTTAACTTTTATCTTGAGTAGATTGTATATGTCAAAATGGAATGAGGATGAAGTGCGAGTAACTCTTTTATAACCCATTTTTCCTTTTCTGATTTGTGCGCATGGCAGAATGGATGTAGAGGGTTGAAGGCAATCCGCTGTATAATTGGCCAATGCGAACTCAATTTTTCGGATCTCTGAACACGACCCGTGACCGTGCTCACGTGAGCAGAGGTGCCACCGACGAGCCATACTCCACCCCCAATTCCCCAACCTCTTTCCTTGGTGATTTATCACCTGCTTGGCAGATGACGCTAATTCGTGGTCTCCCAGTCTGTACTCGTTTTAGTTGTCAATAAATCAATCAAAAGTCTCACTGATCAATCACGGATTTAAAAAAATACTCACGGATGATGGGCAAATCCTTTAGAACAACCGTTTCCTAGCAACTCATCTGTTAACATCAGCGACGTTTTACTCCAGCGGTGTTACGCTAAAAGATTACAACATTGAATAAATTTACGGAATAAAAAAAGAAAACGAAAAAATTCCTACTCGTTTGAAAATTCACAGGTGTTTCCTTAATTGAAAGTAATTTGGTTCCGGTGTGTTGGTTTTAATTGTCGGTGATTTGCCGCTTCTTCATCGATATCCGGCACGAAACAGTAATAAAATAAAGTAACATTTGTTTATAAACGGTAATATGTGGAATTCATCTAATTATAAATCGTAATTTGCACCTGTAAAACCAAAATGCGATGCCTAGTCGTCGTCAAACGACAACCACAAACGATTCATTGCAAAATTTTAATTAAGAAGCCACACATACGCATAATCTTCCATATGGAAGAGGTAATTTTCATCTGATAACTTTAATACCACGACATCTTGAATCCTTTTTTCCTTTTTAAAATTGCTTTTTATTACCGAATGACCCAACTTATTAATAATTACCTAGAGTTTAGTGTTTATATTTTTTTACCCTTTCACTCATCTCAAATCCCAGTTAATCACACTGCATGTAATTAGTGCAAATGTGGGAAGATTATGTTGGATAGAAATTATCAATGTTGCTAATAAATTATTAATTGCTTCTAATTTTTTCAATCTAAACGCGGGATACAATTTTTTTCTTTCTACCTATAAATCCGAGTGTGATGTGAAGTAAACGAGTGTGACGTCACATGAAGGGCTTGCTCGGCTCCTTGTTAAAGCGGCGGGGAAAATTAATTTGTTATCAATCATCACACGTGGCTTCGTTTTGACAGTCGACTAAGGGAGGAAGGGGGATGTGGGTACTTATCCTTACAGTGAGTATAGATAAAAAGATGTCTTTTATGTGACAGAATTGAATCGCAGTGGCAAAACCAGGGGGGACCCTTACATAATCCATTTGACAAGTTACTGCTTTTTGATGAGCATCAACTTATTCACACTGATTTGCTTAAGAATATTTTACTCCAAAAACATGTGTCATATATGAGTTTTTTAATGCACACTTTTTTCAAGCGTTAATCAACATATAAATTAGATTTTTTTTCCCTTTCTTTTAGTCTTTACATATTCTGATAATAAGCCGTGATTTAGTTTTTCATATTGATTAGGTATACCGACCGCAAGTACGCTCGTGCAAACGACGGAAAACGAAACACTAATTTTTAATTTATTTCAAATAATTCATTAGTAAAACTAATTCAAAAAGATAAATTATTTGTCTAGCGAGTAAAAATCAACGTTAAGCTGCTCTCGTATTAATATTTATTTAGAAACGCGCACAAAAGTTAGCTAATACGTGAATTTTATTAGCAAACTTTTGCACGCTGCAATGGAAACAAAAAGTTAATTATAGCGTGTGTGAATATTATTATTCTTGGAATTTGATGTGTGGTCATGTCGTCAAAGCGTGAATTAGCAAGTATTCAAAGGAGAGTGGAGTGGTCAGTATGGTGTGGCCGATAACTTAATTCCAGTGTAAGCGACTAATTTCAATTTAATGACATTCCTCTACCTCCTCCCTGTTGAGCCGCCACCACTTCATGAGCCCCCTATTCTAATGTCTGAACGTAGCTCTTAATTTGGTCGGTATAGCGCGTTTCGGTTGTCGCTAACCTGGCGCTGAGGAGAAAAGGTCATAGCGGAAGCTTTGCAATTTTCATTCGGCCCCGAGTCAGTTGAAAATCGAGTAACACCGACAACTAATTAAGCTGACATTTGCATTGGGCCTTCGCTAATGGCACTTGATGAGGTATTAACGAAAACGCCAACAGCACGCAACACCGGCACGTGCTCGCTCCTACATACCTGACAAGTGTACTTTTCGGCGACCCAACAACTACATATTTACCTAAACCCAATTGATTCAAAGTAAATATGAAATCTCATGTCTGCAAAATATTTAAATTCAAAAACAAGTTCTTTTCTTAATAATTTAGTTGTTACCCGCAATTCCAAGAGACATAAAAATCATGAGGCAAGTTTCCAGTCTCTACAACGTTGGGACTATAATACTAATAATAGGCTTTAAAAACAGCAGCCAGTTGAAATAAGTGAAAGTGTAGAGGTTAATTTGGAGTTTGAGTTGGGTTTCAGATGTTTTCCGAGTCGAGTGATTGCCACTTGGTTGGAGGCTAATATAAATCCATTTTATATATGAAGCTGCTCATGTCAGTGAAATGTCCATGTGTTTCATTTTATGCCCACTACACGTCTCGCGCTCTCTCGTGGGAAAGAGGGGAGATGCTATTGCATTTTCCTGCTAGCTAGCTTTTCATCTTATATAACTGTCCATCGTTTGCCATAGAAAAGAAAATTTTATTATGAGGAGGGTGGAAAGGGCTTTCTCTGTCATTTTACTCACCCCCTTCATGTTGTTATTATACGATCCTCCTACAGCGTATTCCATTTTTCCCGCATGCTTGTGAGATTTTTCACACATGTGGCGCTGGCATCTCGTTGAATATTGTCTCTTTCCGATTAAGTTAGGGGTGGAGCGGAAATAAAACAAGGAGAAGCAAATGGGTGAACATTAGCACGTCTCCTGCTGCTTTTTATCCCCCTTCATATTCCGCACCTTCATTCATCTCGAATAATGTTAGAAAAAACATCCATACCATTAGAAAATATTATTTACACCTCAACCTTTCTAAACGAAAAGAAGAAACAAAATTATTAACAAATTTGCAACAAACAAAAAAAAAATCAGCATTAGTACATTATCCATATCCTTTTTTAATTAATAAAAACACTTGACCGATCGTGTCGATAATTGTTTTTAATCAACAAAAGTATCCGAGAACATAATTTCACGTTGTACCGTCTGCTTGTGGACATAGAGGGGCGGGTCCCACTGTAGCAGTCACCATTATTAAACGACCCCTCTGTAAACGTAAAGCGGGGACGGACGAATAGAAAGGAGAATGTGCTTAATATGCAATATTCTAAGGCTGCAAGGCGCCTGATGGTGTCGCCCGCTGCTACCACACGCTGGTCTTGCACGGTTGCGAGCACGCTCAGTTTTATGCCATGAGACGGACCCGCATTTCAACAGCCATTCCTTGCCGGTTTGTTGGCATCATGTGTCACGTGACATTCAGTTTCGTACGGTACTTCCTGAGTTAGTACTTGCAAGATCACATATTGAAATGCAATGAAATAAATAAATAGTTTTAGAGTTTGGTTTTTATATGTCACAGTAGGAAGAAAATAATTGCATTCATTGCGCGCTTTTTATTTTTAAGAGGATAATATTTTCCATTACGGTATAAATGTTACGTAATAAAATGTGTAATAGTATTCAATTCTTATCTCATCCCTTCTAAATTTATGATAATTTCTCATGAATTCGTTCTAGGAGGTTATGTCCGTCAGAAGGGGAGAATTTATAGCGGGATGGAAATTGAAGGCCAAAGGAGTATAACTTACACTGTATTTTCAATACGAGGGTCGAACAAGTGACCAATGTCCAACAAGATGCTTGACATAACACGCAAGTCGTGAAAGGTCGAAATGGTCAGTAAGGGACCCTTTTTTCCCCGCTCTATTCGGCAAAAAATGGTGGACTCTTGGATTTCATTTGATTCAATACATTTTGTATTGCTGGATCGAATGAACCATTTATATTCGATTATTTATAAATCATTTCATCTTTTTCCTATGAGAGAGAGAAAGAGAGAAAGAAAAAAAAATACCAAAACCAAACAGCAGAACAAATGAAAAAGAAAGAAAAAAAATGTCGAGTTTGATATTTGTGGTTAAGATCCGACATGTGCTTACTTTGTGGTTGTGGGTTCATCAGAGATCATTAGAGAGAGGAAGCGAGTCTTTAGTTGCCAGCTTGCTTGCTTGCGGTAGATATTTTTTCTTGCACTTAATGCTCATTTTTGTCACATATTTCAGTGGTCGAAAATGATGAGGAAGCAGAGAGAAAAGAGAATCTCAGCAGGCGATAGGGCGGAGGGTTGACAGCTGGCGTCTTGGCTTGTAACGATGGCTTCACCTCATGAAACTTGTTCCTTCTGGAGATTCCAGTCAATATTATTGGTGGTGGACTTGTAGCAGTGAAGAAAATGCTACCATCTTTTTTTTTTTTATACTTTTCTCTCATTTCTGTGAAATTACTGAGGGAGAAGAGAATTGAAAGAGAAAAAAGAAAAAGAAAGATAAAAAGAAAAAGAAAAGAAAGAAGAAGAAAAAAAAATGAGAAGAAAAAAAATATAGGGGGCATTGGAAAATTTTTCTTGATCCCATATCAGAATCAAGTCTTGAAACCTCCCTAGACCATTTTTAAGAAATACTTTATTTCCACTATTTTAATGAGCAAAAAAAAAATTTGTTTTCTTTTAAATAGCGGAAAAGAAAATTCTAGTATAAAAATAAATCGAAGAATCATAAATATATATATAATAATATAAGAAATTATATCATAATTTTAAATTATAATCTAGAATTTTTTTTTATTAGATGACATATCCAACTTTCCTGTCGTTTCTGCCCGTCACTTACACTAACTTTCAATCTCTTAGAACGTCTTGCCAAAAATCTGCCCAGCAATTGCTTCACTCAGTTTATATTCTCGCCAAAGAAAATCGAATTTCCAATCTTCATCATTGCCACTGATTCAGCACAATTTTCCAATTTTGTAGTGCAAACTTTGTCAACTTCCAGTTGGTCGCCATTGACATTTTTTTTCTTCAATACTCTTATATATTATTAAATTAAACCAAAAAAAAAATCTTGACTGTTTATATACACAATTCAGTTTCTAAAGCTGACAACACAAGTAACCATAAAAGACTTTATAAGAAGAAAGCTTTAAAAATCTAGTCGAGTTTGGAGATAAGTTGACATTTTTATTGAGTAACTCGAAACTTGATGTTGAAGAATTTCTTAGTAAAAAAAAAAAATTTTTCAGGCGGCCGGACAGGAAGAAGGGCATTTGCAGTGTGAGAAATCTGCATATTAAAGGGGCACAATGTGATTTATGGCTATTGAATATTGCCGGGCGTTATTAATTTTACCTATTGATTTCCTTTCCGTGCTCGGCCGCCATATCCAAAGGCTTAGTGCAAGGGGTAGAGTGGGAAAAGGGGTTGGTGGGCGGGCGTTCAAATGCAAAGGTTACATTTCATTTATCGCATTTCGGAAAATTGGAGACAATCTTTCATTCGGAAAGCGGAGGAATATTTTTATAGGCGAATGAGTTTTTCCATAGCGTTGGATAAATCATACGAGATAAAGCCTGTGGTGCATGCCTCGCCTGAATATTATTGAATGCGTCACTTATTCTATAGCGAAGGTAATTTATTTCTAGAAATTGGACTCGACCTTTTTATTTTTATTTTTTTCTTATTCTTCTTTTTGTGAGAATAATAAATATATTCGACTCGAGCGTTCTTTGCTATTCTGCATGCAAAAATGTTGTTTAAATATGGATTTTTTTTGTTGTCCACTGTCACTACAAAAGTGATGGAAAAAAGAAAAAAACTAAAAAAAAAATACATAGAAATGTATAAAAATAAAAATAAAAATAAAAATAAAAGAAGCGCATTGAAGATAAGGAAAAAGAAAAAAGAAAAAAGAAGTAGAAAAGAGGATGGTGATTGATGGTCTCCTTAATTGTCACCTCTTTTAGAAAATTACACTTTATGAACTATACATTGTAATGATTTCAAAAGGAACTCGCCTGCTGTGTGAAGAAATTTTCTTTAATAAAGATGGCGTGACGTAAAGTAATTAACACAGTAGACGAGATGAGGCAGTTTTTCTCTCTCTCTCTCTTAATTACTCTGTCATATTTAACTCTTCGCTCCATGTGCTGTTTTAGTCCCAATGTATGCATGATTGGGGTAACTAGTTCTTCCCCATTTGAAAAATTAACTGCATATGAGCTTCTTTTTTTAATGCCTCGCAACTTTATATTTGTAAATGAAAACTTCATTTCTTAACATCATTTTTTTTATGTCGCAATCTTTTTTTTAATTCTAAATTACTGTTGATGCTTTTCATTTTTTCCCTTTATAAGATCTGTTTATTATTCTTTGTTACTTTTTGTCACGATATATTTGCATAGTTTACGCACACAGTAAAAGCAACTGCAAAAACTCGAATGCATTTTTACGATAAAATTATTTCAGTATATCCTAGTAAAAAAGATGTTTCTAACCGGCAAGTTGTATAAACTTGATGCGTTTCAGTCAATAAAATTCAGAATATTTCTTGTTGCGCACTTAAAATTTTGATTTTCTTTATTATTTCAAGCGCATTTTGCCAGCAAGTTTTATTTTTTTATTATTTTGTTTTACAAAAAAAAAAAAAAAAAAAAATGGAATTGATAATTTGCCTGCGCCGTTATCATAGTGAAATGAAATAACAATTGCGTATACGACTCAAACTTGTTTAACGTGAAATGTCTCGCTCAGCAGTGCAGATACCAAAGCCCCTAAATTACGGGCGAAAATTGTGTCTTTAAAGATATCATAAATCCTTCTCAAAACGAAATTCCATTTGGACCCCAACATAAAAACAAAAAAACCGAATCACTCATCATTCTTGACATTTGTGCTCAAATTATAATTATTTCGCATTTCAAACTTTTTTTTTTACATTTAAATAAAAACTTCCAACTTAAATAATGTTATTATAAAATTAAAATTGCTAGATTGCCTTTATTTCTGTTTAGTATACTTATTTGTACCCCCTTTTAAGCGCTTGGCTGCTTTTCTTGTTGTTGGTCTTCCATTTATTTCATTTTGGGTGCGCGATAAATTAGCAGTTACGACTCATAACTGGCGTCCAATGTCCATTGGGCGTATAGAACGTAAAATAGGGGAAACAGTGGGGTCACGAGGGGCTCACACCAGGGTACGGCTAACGGATTCGATTGGATGGTAAATATCCATCCCGCACGATGCAATTACCTGTTGGATCTCTATTTCAACCACCAGATTCAATTGAAAATCAGTTCTTAAGATAATATTGAAGTTATAGTTTTGACATGACTTTTTCAACGTTCAGGTTGCAAGGGGGACAAATATAAAGACCTACGGGCCATCAGGTGGTATTTGTTCACCTTGCGGCAACTCCTGGAGTGTTTTTCAGGTGCACCTTTGAAAAGAAAACGCGCAAAAGAACGCCGCACCTTTGAACACCTGGCAACCATTTACTATTTTCTGGACGATTTGACTCCTACGTATGACACAGGAATGACCACAGCGGTGGTCAATAGGTGTCGATTGAAACTGATTTTTAAAACATTTTGGGTAGAAGTTTTTTTTTTTTTTTTTTGCAGCAAAAAAAAAAATGTTTTTAAATTTTACTGAATCGATATTAGTAGCCTCTTGGAAACCCATTAACCTCGGCTGTCACGTGATATTAATTTTTTGGTGCATAATTTGTGGTTGTGTGGGTCAGTTTTCATATCCTCGCTGCTACTGCTGTTGCCTGAAATTCATTAAATCTCCCCCACGAACCCTTTTTTTTATTAATACAAGCTGACCTGTTTTCGTTTGGTGGTCATTATGGGAGCAATTTTTTTTTGGGTTGAAATTTCCAATATTTTTTCAAAAAAATTAAGTTACTGGTCACTGCATTTTTATTACAAATATATATATTTTTTTTGGATTCAATTAAAAACGGGTAGAAGATTTATTAGTAATTGCTCTGTTTTGAAGAAAAAAAATTTAAATTTTGAGCAATAAAAAAAGCTGTAACCCTTTTTAATAGAAACATTGCCACCCTATATAAACAACTCATCATTTTTGACTAAATTTTCCTATCAAAAATATAGCAGGCGCCGGCTCCCCTAGAATTGCAACGAGGCACACCATTATTCAAGACTTGGATATTAAATAACCCTCCTACCTCCATGTTGCTGAAAAAGTTTCATAACGCAATTACTAACCACGTGTGAAAACTCAGGAGCAAATGTGCGCGAACCACACACACGTTAGCGTTTACCTCGTGAGCCGAATTTATGATTGTTTCATACGTATAGAACGAAGCCAGAATCCGAATAAGAGGAAAAATATTTTTGCTGACATATTGCACTCAGCCAATCCCATAAATGGCTTAGAAAAAATTTAATTGCTATCATTTAATATCAATAATACGCGATTAGATTCACATAGTTGAAGCACAACAGCAACAAAACGCGTTTTCTTTTAAATTTGCATGTTAAGTGCTGCCGCGAGGAACGCGAATGCTCATGTAATGTCTAAAATTGGACCTTTAAACTATTAAATTAAATTTGTTGATAATTTGCAGCGCGCGATGCTCAAGTTTGATTTGGTGCATGTTGCAAATGATCAGCTTGATGTGTTTTTGTTGAAGTGGTAATTGAACGAGTTGTAATCATTTTGCCAATATAATCCCTCCTTCTGCCACATTATTCCTAATCAAGTTGCAACAGGAGAAGTTAATGAAATTACTGCTGGCTTCGAACTCCGCGGCTTTTGCAACTGGCATCGATGTCTGATGAATGACATTTCGTGCACTCGGCTTTTGTGTTAAAAGGGTTGTGAGTGTATGGGGTTAGAGGGGGGGAAAACTGCGCAGTCCTGAGTATGCGGCCAACGAGAAAAGGGATGGGTAATGTCCGTGGGCGGCGGGTCGACTGCTCCATCATAGCAAATTAAACGAGGGGATGTGATTTGTAGAGTATAGGAGTGGAGGGAGTGGGGGATCATTGAAAGGGGAAGTTGGGGTAAAGAGGAAGCAAATCACGCAGAAAGTGTCACGGCCATGGGGTGGGGAGAAGAGAGATCGATCTCCACCCCCACCACTTTGCGAGCGAATGGGAGGAGAAAAAGGGTATATTTGTGATAACCTCGCAACACAAAAATACGCGTTTTGTTCTGTTACACGGTCATTACAAAAATTTGAATTGCAAATCTCATTGTAATATTTTAAATTGGCACTAAAGATTAAGTGATAATGTCGATCAATTAGGTTTTAAGTAATAACAGTAGGCGAAAAAGCCGTCGGAACAAAAAGAAATAAAATTTAAAAAAATTGCGGCGAAACAATGCACTAGCACTATCAATATTTGCATCGTTCGGTACAAAAAAAAGATTCATTTTAATACTTTTTAGTTTAATGAGGTCGACTGTGACGGCGCGAGAAAATGGAACAAAAGCTTGCGTTACAGTAAGTCAATGACGAATGCCCATGCGCGAACAACGACGCTCGTTTTGTGGAATGCCTCTCAGCGCGCGCGCATTCTTAATTGAATTTGTAGCGCGCGAACCCGTGGTGGCAGCGAGGACGACTCGCTATGATGTGATTACACGCGCCGTGTTCCTGCCCTCCCTCCCTCCCTCCTCCCCAACCCTGCTGCGGCTGCCGTCTCATGTGCTGAGCGCGTACGCCTTATTTGCATCAACTGCCAATAAAATCTCCGAGAACATTGTTACACTAGCAACTCACTGCCCTCACTGAAACAAATTAGTGCGTCCAAGTGTCACCTAAGGGGCTCCCTTTACCTTAGTTAAGGTGTTTGCGTTTTGATTTTTTTCCTCGCTTAGGGTGATAGTGCTTGTAAGAGGAGAGAAGGAAGAGTAGTAAATGAAAACGAGGTCGTTTTGAGGCATGATGCGACGAATAAATTATCATTTAGGTTCCACTATAAAATGATAAAGGCCCTTGTAATTAGGTTTAACAGGAAATTTAACAATGAATCTCATTTAGCAAATTAAATTTGCATTCAGTTGGCCACACACTGTTGTGCCTAATTCTAGACAACTATTAGCGCACTGGTGAAACACACATCAAATGAGAAATTGATTCTTAGCGTGTAAATTACCTTTCATTTTATGTGTTTTTCACTCTTTTCCATCTAATAATTACGCTTTTATTAAATAATTAGATCTAAATAACAACACCGTACAACGTACATTAATTTTTCATAGTCTAAGCATTCAAACCAATCAGAAACGCGGACCTAACGCGTGAATTTCCTTTTATACACGTCTATGTATTGGCCTATTTTTATCACAACGGGTACAATATAAATTTCAGTTTCCTTTTATCGAATCAAAGATTTATATAAGGAAGAAAAAAATATTGCATTAAAAAGACTAGTTTTGAGGAACTGCGCCAAACACAAGGCTAAACGAATAGAGGAAGTCAGAGAAGAGGGACAGGAAAAAGTGGGGAGGGTACACCAGTAGGAAGAGGGGTTTCGAGTTAGGGTTAGATTTGCATTGTGACAGCTGGGAACTTTGCGGTATGGCCCACCCCACCCCACTTCTTTATTCACAAACCCCATTCTGATAGGGTTCTCGTTCTGGTGAAATGAAGCGGAACAAAATAGAACTAAATAACATGCAAAAATGGCCGGCGAGTTGAGTCACGTGACTCGTATTCAATTATACAATTGATGTTTCCACTGCATTAATCTGTGCATCAAAAGAGTGCACCACTTTTTATTTTTTTTGTTCGAACTAAACCAAACAAGTATTGTTTGTGATACTAATCGAGTTTGGTCGAGATAAAAACAACAAAAGAGCGGCATTTTTTGAATATTTGAATGATGTACAGTAAAAAGTGTAATGGGGATGTGTGTTTGCTTCCATTAGAGTTCATTTTTCTGAAAAATTGAGACAGCTGTCGTATCCATTTTTCCCCTCGGAGTTTCATCAAGGGGTGCAAGCTATTATACAAGATGAAGGAATACAAAAGAACGTATTCGCACATCCGTGAAATGAGCAGTCAAAAGAGCCGAGGAATTATGGGAAGAGAGGACAATAATAACCTTGTTCTGCCGGTAGGGACCGCACTCACAATAGATCAATTGGCAGCCATCTTATTGTGGTGTAGCAAATGCGAGCAAATGGCATGTGTGAAAAGGAAGAAATCAGTATTTTTTCGGTTTTTTTTTTTTTTTTTAAATTTGAAAATTCGGAAATTATATTTCACCTTTAAAAGAAATTAAATTAAATAAGAAATTGTAAAATAAAAAATTGACACGGTATTTTTTTTTTCATAATTGTTATTGAAAATTAACAAATATATTTAAAAAGAATTGAAAAAAAAACTATATATCTTCTGCACAATATTTACACACAATGTTGTCCATATTCGTAGCAATCAAACAATTAATTTTCGATCAAATTGAAGACAAATACGAATTTAGACCCATCAATACAAAATTATAAAATTCGAAACTTTAATTTTTATGATTTTTTTTCTTTTTCTAGAGTATAATCAATCGATCAGAGTCTCTTACGAAGGACATGCCTTGAGGAACATGAGAGTTGAAAGGGTTGTTTGTAGCTTTGCGTGAATTTGCCGCCAATCGATCGTTGAATCCTTGAAATGACCGGGACTTTGAAATTTAATTTACTCGTTGACCACTCGACGGACTCAGCACATGATGGCGGAAGGAAGAAATGTCTCGTATCTCTCTGACCTTTGTCCGAAATGTCAGGACGAGGGCATCACCTAGGAAGATTTGCCGTCACTGGACGAAGAGTCCTTGCTACACGCGCCCAGCAACAACTCGCTGCTGTCCCGCCTAAACCGTTTCGAGTCCGGCTCGCAAAAGTCATCATCGTGATCAGAGTCGTCGTGGTACTGTTCGGCTTCCTCCTGTTTCTTTTTCGCTGACGCCATCTCTGCGGCATGCTTTTTGCGCCACTTGGTCCGCCTGTTCTGAAACCAAACCTAAAATAATAACAACAAGGAATAAATACTTATTATACAAATTCCACACACAATTTATTTAGAAAATACAATACAATTCACAGTTGGTTGAATATTTCAAATGTTTACATTTTTCATTGCAAATAATTTAATTAAACTAAAGCTCCGCTGTAGTTGTGTGTTGTGTGCGCAAGATAACCGTTTCCATAGTAAAGAAAAAGTGAAATTCGAATTGCATTAGAAGCTGTTGTTGGTTAATAAGAGTCACAACTGTTTACCTCATTAAAATCGCATTAGAAGTCGATTGTCTAATTTGTAAGATTATTAAAAATATCACATTTTTTTGTTTGTTTGCCGTGTGTTGTTTGATGATAATGGAACAGAATTTAATTTTAAAATGGAAAACGTGTAAATTGAACTGAATTTCACACCATCAGCCTACGGAGTAATGGCGCATAATTTATGCGACGAAGGGTGTGGTTAAAAGCGAGGCGGCAGAAGGGGACTTTCGTGACGTAATGCAAGTTCACATTGTGCATGGAAATAATATTTCACAGCAATTAAGCGAAGGACAAATGGTATTATCCGTTATTTCTATGACTTGTGACTTGGATTAATCTATTATGATTCATAAAACTTAATTTCAATTTACAAAATTAGAAAATGCTTTTAACGTGATTTGCTTGAAATTTATTCACAATAACAATTCATACGTATAAATATATATATATATATATATATACCCGCCATTTCAAATACTTTTTCATTTTACTTTTTAATTTTAAGTTCTGTAATATTACTTGCGCATCCATAATTTAAAATAAAAATGTACGCGCAATATTAATAATAAAATGTCTCGCAGTTGCGTGTTAATTTCCAGCTTTCTAAAGGGCGATTTAAATTCTAAAATGTCACCTCTTGAAATGTAACAAATAATAATGGTGTTCCACCTTTTCATGGGACACAAGAGAACTGTAAAACGTGTCGTAGACCAGGCAATGTTTACGACATTCGACTTTTTAAAGACGCAACAAAAGTTGGAGAAAAGAAAAATAGTAGTCTCCATCCTTTCGACTTAACGAGCGCCAGTATATACAGCAGAGAGCATCTTCCTCAAGTTTGATGGCGGGAATATTTTCTTCTCTCACTAGTCTATATTAAAGCGTGATGGGTAAATGTATAGACGAGCTGGGAGGAGGGAGTGCTTGAATACAATTTTAATCCAATGTCATGAAAAGAAAGGAGGCCATATTATACTGGCTGCCTCTTTTCTACGGCTCCCAACAGATCTACAAACGGTGGGCGGGGGAGCTATCATGAGCCCGCGTGTTAAATGAAATGTTGCCATTGTTTCCCTAGTAATAAATTGATTTCCAGCACTTAGAAGAGGGTGAAGTGGTGTGTTGACGTAACTTATTCTCAACATGTCAAGGCAAAAGCAATTACTGGCATTAGAGAGCGCCCTCTCTCTTGGGCTGGCGCTGAGATGAGGATGAAAATACAGTGAGAGGACTTGTATTTCTGAGCAATGCCTCCCTACGGCCGAATTGGAAATTGCTGGAGGGACTCGGCTTCACCTATACATCCGCACACAAAAAGAAAAGGTTCAATGTCTCTTGCGGGCTTTGAAGAGGACAATCCCCTACCCCGAAAACTAAACTTATTAAAATTTTCATAGGTGACTACGGTCCTCTTAACAACATAAAGTCAAGATTACTTTTTCTCTTTACTTAATAAACAACAAATTCTCATAATAATAATAAAAAAAAAATAAAATAAAAAAAATAAAATAAAATAAAATAAAAAAAATAACATTTTTTTTATTTATTTTTTTTATATATATATATATATATATTTTTTTTATTCTTAAATTTATCGGCTTGAATGACGGTGGTTGCCGTGACAATGACAACTGATTAGACGCAACGACGCTCGTACCTGATAGCGTTAATTGGGTGTGTGTATGATGTGAGCGCGCGCGCCATCCCAAGATCCTCTTTTCCTTTCACAAAGATGGATGTTAAATGTCCCGATCGGCGTAATGATCTTGTCATTTGCAAATACAATCCAACCGCGTTCCCCCTTCCTCGTTACAAGAGATCAAATCATCCGCACCCCTACTCCACCTCTTTCCCTTATCTCGGAAAGCAAGGAAAAAAAGAAAAAAATCTTCTCAACCTAATGATATATATCTTGAATATCTATGTCCTCATTTGCCTTAATTTTTTTTTCAATGCCCCATACCAATTCATGTAACCGCATCAATACCAACTGGCGTTCATCGAGGGTTGACCATGGTTCATATCTGTGGGTTCATCGGCTGACAAATGGAGGTTAAATATGGCGGAAGACTCGCCATCGCCACCCCCTGGCTCATATCGCGTCTATCAATTTTGATTGGGCCAATAAGAGTTGGACAAAGAATGGGAGAAGGGAAGGCGGGTGGAGCTGTAGAAAACATGAGGACAATTATAATAAAAGCTGCACGCGCGCGCTTTCAGTCTTGTAAGTTTTGATTAATCGGCCCTTATGTGTCAGCGAAGTGAAATCATGTGATCTCGTACAACAACCAATCAAATTGACAACAAAGAACTCGCGTGCCAGAATGTACGCGCTCATTGCTAGTGCAAGTCGTGGACGATGCTTTTGTGGTTTTGCGTGCGCGTGGGTGCGGCCAGGAGGAACCGCTCAACCCTCGCCACAAGAGGGCGATAATTAATGCGACCAACAGTAGTTGTTAAATTACAGAGCGAGATGTTCACTCGGGAATTTTGCCAACATCTCTACAACCTTTTACTACATAAATACGCATTAAAAAAAAAAAAAAAAAAAAAAAAAAATTTTTTTTTTTTTACAAGTTAATTTTGAATTGTCTGTCTTAGTAAATAAAATCATTAAAAAATTATTACCCAATTAGCCGGGCAATTTTTTGTTTTAGATTTTTCTTCTCTTTTTTTTTTTTCTTCCAAAGTTATGTGCACAAAAATTATAACAAGTCCATTTCTGTCATGTTACATTCTCCAAACTGCCATTTTTTCTTTGTTAAAAAAAAAAAGAAGAAAAAAAGAAGATAATGTTTTTTAAAGCATTAGTAATTTAATTAAAATTGATTTTTTTTTAATAGCCAAGCTATAATATCCATCCTAATTGTTGATTCTCAAGTTAATAATGTGCATTATCTAGTCCATCCATACTAAAAGACATAAAATAAGCCCCCGGTCCCTTCATTGCGTGTTCAAACCGTCAATTCGAATTTTAAACCGTAGCATCAAACACAGATAATGGTGCAGGCAGATGACCAAATGATCAGCGTCGCAAATGTGAGGCCAGTTGGTTACCCCTGGCAATAATCCAGTGATAAAAGCTCATTTACTTTTTAACGCGTGCTCTCATTGGGTTTTATGCAAAATACGAAGAGCTTAACGACCATCCTCCCCTTTGCACAAATCCAAGTGAACACCCATCTTCCTCTCTCTTCTTTTGCAACCATCTTCTCACGCCTATCTATGCGCATGCGTAATGGGATGGGGCACGCGTACGAGACGACCGATTATCAGAATGTGTCATCACCGAACGCTACTCGTTTCTCTCCCGATAAAGCAGACGCTCGTTAAAACGACATTGGAACCTGGGTTTACTCCTCCCCTTACTTTCCCGGTCCGGGTTTTCGTATCATCATCATCATCATCATTATCATCATCATCCCTCTCCTTTTTTCTCCTTTACACTCGATACGAGCAAGGATTTAGTCATAAGCGATTATTTTAGCTAACATTTCCTTGTTAGTGATCTGAACTTGCACCTGGAGACCCCTAGCGCGACACCTGAGGGATGAGGTCGTCGTTAAAACGAGAGTGCTCTGGCTTGGCGATGATTTACAGCAATTCTAATCGGTGTCAACGAAGGATTTTCTTCGAGCTACACAATCGGATTACACTGGCTGTTGTTCCAACGGTCACTGAAAACACTGATTATGCCCTGCTACACTCACAAATGCATATCGTGAAATTCAGAAAACAGCTGCTACTAAGTGTCTTCGGCCAAAGGTGAAAAGTTTTAATAACCCAAACAACGAAAACACGTAGCGATTAATTTAAAATAATGTACACAAATTTTATCTCTGAAATGTACGTCACAATTTTGTACAGCGTTATCGAGATCTCCATGTTGACCGTATAATAAAAAAAATATACTGACTTGACCAACGAATCAAGCAAAAAGAAGCGATAGAAATTATCAACTGATAACAGGAGTTGATTTTCATCAGTACACACTTGTCGATTAATGGAGTGTCACCGTCTGTCCACTTTTTTAATCTTTATATTTAAACTATCCGTACAAACCAATTCACCTGATGATTATAGACTGGCCACGCTTGACTCGCCAAGCTCACTTGAGCCGAGCAGCTTGTCTTTGATTAGCGGGTCCGTGTTGTTATTGTCTTATCATAAAGCTCACGAAACAACGGTGCTCCATCTGGTGAGTAAACATCGCTGACACACAAAATATACAAAGGGAGAGGTCTCACCTGCGAGCGGCCTATTTAACGCAAATAAAATCTCCCGAGTCCTCATTAAGTTTGCCCTTGGTGCATACATGAATGTGCAAGTGTGTGGACTTGAAGATGAAAGATTGTGGGTGTGGGTACTATGTCAACAAAATATAGTCCAAATCCACAAACTTCTGACTTCAATTATACGATATAGAAATTTCACTTTTTCACCATCGATCAAAAGGCTCAAGCACAATACAACTCGACTATTCTTATTTTGTATATTTAAAATAATCAGATTAATAATAACCCCGTATACATATTACCCACTTTAGTAAGATATTTTTATCAATCCAGTTTTTTTTTTATGTATTTACCTTTTTTTCTATACACAGACCTAATCCTGCAGTGTGTAAATGGGCACAACCACAATCAACTAATCCATCATGCTTTATTTTGTGAAATGTCACCTCATCAGACTTAATCCCTGTTAACGCTAACGTCATTACTGGACGTGGTGTTGGTGTGTCGGTCGGGTGGGCAGATTGCTCTCCAACGTGTTAATGGTGGAGTTGTTGACTGTTGCGTGAGTGAGGATTTTACTTCATCTTGTGTTGACTTTGTTTTTAATGGTCTCGCCATATGGGAAGGTACAATGCGCTTTTCCCTGCACATCGTGCCCGTGTTTACTTAGGACAATCCACAGCCATAATGTATCTAGGGGGCCGGGCCTCGGCTCGTACGTCACAAAGGGAAGATGTTCCATCGTCTTATTGATGTAACCATGACAACAAACCACGCTCGGTCCGTTAGCAGTCAGTTGGAAATTGAAAGGATGGAATTAAACTAACTCGCATTTAATATCCTAATTTTATACGCTGATTGCCTTCTAATTATGAGCCAGGTGTAAATAGTAAATGGATTTTCATTTGTTGTTTATGTTACGTCACTTGTTCCAATTCCGTGCTCAAGATTATCGCCGTCACCCGAGGGTGCTATTTGGGGACGCGGGGCGTTTAATTAATTGTTCGCCTCCGATGAAATGAAAGACAATCACAGTCAATCAGTGAGAGAAAGCTGCAGAGCGCATGTGCAAACGAGCGAACAAACACGGGCAGTTGATGAACATGAATACCCGTAGGATTTACGTTGAGATGGCAGACGAAGAAACGAGGTTATTATTTCCTCTAAACACGCATCCGATAATGGCGATGTTTGTGTTTATAATTAAAAAGGAGACGGAGAAATGGAACGGCTTTCTTTTCCCCAATTTTCTTTCCCTTCTTTTCTTCGTATATGAAGTCAATAACGTCGAGGAATTTTATAGAAGTGGATGGATTTGGTTGTTTTTGAGTTTCAACTCGGTTCGTTCGAAACTACATTAAAACCGCAAGTTATGGAAGGGGAAGCACATGTCTGTTCAAACCACAAGCGATCTATATCTGAAAAAGTGAGTTTATGCGCATTTTTCAAGCAGTGTTTGCCGGGGGAATTTTTGATTTTGTCGTTTGATCGCCTTTCACCCTGCACCATGTGTGCTGCGATGCAGTGAATGTATAACTTGAAATTTCACATTTAAAAAAATTCCAAGCTTTCAAAAAGAATGATGGAAGACCGTTTCCTGACCATGTGTGTAACCTCAACCCGTCTCCGTTTCTATAAATCTCACTAGTAATATTTTCCTTCGTCTACCGCAAAATTATCATTTCCTTTCAAGTCTATTCTACACTCGTTTTTGAACAAAATTCTACAAAACTCCACAACAAACATTTTTCGAAATTATAATTACTAAATTAACATAATTTCGAGCGAAATAAATAATAGCAGTTAAAAAAAAACCTTCTTAACTTTATTCTCAACTAAAAACACGCAATGTGGCCGTTTATTCTCTAAAATTACGCCTAAACTTTATAAACGAAAATGCATTCTTTAAGAAATCACATCATGCGAGTGTAATCCAACGTCGCATAAGCGCTAACGTAATTTCACTAAAAGCCAAAAAAAAAAATGTTTTTCCTTTTGAAAAAAATATACAACGGTGAGATAAAAAAAATATAAAAAAAATAAAAAAAAATAAAACGCAACAACCCTCTTTGAGTAATGAAAAAGAATCCAATTTTCAAGGTGACACACCATCATTGTCTTGGCTCCTGTGAAACATATCACCATAGTGATGTGTGCCGCCGTTCGTTCAATGATAATGCACAAGCGTTGCAGGTAATATTAAGATGCAGGCAAACTTGTCGTAAGAGATTGAGCAAAGAACCATGGGGGTGTCTTTTAATATGCGCATACGTAACGAGAACAGAGCGCCACGATGCGACGACGACTTTAAACAAATTCCGTCTTGTGTGTTTATATATAAGTGGTGGGTGTCTAATATTTCGACACAAAATTCATCACCCACTGGGGGTAAAGTGACACATCAAGTCGTTTACGCTCCCTCCGTACTGTACATTTCGCCGTTCTCACCCCTCATTTGTGCCTCAATACACACATAGGTGAAAATTGAAAGAAAATTGCATATAAAAATTCAACTTCAAATGTAAATTTTAACCTAGCGAAATGTAATTTAAGATGAAATAAATCTTTACCTATTCTTGCCCTCAGATTTTTTTTAAACTTGCTTTTAAAAAAAATAAAATAAATAAATAAATAAATAAGAAGAAAAGAAACGACTTCTTCGTTGACTTATACAAAATAAGAACGCGCTCTGTTGTCAACCCCAAGGGTTGAGGGTGTCTCCATTAAAGCGGCGTTATTTGTTATCTTTTTCGGTTGAAGAGAGACGCAGGCGTTGGTGTACCTTGTTTAATTATTATTAAATTAGAAATGATAATGAAACCTGCTGCCTACGTCGAGTTCCTGCTGCGCCTCACACACTCAATACTCCACGGACGACCAAAACGACACGTGTTTACCCTTTCGGTCATATACATCAAAAACCCACACATGGGAATAAAAAATAAATCCTCCCGCACCCACCCCCATAAAAAAAAAAGGAATAAATTATTTTTTTTTAAATAGATAATCATTACGCTATAAAATATTTATCTAAATAAATAACTTTTTTGGGTTTTTTTTAATTACTTTAAGATTACATGTAGCCGTATATGTATGTTGCTGAAGGTGTGGGTGGAAAGAATTGGATTTATCAGATGACGGACGCGTTGTGGAGAGCGTGCGAACGCGGGGTCATCTTTTGTTCGGTATTATGGGCGTGTCAGCAGACGCACTATAGCGGAAGGAAACCTTCCCTGCCCTACCGTCACTCATCCTCCTGGGAAATAAAATTATTCACCAATGGGGAAATTGATTTTCTATTTATTAATAACAAATTTTATGAGCCACAAAATTCCAATTACAAAGTGTGAAATTTGCTGACATTAAGACGTGGCAACAAAAAACGAAAGAAAAAAAAAATAATTGTGTGACCACCTGCAATCACAGCTCGAGGTTCAGTCTACTAATTCCTTTCATTCTGGCCCGAGGGGGTGAGAAAGAAAAAGTCCAGTTCACGGTCAGCGTGGCGAGCAAACGGTTTTATCGTCGTTTAACACCCTTGCCAAGGCGATAAAAACCCAGGTGCGAGTTGTGACGTCCACCTTCTTTTGCCTGCCCCTTCAAATTGAGACCCCCCTAGGGACGAGGGGACGGTCACTAGCAAGCTTTCTTCGCGTGTAACATACACTGTCCACGACGTCAGGTGCCGACTCGTAATCGGCATTTTATTAGAACTCCGCGTTTTTGATTGAGTTTCGACTCGACGTCACTGAAATTTCCCGACCCTACAGTGTATATCGTATATCCTAAGTACGCGTCCCCACGCCATAAGTGGCGTCTACCACAGATTACAACCCACATCTATAAATTCCCTTTATGCAAAACTGGTCCTGATTGCAATTCAAAATTTTTCTTTTCATTTCTTCACTATTCTTATCCAATCATAATAGAAGCGGGACTATAATTTCAAGTCACGTGACATACTATCACAGATTTAGCGCTTTATTAGGCTTAAGGTCTAATAGAGAGCAATTTGTAAAAGGTTATAAAGCACATGTTTAGAGTGTAAATGAGTCTTCTATTATGTATGGAAAAATGCCTAGGAAAATAGGTTTACGTTCAGTGTTGTTTATAAACCTGTCTTTCAGCCTATACTGAGTGATGTAGATATGATATAGGGTACAATGTGTATAACCAACATTATTGGAAAAAAAAATTCTAATTGTGATTTACAATCTAACAACCTAAGAATTTTTTTGTGCCAACAATTCCTTAGTGACTAAGTTGCTGTGAGAAATGTGTGCCATGTATGTTTAATAACATGAAACTGACCTTCACTTGGCTTTCGGACATTCCGAGGGCGTAGGCCAGCTTTGCCCTCTCGGGGCCTGCGAGATATTTGGTCTGTTCGAAGGTCTTTTCTAGCGCAAAGATCTGCTGTCCAGAGAAGGTGGGTCGAGTGTGTTTCTTTTTGCCGTCTTTATCCAACGTTACGTTTGCGGTTGCAACTGTAAAAGCAATAATAGACTATAGTACGAATTTATATGAAATTAAAATTTAATAACGAAGATAATACGTGTATATTTATTGAGCGTATCAAAATTGAAAATAATCAACAAATTGTAAATTTAATACAGTAATCATTTATAAGTGTGTGATGTGTTTATGGACATGATAAGATAATGATTACGCATCAAAGTTACGTATATCAATAAAAAGAAACGACAAAACTCAACGTTTCAAAACATTAAACGCGTCTAATTTTCTATTCCAAAAGTAAACAAAACTTAGAAAGAAAAAGAGAGAAAAAAAATGTAATGCATTGAAATTGAAATTAAAAGCGTTTTTTTAAGCTAAAAATGTGAAAACTTTTGGATGATTGCCAATTTTGAGATTTGCAAGCGCTCGACATACACACACACATGTATTAGTGTTGGTATGATAAAAAGAGATGTGACTTACAAGACAGTCGATCCCTCCACGCAGCTGGATTTTGCATCATCGTGGGCCAGTAAATAGGGGGTCGTGTAGTGAGTTCGGCTAACGAGCCCGGGTTTTTGAATCCTACGGCAGCAGCAGCCGGGCTGAAGTACATGCTTGTGCTCAAGTTGAAACGCGGAAGAGCTCCCAAAGCCCCGCTGGGCCGGGACAAAATGTCGTTGATTCCGTGCGGGGTACCCGAAACAGAGTTTGTAGCGGTAGTACCGGGCGGGGACGATGCCAGTCCGGCGGGGCCTTTAGAAAGTCCGTGCGTGTGTACGCCACTTGCCGCGGCAGCTGCTGCTGCTGCAGAATACGAGTGAAGCATTGCCGACTTCATTTCTGTCATGGTGTGCAGGGCAGCGAGCGGCGGGTTACTCAGCACGAATGCTGATTGACGCGATGCCGCGTCCATATTGAGCATAGAGAGCATGGAACTGGCGCTGGCCGCGCTGGTCGCCGGCGGGTTCAATTCTAGCATAGTGCTGACGAGCCCGCCGCGCACGCGCCCGCCGATCGGCCACGAGGTGGGCCACGCGGCCACGGCTTGAAGAAGAGGGTTTGGTGCCAAGAAGAGCAAGTCCTGTCTGTTATTCACGTGTACACGCCCCAGGATCTCTTAGCGTGTTGCTGGCACCCACATTGGATGGTTGGATGGATGAGTTTTGAGCAGCGCTTCGTGTCTACAGTATGCAGTGAATAAACTGAAACGCTATTAGCAACGGCAGAGGTTTAAAGTGTCCCAAGTCCAACCCCCTAATGGGGACGGAGGGGTGAAGGAAAGAGACGCTAGGTATGGGGAGTAGGGAGCAGTCGGTGATGAATCGGAGAGACGCCCATTCGTCACTTGTCGACTGCTCGATTGATCGCTCTTTGATAGGCTAGAGGGCGCAACCTGTTGCGTGACGCGCGTTTCCATTGGTTCATTCGGAGGTGGATCCTCTCGACCAAACCCCGCCTCCAGTCCGATGCTTTTGCCGCGGTGCTACTGGCGCGCACACTATCAACAGTTCGCGAACCCATGCGTGGAATAAAATAGAGGGCACTGCAACGCTTTATTCGTGGCGCTGCAATCGCTGTGCGCGCGCAAATCCAAAATGATGATGCTTTCAAAGCAACGTAAGCACAATTTAATTGACTTTTTTTAAAATCAAATCATAATCAAAAAATTTAATTTTTTAAATATAAATAAATATAAATAAATAAATATAAATAAATAAATATAAATAAGTAAATATAAATATCAAAAAAATTGTTGATTTTGTTCAAGTTCATCAATGTATAGGATATAAATCTACGCAATGATTGGATAACCATATAACCACTGGGATCACTGAATTACATTATAGGGAGCCCAAAGCCAGCGCGCATTCATCAACAATGGTGATCAAGTCGGATTATACGAGTGTACCTACTCCGCCAGCAGCTTATTAATGTAACAGAGTGGGCGCCAGTAACAGCGAATTATTACCTCCTCTAAAGCCCACTCATTTATCTATGCAAGCTCTCGCATTACAAATGAAGCGCACAATAGACATCAACAAACTCCAACTTACACTTGATGGACACAAATAAATGGGTGCATAAATAACAATCCTTAACACCGCCTGATGAAGAATAATTCAGACAACACGATTCACACTTTGAATTAATACATTCAAATAAAAATAAAACACTAAAAAAAAACAAAATCATTTATTTTTTTTTATTTCCACTTTTTTTTCTTATAGCAATAAGTAGACACATGAATTGATGGTATATTGGTGTACGTGGTATTACAAAGGTGCAATTGTTTTGGACAGGTGTAGCATCTGCGTCTATGGTCCTAATATACTTTGGAGATTGGATTGGGTCTGTTTTTTTCGTGTGGCTGCGTCTTTTGTGTTGCAATGAAGTGTCTTGTTGCAGCTGAGACCCTTCAAATCCTATGAAATTCTGTTGTCATTTCGCTTCCTCCCAGCTATGGAGCATCTTATCAACCAACGCTAGCTATAGGGTTGGCTTTGCCTTGACGGAGACACACGCGCGGCATTTTATGGTGCACTGATAAGCTCGGATGAGAACGCACGCTGCAGTTGGCGCCAAATTGCTCGTGGATGACCCGCCGGTAACCTAGCAACTGACCGTTCTCAGTAGCCACTCATCTTTGTCGTATTGTGAGCGGCCAACGCGGAAATGTGCCCTCCGTATAACAAACTCAAAACCGTTTTGTTTGTCAATTGATTGGACAGACAACTGTCTCGAGTCCAGCAACTCGGAGACAAAGTTACGGTCGATAAACGCTCGGACTTAGCTATGGATGTTTATATGAAAAAAAAAGAAAAAAAAAAAAGAAAAAAAAACCTTTCTTGCAAAAGATAAATATAGAGTCTCTAATCGCAATCACAAAAATTGTATATGCTCACATATATTCTTTCTTTATTAAAAAATATTATAAATTGAGTTTGGTGAAAAGATTGTCAGCAGCGATGAAAAGAATTTAAACGTTGAAAAATGGTGAAACGCGTGATAAAGATCAATCGCATGTCGGTCATCACTTTTATTTAATGTGTTCCAAAAGTCATCATCGTTCGCCTTCCCATCTATACTCAGCTGTGATCTGCGCGTCCCTTGATTGTGTTCCACGTATAAAGACGAGGCGTTTTGATTGTTATTGGCGAGGTTAAGGTTCATTAAGACGCCGTGAACAGTTCTGTTTGCTACTGTGTGCACAAATGAAAGAACGCGTCGTGCATACGAGAGATGGTGGCGCCACCTCGATGGCAATTGCGACCCTGTGAGGGCACCCCGTGTGCCGACACTCGCGTTTAATTTCGGCCGAGCAAATTGACACGCACCGTAATGACGACTGCACACTAGCATTCATTATTTTTTTATGTTTCTACGCAATCCATCCCTCGTTTTCACCCTTGTACGAGATACATGGGGAAAAAAATGATTGGACTTTTTTTTAAAAAAAAAGGAAAATAGTTATAATTAAATGGAACTGTTGCTAATAGATCATTTCCATTTAGATTTAAGCTGTCATCATAAATTTTTTTAAACGACATTGAATTAAATTAATTTTTTTCTGAAAACAAAAAATGCACGCTCCTTTTAATCTAGGTTTTAAGAGCGAATAGTAAAGAGTTAAATTATAGAAAGGTCTCTAGTCATTTGCCATCTGCGTTTTTATGTTGTGTTGCTCTCTCACTGAAAGAATCTACGTCTTCTAGTGGCGGTAAGGAATACTATTGTGCTTTTGTTAGCGCGCGATTTATGAGAGAAGGGCAATCACCAACCAACCGAGCTTTGAGGGGAGGATGAAAAAGGGAGGAAACTCGACACCTGAATTAAGAGCATACACAAAAGACTCCCGAGTGCTACTTATAAGTTATTATGAAGCGAGAATTCTAAACCTAAGCTGGGATAAACATGTTTCAAATGAGACGTACTGAACAGAATCAAAACAAAAACAAATCAAACAAAATAATTATATTCAAATAAACACGTAAGCACAAACAAAATTTCGAATATTTTGTACGTGTTTACTTTGTAAAGGACTAAATTTTCGCTCGAACCGATTTATTTATTTATCAACAAACAACTTCAACTTGGTTTACCCAATTGTCCACTTTTCTTTAGTGTTGACCGAGACGACCAACTTATTTTGTCAGGTCGGTATGGAGTAGAGCGCTAATAGAGAGTTAGGAGGATAATCTAGCAGCCATTAGATTCAGTTGAACAGCGACGCCTGGTATCGGATGTGTACAAAAGAGGCATTCGCTCGGTTACGCGCGCGCTAGCACGGAACACAAACTCAACACAAACGCCAGCTTATGTTCAGGTCCAAATCGAAAGACTTCATTATTGACTGGACGTTGAAAAGAGAGCTAATAGGGGAACGCTTGCTTTCGTATCAAAGGTTCCACACGCGACCACTGTCCGTGACGGAGCCGCAAGAGCGCGCACACACTACCAGTGCTGAACCGACTTCTTCTTTCCTCGGGTCGGGTTCCCCTCTATTTCCTCGTATTTAGTGTCTTGCCTTTTATGCATGATCATGTGCGTAGAAATGGATTGTTGATTAATAGTGGGCGCTTTAATGCGTAATGGAGTGCGAGTAAATGGTGAAAAATGTGTGTGAAAGTGATCTTCCTTGCCTCGACCGCTTTAAAATAAAAGAAAAAACATGAAATACCAGTTCGAGTGAACAAAAAATTGCTGAAAACCCGTTTATGTCAACCGACATCATTTCTCCACAATAAATAATAATTTTTATTTTTTTTTAAATTGCAAATGTTCACTGAAAAACAATTTATTGACCTTTGAGGTTCACTCAAGGTCCGATCTCTGCACATTGTACGAGTCTCTTTGAATGAGTCTCCAAGGAGCAATTCTGTTCCCTGTGACCTGATTAGACCAGGGTGTGAATTGCATTTCGCTTTTATCAACCATGATAAAAGCTCCGCCTGACAGAAATGAATTCAGCTTTACTGCAACAACCAACCCTCTCATGTTTTGATAAGTTGTACGATTTAATGAATTGTCTTCCGTATTAATTTCTAGCTGAGTAATTGGTAAATTAACAAGTAGCATAACCCATTCATCTTTGAGTTGATGTTGTAAATGTTGCGCTGAGTCACGCGATTCAAACTCAATGACCCAAGTCGGCTTTGCGTCACGTGTCACTTGACCAAACGATGAAAACAGCGATCCTTTTTCCAACCAATGAAGTATTAGATGCGGGTTTGGTGCCACGATTCACAAAACCTCATCGTGTGCTCTTAATCAAAGAGTGGGTGCGGATGCAATTCAAGTCGCGACACGCGCGGAAGCCAACAATGGCAAGTCCATTAATTGGGGCGGCGGCGACACGTATTGTGCACGCGCCATTGTAAAACGCCGTGTCACAGAAACGGAGAAAAATGACCGCTCGATCAAAATGGGGAGAAAAGGCGCCCTTTTTAATTAGACAATTAAGCCACAAGCGATCCCGCGTCTGATCTCTGATTGCCCGACTTGCTTCCGGACACCTCCCTTTCACTCATTAGCGAACCTGCTCCTTTCAGATGGGTGTGGGGAGAGAGACAGCCCTCTGGTGGTCATTCACTGCCAATAGTCTGTCTTTCTCCCTCTTTTACTCTATAGGGTGATAAAGGAATGAACCCATCATTGACATTTGTTACCCCCATTTCCTAAGTTGAGTTTCAGACGCTAAAGGGCTTCCAAGACATTTTTCCCCACTGGCACCAAATAAATTTCATTGATGACCATTCTTGATCATTCGGCCTTGAGCCCAGAATGAAATTTGAATAGCAAAATCTCTAATGTTTATTCAATTTTACTTCATTTTTGCCATACTAGGAAATTTCTAAAGATATCATTTGACAACGTAAAATTTTCTATAGCGTCATGACCATTCATCACTATACAATAACAAATGCTTTTGACATGTTGTGTGGGAGTTTGCAGTCTATTTTGCACTCCACTATGACTAATCAATCTTAATAAAATTAGGCTTAGATCGATTAAAACGGAAAAACTTCGCCTTGGTTACAAAATATAAACTTTGTTATTTTAATGATAAAATAAAATTTATCAATCCGCTATTCAAATATTTAAAATAATTTTAAATTCGGAATACAATTCACCACCATAATAGAAAATGCAAATCTTAGTTTTTGTTTTATGGTCCCCGATGTAACATTGAGGGCATTTCCTGTTGATTTATTATCCAGGAAGGACGCAATCATCCGAGAGCTTTTGACTTCATTTCAGTCAATTCTGAGAAAAAATGAAACAAAACGTAATATTTGTAATGATTTCTTTTTTTCATTTTCATTTCCCCCTCTTTCTTCCCCGATTTCTGGGCAATAATTTTAACAGAAACAACCTGTGTGGAAAATAAATTGGTATTTAAAGTTAAAAAAAAAATAAAGAAAAACAAGAAAAAAAAGTAGAAAATAACATTCGAGGTCGATCTGTTTCAATGATGTACAGTAACCATGGCAGCCAGCATCCGCTGCGATCATAATCCTGAAGTATTACCATTTAGATGCATCGCTCGCTTGGCGCCAGGGGATTTGAGTGATTCACTTCTCCGGTCGCAATGCCAGGGCCTTGCAAAGAGACAGAGAAAGCGAATTCATACTTTTAAATAACTTCATTTCGGATACATCGGCCGTCATGTGGAATAAACACAATTTTGAAAACGTCTATAGTAGATGTTGTTTGGTCGTTTATAAAAATAAAAAATATGTCTTTTCTGAATATATGTCCTATTTAAAATAAAAATTCCCCAAATTTTTTACATCATTCTGGCACAAACTGTACGCTTTTTTATTTTATTACACGTCGAATAGCCCGCACCACTCTTGTAAGAAATTTATAAAAATACTTACTGAGATTGACTTCCTTTATGTAGTGCAAATTTCCTGCGGAACATCATATTCCCCATTTTTTCACCCCCTTTCTCCCATCACAAGTCCCCTTTTTGTACCCACAAGACTCGTTTTCCGTCCCTGCTCTCAATCGGTTTGGATTGTTGGAGAAAAATATTTCCCCTCTTCATGACAGCGTAGACGACGACTGTTGTGTAGATTTATGTCGTCATAATTTAAAGATGTGCTGAATGCCACTGTGTGAGAGAAGCACAAATATGAATGGCCAAATTAACGCATTGATTTATGAGTCAATTCGTCAGTGAGAGTGGAGCGCGTGCAACCTCGAGCAACATATACCGTCCCCCACACTCTTAAAACCGTAATTGAAATTTATGCAAGAAACACAAACTTCTCACGTTCATATTTTTCTTTTTTACCTTTTTAAAAAAAAAAAAAAAAATTTCTCATTTATCCTTGTGCCATCACTTCTCGAGTGCGACATCATAAGATAAAATTTAATGACACATTTTAATCCGAGTAAAGCAAACAACAAACCAAATTATTTTTTATTCCTTTAGGCCAATACGTCACTTGATTTTCCTATCCTCCGTTCATTTCTGCACCAACCATTATTTCCCTGGCATTAATTCTTTGAGTACTTAGGAAATGAAATTCATAGCAATATATACAAGTATTCTCTTGTCGTTTATTGCCATTTGTATTTTTTCCTTTTTTATTCTCTTCGCCGGCTTCGGATTCCGCACGACAGCGGAGTTTGCTTAGAAGAGAAGAGGGGAAAGCCATCATGTTAGTTGAATTAAACGCCACGTTTGTCCCACATATCTGCGAGATGCATCTTGGTTCGCTTCGGTAAACAGCAACCATTTCAATGGTAGAGATGCAGCTCCAGCTCTGAAATATGACTCGTGCGGTTGAAAAGAGAAAGGAGAAGGGAGAAGCGTGCAGCTGATGGCCATTGCTCTTATTATAACATATATCCGTAAATCGACGCCCGTGGCTGGACGCGTGACATTCATTTTAACCAAGTTTGCAATTGGTTCCCATAGTAGTCCCCCACTTATTTCATTCGACCTCAATGTTGGCCGGAGATTGGAAAGGTCGACAAATCATCCCACTTTTACAAATCAAATCATTTTGATTGCTCGTCCTAATGCACTGCCAATTTTGTTCAGCTTTATTTTACACCTTGGCTGCAAAATCTTCTACTCTTCGAGATAAATCCGCAATTGTTTTCAAGAAATAGTTTGTTGTCATAAGCTTTGCCGCACTGCCTTGTTTACAAACCAAAATTACCATACTCCCCACGGGAATATAATGGAATAATAAATTTAAAATTAAACAAACAAAAAAAAAATCACCAAGACGGATTATTGCAGCATCATTATCATTAAATATGCAAAGACAAATGCGTGGATTTCCAGCAAAAACCTCCGATCCACATTAATTTCTCTCCTTACACATTGTTTTTCCTTTTGTTTTCATCACGGCACACATCATTATCCGAATTAACACTATCCCCAATTGTTACCCTTACTTCATACCGCACCAAGTCACCGCACTATTACTACAGGCATTGCAATAAATTATTACAATTGACGTATGACCTCCGAAGCGCAACCCGAATGCTGGATCAGCTCGGAGAAAGGCTAATGGTGAAATGTTAGTTCCTCCCCTGCACCCAACCCCCCTACTGAGCCTTTTGGCGAACAGTGACTCGACTATTAACCTTTCAATCAATAGGATTTCATTAATAGCGTTTCTGCTTAATAGAAACGCGCAACATTGGCGTCGTGGCTGATGCTCTTCGGCCGTAGTGTTTTAATCTGTTGGGCTAATCAAGCCTCGATACAACGCCCCAGCTGCTGCATCCAATGGCATTGAATAGAGTTGCGAGAGAAACGACTGCGTGTTACAACGAGGTCGAGAGCTGTTGGCAGTTACCAAACGACGGTGTTGGGGGCCATTTCTAGGGGCTGTATAAAGATAACTGTTGAAGATGAAGGTACTTTAATACATAGCAAAACGGCTGATTGGTCAGTGATCAATTTGTTGTCCTTAAGGCCGAAAGAGTGTGTTGAAACGTTGAAACCCTCGTCTAATTCAATTGTAATAAATAATTCCGGTACAAAATTGAGGCGAACGAGGGGGAAAAAATCTTAAGAGTCTTCAAAGTGGAGGAAACAATTTTTCCGTTCTTTCCCATTCTGTTTTTTTTTTTCTTCTTCCGTCTCCGTGACTTGCACTCTCATCCATCCCTATAACATTTATAGCTTCATCTTAAATGCTCCTCATCATAACAACGATGAAATACCAAGAAGCCCACTCATCACTTTGCCTCATCGTCAAGAAGTATAATTATAATTGTAATAAAATACAATTTTAAAAATCGAAAGTTGATTTTATTCGATTTATAATTTGATTTTGAATGAAACAAAAAGTGAAGGTCAAGACTGGAACCAAACGTAATTTTCCTCTCATTTAGTCACGTGCCACTCACTCTTTTCCTGTTTGCTCACTTTAATCCTGACCCTCCCCTTGACTTTTAACCTTAGACTCGTATCGGTTGGCCCCAAACGCGTGCACGGTGACGGGAGTTTGCTTGCCTGCAAATTTATCCGATATCGACTATAAGAGGGTGGTCAACTCTCCAGCTGCGTGCACTCAGGTTCCTTCAAGAACACCGCACACCCTTCTCCGCCCGCCACGTGCATCCAACGTGGCTACATGTACGTGCGAGGGGTGGCGGTAAAGAGTAAGGGGATGGGTAGGGAGCAAGGCGGCGACAACAGACGTACACGCGCGGCCGGAAATTGATTAAATTTATCGGCGCGTGCATCGTTGAACGCGGTTTGCTCCCCTTCCTGTGCCCCTTATTTGCTCTTTAATTAATAAAGCGCTTAATGGAACTGTGTTAGAGGGAGGGTATTGGGGTCGGATGGAGGAGGGATGGATAGGAATGGATGATTGAGCGAATGACAACGTGTCGTCTGGTGCGCATGCGGTCACTTTTTTGCTGTCGTGTTTAGCATCGTTGATGTCATTTTCCACTTTGAATGCTTTACCCCGTTTATGTTTTCGCCTCAAGTCAATTAATTTGAAACCAACTTTTCAACTGTCTTCTTTTTCTCCATCATCATCTATCATTGCGAAGGTTAACTCCATTAGGCGTCCAAACATTTATTTCAACCAAGGACAAACAAAACACTCAGATTGAGGATAATTCAATGAATGGAGAAAGGAAAGATATCGGCCAACTTTATCGCAATTGAAATTACGTCCCGTTCGGACTCACTGACTTACTGACTGACTGACTGAGCAAACGAAATTGTGCTCAACAGTATTAGCAAATTTTACCTCCCATGTCTCAACCCCTTTAATACGGTGGAAAATCTTTTGCTGCGAGGGGAACTCAAAGGGTTGATGGTCTTTAACATACGAAATTGATTTTGGCGTTAATGTACAGCGTAGGTGACTCCTTTGCCCCCCTTTCGTGTATAGAATTGAGCCCCGTCGTCAGTTAAAGACGTGATTTTACCCCTCCCCTCGCGTGGCAACATATGTGTCTCACCCACTCCCCCATCAAAATAAGCAGGACAGAAGTCATCAAGGCATAGTAATAAGAAGCCCTCTCCTCTCTTCTCCCCACCTTGTAACAGCTGCAAACCACTCACCAAAATCTTCACTGACCTTCGTCCTCCGTCACCCCCTCTTTTATTGCTCAAAATTCTTCTCGGAAATAAGCTGAATTCATTCGGCTGCAATTTTTTTTCATCATCACATTGATGCTTTTAAATGGCTTTTCAATTCCCAAATCAAGACCGCTGCAATTTGTGCTGCCCGTGGAGCTTTACTGCAACGCAACACAAAGTAACGGCGAATTCATGTTACGTAATTGTTAGAAGGTAATTTTTTAACAAAAATTTTTCTAAAATTAAATTAGATATCCGTTAGGACATAACTTAAACCGTATTAGCTCCATTGTATCATTATTATTATTATTATTATATTTTTTTACTAAGCGTGTACGTCATGTGCATATTAATGTAGTTGTATGCAAATGATTCGAAGACACAGATGTTCCCTCCCCCACTTCGTTTATCCCCTCTCATTCTCTTCTTTATCCCTCTAGCAGACAAAAAGTTAATTTGCGTTAGCGTTTGCTACACAAATGCATGGAATAATTTCGACTCGGATTTTGTTGGTGCGAGCGAAGATTTTGAAAAGTAATTGGACACACCGTTGTTCTTACACAATCGTTGCAACCTAATTTCTAATGTAATTGAGCAATAATTAGTTGGCGTTTCTTAATTAGAAACAAGATTCTCGTCCCAATCAAACGTACAATAAAAAGATACCGTAAGCTTAATTTTGATTCTTTTTAAAAATTCATTCCAATTCCACACATCATTCCTAAGATAATAAAAACAAATTCCTTACCTTAAACATCTACTAAATTGTTATTCTTTTTTACTTTTATTTATATTTAAATTTAAAATAACCTTTTTTTAAAAATAAAAAAAAACTAATAACTTTATACGTAAGACTCCGAGAAAAAAAATCAACGTAAAAATTACCCATAAAAAGCGACTTTATACACGCATCACATTCAACCGTGAAAAAAGACTCCATACAACAAAATCGAAAGATTATCCTTCAACCCTATGCAATAATACCCCCACTAATGACAATCACCTTAAAAACAAAACATTAATTAAACAATAAAAAAATCATAAGCGTCATTTTTCAATAGCCAAGTGATTTCATGTTATTCCAACACCTGTGTTTCACCTGTGTCTTGTAATAAGTGTGATTGAGTAGGATATTATATCGAGGGAAATTTTTTTTATACTCTCTCTCTCTCTCTCAATCGCCAACCGTTAGGTACCATTTTTAATTAAAAAAACTTTCCGACCACACTTAGGACCATGTGACTAAATGTGCGCACGCGCCTAGTCCCTAATTAATTATGGAAGTGAAAAGCAGAAAGAATGTGGCAGTATGAGATGGAGGGGGATGTAATGTAATGGCAGAATATCGAGAATGATCTGCGTATGAGCCTTGGCGGCAAATGTATTAGTGATTCGCGGCTCCAAATATGGACGCGGGGGTACATGTGAGGGAGGCGTCGTTTTTTTAATGGCGTCGCTATGAAGAATAATGCGGGAGAAAATCTGGCTTTATTGAAAAAAACTTAATTATTTTTTAATGCGTATTCACTATTCGGAAGCAAAGCAGCCCTTCTCTTTCTACTTTTTTTACGACGTATAAAAGGAAATTAATTCACTCTATGCACAAATTTAGGCCCTATCTCATCCCTCACAATATCATTTTTCAGCTTACTAAAACAGTTCGATTTTGATGAAAAATATTGAAGTTTATGCAAGTTTTTTTTTCTTTTTTCTTTTGGGCGAACAAGTGATAATTGAAAAAAAAGTGATAAAATGGAAATATTTAATTGAAAATGGCCAGTATTAGCTCAACGAGCTGCATTTAAATTGTTGGAAATTTAATTTTTATGAAAAATTAAACAGAAAGTAAGAAAAGAAGAAAAAAAAACTTTTGAATATTTTCAATTTTAGAAGCTCTTTCTCAAATCAATCACACTTTTTCCCCGACAATTCATCTTTTCTTTTTGCTTCTCCTTCTCGTTTCTCCACATTTCATTTCCCCACTCCCTCGCAAAACTTTTATTCTCATTTCTCCCTTATTTCCTCACCACAAATCTTTTTGGTGACTTTTCATTGGCCGCACAAAAGAACGCCCTTCCTTCATATACACCCCAAAGTTCGATACCGACGCAACAAATTTTTACATTCACTCGGCCCCATTTTTTGCCATACCTTTTTTCACTCGATGACTGGCATTGCAACCTACCTACCACACTCAAATCCCTCGCCCCAATTTGAAATCTGGGGCCACATGCTCCGCTCCATTACAGTAAACAACGAGCTGCCATCGCCTCCCACATCAACATCGATCAACTGATTGCTCTTAATCTTTTCACACCTGACACGTAATTAATAAAAACTTAGTTACATCATACAACGACATCATACGATAGGTTTCCATGGAATGAACGCTCTTCGTTATAGCGAAAGCAGCAGTGCATTTTCTCTTGCCCCCTCCCCACGCGTGCACTCGTTCAGGATATTTAGTTCTGTTATCTGGCATACGAGGGCGCCGCCACAACACCTTTTCCATCTCCGGAAGCCAATTATCTTGTCTAAAATCCCTAAATCCTCCATACAAATTGTTTTCATATAACGACGAGGAAGCTGCTCCAACCTCCCTTTCGCCTTTTCCAGTTTAATGCGATTATATGGCACCCTCACCAGGGGGCTTTATTGGCTTCCATTTCAGCTCTCTACTCACTATACCACGGTGTACTATTTGCGACCCTTACGCGAGACACGAGAGAGGAAGAATCTATACTGGCTCAAGTCTCGTTTCGAGCAAATCTCGTTAGAGATGGAAACGCTCAGGTGTTGAGGGCAAATCAAGGAGGATGTGAAACGAGAATAGGATGGGGTTATTAATTGAAATATACCTTGGCTTACTATTACTTTTAAAAAAAAAGTGATTTTGTGTATACAAAAAGAATATTGAAATCTCTTAATACATATTTTTTTTGATTCATAATTTTTTTTTGTATTTAATCGGTGCACTTCTTCGGATCCAATAGCGTTCGAATCGCGTGAGGAAACGACCAATCTTTTGCTCCAACTAATTCCACAGCGTTTTGACAGCCCACATTGAAGCGTATTATTAATAAGCTTTACTAAACTGCATAATTGTCTTACGCGATTAATCGATGATTTCTTGAATAGTTTATCGACGCAAACAACTCATCAACAGAATTTACTTCAAAACCAAAATATCTGCCAGTGTTTCCATTGAACTTTAAATAATCTCACAATATTATTGAGCGATGTTTACTCGAGTAATAATTTACCGTCATGCATAAATTCACTACACGAACACAAATCTTCGACTTCTTCCACAACATTCCTACAAAATCGTGTTTTTTGGTATAATAATCAACATTCTACAACCTTTATAACCTTCAACTTTGACCTTCGCTGGACACATGTTGCCAACATCATTTTCCGTCGAAATGTATACACTGACATAGTTACTTCCTGAATTGCATGGTATAAAAGATGAAAACAATGATGCATAATTCTTTGCAGTTTCAATTACCTTAGCAACAAACAGCAATTGTCTCTGGCCCCAGTTTGTCAGTTTTATTCACATTTGGTTCATACTTATGACGGAGGAGTTCTCTTAAACCTTTCAACTGCTGACACATTTGAATTAATGGAATTAATTTTGTTAGATGTTAAAAGTTCATCGTTACTAACATCCATAGCTCTCTGAAGACTTGTTTAATGTAACTGGTACTCAAGTTACGCATGGTCGTAAACCAGGTGATCATTTCATTTACATCCAGTTTTCCATCTTGTCAGAAGCAGTCACCACAATGTCCATGATAAGAATCAGGAAATGGACAACAATCTGCCTCCTGAAATAAATTTGCTTGTCTGGTTTCATTTAATTGTAAGGCTCAAATTTTGCTTTATCAAGCTAAATAGTGAGCCAAACGCTTAACTCAAGTCGAAAGACTTGTCTCATTAAATAGCTGGAGTAATGGTTTTGTTAAGTGATGATTGGCGGCTCGCCCGAAAAATTTCGAGTGTTGAGTAAGATGGGATGAAGAATTGTAAAGGGTGCGAGAGAGAGAGAGAGAGAGAGAGAGAGAGAGAGAGATAGGAGGTGATGAATACAATTTTTATTCCTGAGAGGAGAAAAGAGGATTGAAGCTTTCGGCTCGTGACTTGGAAAAGAGGGGAAAGCTGAAAGAGGAATGTTATAAATTTCAAAAATAAGCGAAACAAGAGACATGGCAGCTCAGGATTTCATTGTTTACATACCATTACCCGAAGCAATGAGGAATGGCGAGAGCAAAAAAACAAACTTCTGCTCCATCTTAATCTCCCCATAGGCATGGATGTGAACAAATAAAAATTATCCGGAAAGCGTGCACGTGATGGCTCAGCAAATTCCCTCTCCCGTACCGGGCTTCTTAACATGATTTTTATCCATTAGGTAATAATAATGCTTACGACAATCGCAGAGAAGTTTTGAGTTAGTGTATTGTTGCTGGTGCATTTAATTAGTCATTTGGTGTATTTCAAATCGAGCATTTGAAGGATATTAAATTCTCCACAAAGTGCAGCGACGTCTGTTGTCGATGCGGTGCAGCGGCGGTTAATTGGCATTCCAAGTGCATGCATTTCGTATTAAGGCAAACAACAATAATTGCATTCGTAACAAGGCTTGGATGACGAGAGAATATTAAATGACGGTGCACGTGTTCATTAATTGAATATTGCTTGTGATAAGTGTAAATACGGGAAGAATGCAGCGAGCAGCGGGCGTCACATGGCGCATTGTTGTTGTCGGTCGAACGCGACACGAGGTGGCGTTTGCTCTTCACGACCGCTGTCGGCGATAATGATCGCAATTGTTATATAAATAGAGCAATAACAAGTGCAAAATTAATTAGGCGGAAGCAACGCGTGCCGCCCGAGAGACGCCACTTGGACGCTTTCAAGACGCGCTTAACAATTACGTAACACGAATTGTGGTTAATTAGAATGTCGCGACGCTCGGGTCACACGCACGTACAACTCCGAATCCCCGCCCACACATAACTTTACACAATGCGAGAAGGCGATGAATTCTTCTTTTCTCGCGCCTCGAGACGCCGCCGATGCGCGTCCGACACCGCTTCTTGTCGATTACCATGTCAGATGAGTGTCTTCGGCGTGAGGGGTGGTTGGAAGGAAGGAAGGAAGGAAGGAAGGAAGCAAAGCAAGCAAGCGGAGAAAGCGGAGGGAAGCAGTTGCGTTCCTCTTAATTAGGATTATGTTTCAATCCGGCGTTCGACTCATTTGCCGCGAAGCCTAATTATTGCGAGATGTTACACACAGTTATCAGCGCGCGCGTATCACGTGTTCCTACCACAAGTCGAGAGGCAACACCACAGCAAACACAAAAAAATGCACAAATGTTTCAATTCAACCAAACTCTTCTATATTTACTGCAACAAACACTTTTTCTTTTAATCACACCATAGATTTGTTAGTAAAGTAATGAAAATGAACTTTTTTTTACGAGCGTAGCAAAATTTTTGATTAATTAAGCCGATAGAGTAATTTTTATTTTAAATCTGATGGTTCGGGTTCATATATAAATTAGTGAGAGTGACGGGTGGTCGAGCAATAGGGACGCTAATTAATGAAGTGGACACATCAAGCTTGTCATCAAAGACTCAGGCACGTGTTCAAGGTATTGGCATTTAGGCCCAACCACAGCTTGCCAAGATTGACGTTGAGTGCAACCCGGGGTAACAAATGAAAGTTAGACTTACAACAAATTACATTAGTGGTTCGCATTATTAGCAATAAATTTAATTAGAATTTTTACTTTTAATTAAATTTTTTCTTCAACTTTTCTTCAAATTTCAAATTAAGTTGTTGTTTCTGGAGTGACGGGGTTGTTGTCGGCGCTTACACCTTTGAATTAAGATTGTGAGTCATATAATACCAATAAGAGGGTTAGAGCTGCTAATCTTCTCAGTAAATAAAAACTTAATGACGTCATGCAATCTCATAAACAGACACGAGATGCATTAATATCAACAATAAACATCATTAAGTGCGGCCGGGAACGCGCACTGCTAATTATGAGTTCGTTGGAAATGACGGCCGCCTCCTGGTTAGATATTAACTGGAAATAGCATCCCCCTTGAGGCGATCGATCAAAGGAGGCGCCAAAAGACACTGAAGAGACGTCGACGTATTAAAAAAAGTAAAAAATAAAAGCGCATGATGCGTTTCGAGATAAAAAATAAATACGAGCGAATGTTTACTTACTCATCAATTCAATAATCAATTCCAATGTTTCAAGCAGAATTTAAGACATAAAATGTGCACAAAAAAACTTTCTATTTTACCACAAAAAAATTGATTTAAGGTTAAATTCTCTCAATAAAATCCACAACACGTAAAAAAAAATAAATAAATCCACACTGTTGTTTTTGTTTATTCATTCTTGTCTCCTTATCAGAAATAGAAAAGCGTTTGCTTCTACCCTAATATGATAGCATCAAAAGTATTTTGTAGCGGCCATGAACAAGATAGAGCGAGTCGTGGTCCGTATAATGCTGCTTTCACAGAGCAAATGTTCGGATTTTACCATTCGACAGAGATAAGACAGCATGCAAAAGGACACCTTGAGTAATCGTTCCATTTTTTTCCTCTTTTTTTTTTCACTTTTCAAGACACACAAGTTTGTTTTTTTTTTTGTTGTGAAAATACTGTCAAGATAAAAAGTAGATATATATACCTAATTGCAAAGAAGTTTCACTCGATGAGTTTTTATTACGATTATATATCACGGGTCTGTATCGATACGTGATCGACCGGGTGAGAGAAGAGTTGAGGGCCGCAGCCGGTACAAAAGATCCACTAATGAGGAGGAAACAAGAGCAAATAGGTGAATAAAAAATAACGCGTGTGCGCATTTTGGTGAACTAATTTAGCAAATAAAGATAAGTAAATTTCACATTTCATATTTAAATTTAAATTATAAAATATCGGCTTAATCCCACTTCGTTCTAAGGAAAATATGCAATTTAATGATTTTAAGTTTTACCCAACCAATTATTATAACACCAAATGGGTTTTTTTTTTAATTTTTTTTATTTAATTTTTTTATTTAATTTTTTTTATTTTAAAGAAAAAAAAATTAAAATAAAAGAAGAAAAGAAGAACAAAATCCTCTTTAATTAATAAGACTTAAATCAAAAGATAAAAAATTCGCTCGCAAAGAAAATTTCTCTTCATTTGACGTTCAGCCAAGTCATAATGAAAGCAGAATAAGCACTTTTTTCTCTCTCCCGGAAGTAATTTTTCGCTATGAGACCGGCTCGTAAGAAATCCCCACACGGGAACCATCAGTGCAAAATGGGGAGCGAACCCAGGTGGCGCTGCTGTACAAGATTTTTCTGCACACAAAACGCAAGGACAGCGTTTTTATTCCTAATTTATGCATAATGAATTAATATTGTTGGCCAGAGATTTCAATAGACGAATTAAATTTTTATCTGCGTAATAATACACGTCATTTCTCCAGTGACAAAAAACCCGTGTACGGAAGTTTTAATGCCGACATAAAAACTGATTTGAATCACCATCTAAATTCAAATCGCACTCGTTTTAAATATTAAAATGTCTATTGTCATCAGTTTCTCGTTCAGGGTCGTATTATTGATCAACAAAACTTGCTTCTTGCCCCGTTAATTAAGTCCAACTTGCTGCACACGACCCATCATATCAACCATTCCAAACTTAATTATTCTTCTGGCTTGACAACAAGTGATTAACCCACCAACTTTTCTTTTTTTCTCTTTCTTTCTCTATCTCAAAGTTATGGCACTCTGACTCGGTATATAAAGTTGTTAAGAGCAAATACGAAGTGAAATCCATTTGTTATTATCTTTAACTTGAGCAAGGTCACAACAACAACTCATTGTAACAAAAAGAATGCCTTTACTGTTAGAGGGCGTGCCTCATCTCGCGACTGGCAGCCTCATCAATCTTGAATAATGGCTGTCAAGAGATGGCAGTGCAAATTAATCGTGTGAATTTGTAGTGATTAGAGCCTCTGGAACTCCCCCTGGGAGTCGACGTTCTTGCAATATCATTCGCGAGAAAACTGTGCGCTGAAAAACTAAGCAGTTATGCGGGAGGGGTTGGGCGGATATCGGTTGAGTGGCAATCACAGTAGTGTTCTTACTACTTACTAGACCTGGGGACGAACCGTCTGATTGTTTCAAGTTTGCTTCAAAGAATAACAATCGTGGCGATTAGTGGCGAAACGTGTCAACAAGAAGGACGATTGAAAACTCCCCCTTTGGGCTGGCTTCCTTACAAAACACCTTAAACTCCAATAAAAATTACAAAACCGCTGATAAATGTGTGTATCGTTGAGAAAGTACTCAACTCGGGGAGGAAACTTCTGAAAAGGAAAGCAATTACTATTTCCGTTCCACCAGTCTTAATGTTTATTGCAAGAGTTACTGCACTGGTATCCGCACGAAACTTTTATGTGCACTTTTAAAATAATTTCAGCCCTTCGAATTCAATAGAATTTGGGACATCAGATCAATTCAACGCCAACTAATTAGAAATTCGGTCATTTGTTCAGCTTAAAAACCAACTTCTTTAATCTAATATTACAACTCCTGTAGATTTCTAACAAAAAACTTGAATTAGTTTATTTTTCAAATTGCTTTATGGTATTGTTTATACGAAATTAAAAAAATGCGTTTGTTCCACTTGACAGATTAAAAGTTTCAATCTAACTAATTGATAGCTTAAATATTGAGAGGCATTAAATTTCACTTGCTTTGCTGACAGTAGTGCTTTTAAGCAAATGTGTTGATGATTCTCAGAGCTATCGTTGGATAATTGAGCTTGTCTGTCTCGCTTTTCCGCGATTGTCTGCTCATGATGACAGCGTGTTTACATTCTCAATTCGGGATGAAAAGGGGAGGACTACACTAGTGGCGCTTCAATTAACGAGATTATCACAAGATTAGAAGCAATGACCGTCTATCTAAACGCGACCCCTGGCGAGACGCCGTCTCACTAATGAAATTAACCCTGGCTCGTTAAGAGCGAGAGCGCTGATTTTGGAAGACTAGCTCCTCTCCGTTTCCAGTGAATTTAATTATATTCGCTCTCTTTGTCACCAGCAACGAGAACCTAATGGAGGTTTGATAGACAAATCCAATAAGGCCGCACGCACACCCCCTTGTCCCATGCACAACAGACGGCTTGGAACAACACTGACATACAAGCTCGACAGTGCGGGTCCATTTCCCCATATCCAATCATATTTAAACTAATCGCATCAGTCGCCCCCTGAATGCCAATAAATCAAACTAAATACATTTACACAGTGTACCATTTCACTGTTCACACACGTACACGTACAATTAATAAACTTCGGCTGCAAAAACAAAAAAATTACCAACCAAATATAAAATCTAACCAATCTAACGGATGTGTGACGTGTTGCTCATGTTCTAATACAATTGTACTCCTCGCTGCAATTATTACTGGGCAAACCTATCGCACAAATTAACAAGAGCAACATCCGACTTCTGCGCACGCGCATTGATCGGCAAATCTGTTGAAACTCACGCAAGCTGCGGCCTCGTTCTGATACTGTCAAATATAATATGAAATTCAGACTGGGATTGCCTATTAGCACACAGCCGTACTGCCCCCTCACTGTGTGTTTGCATTAGAATGGGTATTTAGTTCATACCCAACGTATTACATCATAATGGCTCGCAATATTGTCTCTTCCAAATAAAAACTTGTATAACTGAAGAACAACTGTTATTCTGGCAATCACGACTGAAAATGTCCTTCAAAGAAACGTTCTGAACCAAAAAATTTTCTCATACACCACAACTCGGACAATAACTAACATTCAACACAATTCCAAGAACTTCATTTAGAAGTTCTTCTTACCTTTTGTTGTCTTGCCTCGTTTGAAATATATTATGGTTCAGTAGTAAGTGAATCAATGGAGTAAACGACGATCCATAAATAGGTTTTCGCAGATCTGCTAGAAAAAGATAAAAAAAATTATTGCTGTATAGTAATTTATTGCTGTATTATGTTTGAAATTTCCAAGGTCTGTCACTAGTCCGCAGCACAAATCAATCAACTCTTTACAGTTACTTCTATTATACCACAATTACCAGACGGTACATTTAACCTTGAACATTACAATAAATTTAATTATAAAAATTTTAATTAATGAATCTGTAATATAAATTAATTGAACTAATGTTTATTTGAAAACAAATCTCCTTAATGATAATTTCTTAACTAATGTCACATTTTCCTATTTAATATTCAATAGTGCGGTTTCTGCACTGTTGGAAATGATTTTTAGTCATTGGATTTCTTTTTTTTAATAGCTTTGCATTGAGTGGCATCTGTCGTTCTACATTAAAGATGTTGTCGCTTTTAAAAAAAAACCGACAGCAAATCTAAACACGTAAAAGTGAATTGGAAAACAAAAATTTAATCTCATCATTCCACCGAAAAATTATAAAATTCTTTCTCCATGAGCGATAGTGCATGTAATAATGCAAACACTAAAAATGTCTAACCATAGTGACATTGAAAACAAACCCAAAACAACCTAGAAAATTTAAAAGTGCAAATTAATGTCGAATTGTGGAACAATCCTTCATCAAAGTGTCAATGCCTCTCTATGTAATTAAACTGAATGATAATGTCGAGTATACAAAATATACAAACAATAACTAAAGTTAATGTATCGTACACAATGTATCAACTTTATTTGCTTCAGTAACTTTAATAGTTGGAGTTATAGTTTCAAAACTAATGTATATTTTTTCCCAGTTTAAGGGCGAGAGTGCATATAAAACCTTTGCAATGTGCGAGCTTTAAGTCTAACTTGGACATTATTGGTGACTGAACTGTCTTGTACCTAAATTAGGTCAAAAAAAATTAAATCAATAATAGGATGTAGGGTAAACAGAGGTGTATGGCATTTAAGTCTAACAGCCGCAGGCACTGACATACAATAACAGTTAGCTGTCAACTCTGCAAAATCAATACACAATTTAAATTAGTTTATTACTCCTCAAAAACAATTAAAATTCATCAAATAAACATAAATAACGACGAATGGTATAAATACCAATAATTCATTTCGCCTTTAGCTAATTGAATAATTGAATATGACCTCTTATCTTACTTAACCACATTAATGTATAAAGATATGCAGATTCTCTAGATCAATGACACAAATACAAATCATACATAATTATATTATTTACTACTTTAATAACAAACACGCCAAGTTTTACTTTCAAACCTAAAATTTATTTTGCATAAATTCCTCAATATATTCCTCTTATAATGAGTGATTCTGCTATCTTTTCCCTATTTTTTTAAGAGCACATCATCCGTTTTTAACACCTGCCCATGCGTCATGCACAGTAGCTACCACTTGGAATGTTCTGCTGTCTAGGGGGAGAAACTGAATTATCAGAACAAATCCGCGCGGATCCACTCACACTGACACATTTAGAGATGAGACATCAAACTTGGCACGTATGGTTTTTTGCCAGCCTCCTCTGTGCTTACTCTCTATGCACATGCAACGGCGCACAATTTGGTAAGATGATTTATTTTAGTTTTAATATTTCTGATTTTTGTCTTTTGTCTTTTTTTTTTTTTAAATCAAAAAAATCAAAAAAATTATTAATAATTAATAACAATAAAATATTTAGTTACCGTTCTCGTAGATAAATCCATTGGTAGATTATGGATAAATATTCGTGTGGAACCTGTAAAAAATAATTATTATCAATCAATAATAAAACTTAAATTTTCTAAATAGTTATTCTGTATGCAGCATCAGGGTCAACAACTTGTAAGAGCACACTGACACAAAATCTTAAACAGTGATGAAAGCTTACCTAACCTAGATTGCTTCAATGTTCACGTTGAGTTGAGGAAGTGAAATGATTAATAGCATTGAACTTGTCTTTCATTTTACTATTAAGTAATACTATTTTATTCTTGTAGTATAGACACGAAACTGCATTCTTTGGATTTTCATGCACATTAGCCCAGATATAAATTATTGCACGGATGACCTTGTCTTCAGTTGTTCTGTGCAGAAATCATATAATAAACACATTTATCTTTCACAGTTTGCCCCGTACGAAGTTTGTCCCGCGCAACGGCGCAACAATAAGCTAAAATTTAATGGCGGGCGTTAAAAATTAGCGCCGTAGCATGTCAAAATGGTGTGAAAACGACGCTAGTTAAAATCTGACATATAAAAAATTTAAAAATGTTAAAAGACCTTCAGAAAATTTAAATTATAAGAATAAAGTTGAAGTTATTTGTTGTGATTGCATCAGCTGCAATCGCCATGCTGCGGCGCTGTTTAAAATTATTTTGGGATACCGAAGTAGGGTATTGAAGTTTTTCTAATTTTTATGAGAATCAAACTGGTTTTTAGCTTTAACCCTATAAAATAAAAAATAAAAATTTTAGAAACAAAGCTTTTCAACCTTGACGGTCATCAAGTTCCGTGTTTTTTTTGTCTGTTGGTTTTTTTATACTGCAGCGAACCTTTCGACCCTTTTCATCAACAGTTCCACAAGGAACCTGATGACTGCCAAGGTCGAAGAGTTTTGTTGTTCTTTCTAGATTTTTATTTTTAACCTTATTTAGCACGGGTTGAACTAGTTTTTTTTTTTTTGTTTTTTTTTTTAAATCTTTTTCTTCTTAGTCTGATTCAAGTTTTTTTAAATTTTTTTTTTACTCCAATTTTCACATTTATAAATTGCATCGTTCTTGTTTTGGCTTTTATTTTAAAATTTTGTTTCTTTTAATATCTAGCCAATCAATTTCGAAAATGTCGATTAGAAGATAAAGCTAATTTAGACTTTTGTCTTCTCAAAATGCTAACTGACATTCGTCCACAATTTCGAGTTGGTGTTCCTGAAGTTAATGTACCAAGACTGGATCCAATGGTTATTCCTAATATTTTAGTAGAAGAATCTGTGCCACTTGTAAAAATAACTGCTCAGTTTATGCAAGTACGAGCTTATTTAAATATGCCAAATTTCACGAAATGCATAAATATATCTACCATTGTAATTGCCCACAGGTTGTAGTTGAAGGAGCTTCGAGTTTCCAACCAACCAACGTTCATGCTGAACCTGACATTGTCTTCGTATCAATGGTTATACCTGAATTACAAATTAATGGTTTTTATACAATCAATGGAAACGTTATGCTTTTACCTTTACATGGAAATGGGACATTTTGGGTTCTCCTAAATGACATTCAAGCCCACACGTCCACTAATCTATTGGTAAGTTCTTAAAATTAGTTATTAAAGTGAATTATACGATTTTTGGTTTTTTCTTTACAACAGGTTCAACGAGATCATTTGCAAGTTTTACGTACCAATATCCAATTCAATGTAGGAAAAATTCAACTTCGTTTAAACAATCTTTTCGGGGGAAACAACTTCATTGGTGAAACGGTTAATAGAGCTCTGAATGAAAACAGCCAACAGATACTGGATAGTGTAAAACCGCGTATTGCTGAAAGGATTAGTGAAGCAGTTCGAAACATACTCAATGAGGCATTCTCCAATTTACCTGCAAATGCATTTGTGTCTTAAGTTTCGCACACTGAACATCTTAATTGTATAGTTTAATAAACATAAATATATATTATTTTGTCTAATAAAACGAATGATAAAACTTCTACTTCTAATGCGAATTACTTCAAGTTTGATTAAAATAATTTGTTTTTAAAATGACAAATAAAATACGCCCGTGTTGTTTTGCTCCAAAGATCTTTCGACCGTTGTCGGTCGTCTGAAGATGACCGACAACGGTTTGAGATGTTCTTTTCTATCGTCACAGCAACAGTTATGTTTTGTTTTGGAAAAAATTAAATTGTAAAATAAAAGTGATTTTTAATTCAACGAAGTAGTTAATTTACAAATTTTGCTTTTATTTTTTTATCACAATTTGGCAATAATTTTCATTTTCATTTTTCCAAAGTTAAAATTGAACGAATACAGATGATAGATTAAAGTGAATTTACAACCTCTAAAAAACCAAAAAAAAATGCACGCCTAATTCAAATGTATTAAAATCATCGAATTATTAAAACAAATATCGGACGGATATGTTTGACAAGGGTGCTTACTCAATTCGAAATATGGCAACACATTTGGAATTCACGGTTTCCAAACTCGGAGTCGGGAATCGGGCGGCCAGAGCCCCAAAACATGAGCAAATTACATGAGCAATCTTGTTTTAAACAACAAAACAAAAAAATAATAAACAAAACAATAAGTTAAAAAAACATTCGGACGTCCAGGGTTTCCCGTGTCTCGGGCACAATTCTCAATAATTTCTAAACTGAGGATAATGACTCGGCTGTTCATACGGTTGGAACACTCCGTGCTTTCTATGCCTCGATCCTAATCCAAACGCGTGACTACGATGATGTTCGGGCATTTCCAGCGGGTGACCACTATAGTAAGTGTCCTGCCACCATCCATTTTCCCAAGAAACTGCTAAGGGATATCGATGTCGTTGACAAGGAGCCAATTTCTGTCTTTCCTTAAGGTATTCACTCCGACCTGCAAAAAAAAAAAAATCAAAAAAATTCAAAGATCCCAAATCGATTTGTTGGCGTGCAACTACTGTTTGGCTGCCATGGCAACCGATAAGCAAAACATGGTTGCAGATATCAATATTTTACCTTTCTCGTACAATATGGCTCGTGTTTTCGGATCTACGGGCATTCTAATACTCTTCACAAACTCCTCAGCTGAAATCTTATCAGCAATTTCATTCACTTCAATCCCGGCTAGGAAATCTAGTTTCGTTTTGTGAAAATCGAAACCTTGTGGAAACGGGCCTGTTGATCGTTCTTCTCGATCTTCTTCCAAACGAAATACTTTAAGCGGTTTTCCTTCCAACTCCTCTAGATGTTTTTGGAGCAGTTTTCGTCCTCCGAGTTTGTTACCCCAGTTGACATAACCTCGTCTTTCTTTCTCGTGCAGAACCTGTTTCCTACGTACATAGCGAGATCCCACCGGTGCTAAACGGATCTCCATTGAAGAGACTACAACTCGCCCGTTTTTGGAAGCTCAGACTGTTGGCTACGAAGAAATTCGTTGCCAGAAACCCTCGATGACCGAACAAGCTTCGGCGTTGCCGGCCGCCCGACTAACCGCAACTTGTTGTTTTGTTGTTGCTACGGTTGCCTAGCGACCAAAATATCAATGCGGAAATTACTGATTAAATTGATTGGGTGATTTCTAATCAAGTAAAATGGAATTCTGAATCTGAAGTTTTTAAATTTGTAACAAAAAGTATTAAAAAAAAAATTATTTTTTTTAAAAATCAACGAATTATTTCACAAATAAATTCAGAAATGGGAAAGTTTTGCTTAGTTCTGTTTTCTGTTTCTGATGTAGTTGTGTGTATCATTTTGCACAAAACTCATATAGGAATTGTAGTCTGGTTTCGCCCTCTTGCGGCGATAATTTTAAACTATTGAACAATTCTCGGAAAAACCAGGCAGTAGAAAAATGGTTCCTTACCCAGAGGAAATTGATGTTTTTACAGCGCCACACACTCGAATGAAAGAACTGGTTGACCTGTATTTAACAAAGGTAAATGTTTCGTGTCAGTTTTAATAAAAAAAAATAAATAAATAAACTAACTTGACATTTGATTATTTTAAGTTTAGATTAAAAAATGTAATCACGAGTACGTTTTAATAAATAAATATCTTTTTGTTATTATTTATATATACAGTTGTCAACGACTGATTTTACAGATCTAACTGCAATCCTGGCCTTTCTACCCGATTTACAAAAAATTTTTAATGAATTCAAATCGCACGAAAACATTGAAAATGCAATTATAATGCGGAAACTGAAGTTACGACTGGAGGTAAACATATTAATTGTCGTAATTAATCAAAAACAGTGATATAATTTTGTTATTATTGATATACTTTTAAAATTTAGGCGTTGTCCATAAATGATTCGACCGTATGCAACTGTCATTCCGATAACAGTCTGTCAAATATGCTCGCTTTAGTCCAAGAAGGTTATTACACAACTGATTACTTCGGTTATGGTTCGCAGTTGCAAAGGGCTTTGCAGGAGTTTACTGATAGATTTCTACCGCACATGAAAGAAGAAGAAGAGGTTTGAAAGTCAAGAATTTATAGGTTTTATTTTATTATAATTTTTTTTTAAAGGTATTCCAACCGCTGCTTATTAAATATTTCGAATATGAAGAATTGAAGCGATTGAAAGCGAGTGTCCTCGAATATCATAAGCAATGGGAGAAATATTTCAGTGATTCGTTAGAAGATGATGTTGCATCTTTCAGCCAAGAAGTGTGCACTTTGCAACCAGAAGATCCATTCGTCAATTTACCATTAGAAATGGAATTGGCTGTTTTTTCCTACGTTCCACAATTAGAATTATTAAATTGTCGTCGAGTTTGTCGTCGTTGGCGAGAAATAGGTGCACATCCTTCCTTGTGGCAAGAGATCAATTTGTCCGAATGGATTTGCAGTAAAAGTTTGCGTGTAACGAAGCATTTAAAAAAAGTTATTAATACTTTGTTTTCTTTTAAGATCGCGATGGTAAACATCAACTGGTGTCGGAAAGTTGCATCTGTCAACAGTCGCTGGAAATGAGAGATGAAGATAACGAACAACAAAATAACTACATATCTCGATTTATTACGCATTTACTACCCGCTATTGGTGAACACGTCCACAAGTTGATTTTATCCGGGCTCGAAGGGCTGACATCGCAACAACTGTGGGCCATAATTTCTCGCTGCAAAGCGGTGCGATACATTGATCTTTCTTACACGTACATAGCGGAAGTGGCGTTTATCAGGTCCATTTTCAACATTTTATGTTAAAATGGTAATAATTAATTATGTATATCTTTGAATTTATTTTATAGGTTGAGTAATAATTGCTTGCTTCGTTTGTCTCATCTGGATTTGAGTGGATGCTGCAATATAACCGATTCCGCATTGTATAGTCTGAGTCACGCGTGGCAAATGTCTGTGACTCAAACTGCTCCACCAACTTCAAATCCTGGCTTAAAATATTTAAGTTTATCTGGCTGTCATCGTGTAACCGACAACGGACTCACGTAAGTGATATAAATTAAAAGTGGATTATTTAAATGAAAATATTTTTAAATTGTTATTTTTAGGTATCTGATGAAATCGGGTATGCTTTTACCTTTGACTCACCTTGATCTTTCTGGTTGCTATTTGCTAACTGGATCGAAGTTGCAACATCTCGTTTCTTCGTGTCCTAATTTAAGCCCAGAGAATTTGTATTATTGCTATAATATTTACGAAGGTCCATTTGAATGCCAAACTAATGGGTGCAACAATGTAGACATTCCCAGGCGATTTTGTTGCGCCACTAATAGTTGTTAGATTAATTTAATATGCTTAAAAATAGTTGTAAAAATATAAAAATTTCATTTTAATTTTATGATGGATTGAGCCTTATACAGAAGATTTTAGACTGCAAGGTCTTTTAAATAGTTGATTAACTTCGCGAATCCATTTATTCGCCACTGAAAAAGAATTAATGTATATAATATGTAATGAACTGAATATTTTAATGCAATTTACCCCATTTGGAGCCAATAAGTACTGGGCATCCACCATGTAGCGTTAATGGATCAGCTTCTCCATTTTGTAAAAGATTGTACCAAAATGCTGCTGACCCCTGAGAAAGATGTTTAAATTTAACAATACGATTGTAACTGTAAATATATTGAGAATATAATTCTTTTCGGATATAATGTTTACTTTTTTTGGCCAGAGTGTTGCACCAATGTGGGGGAAAACAGTTGCGCCACCTCGTTCTACATCGCTCAACTAAAAAAAAGAAAATAACCACTCAATTTGTTTTAATACTTAACAACAAAATTGCAATCAATTTACATAAAACATTAAGGTGGCAAGTCTGTCTCCACGTCGTAGATTCTCTGCATCGTCGTCTTTTAACTGAAAAAGTCATTTAATGTTAAAAAAAAAATTTTCTTGTAAATTTTGGTTAAGAATTTCATTACTTCTTCGGGAGTTCTATCTTTAAACATGTAATCAGGATGTGGTTCGTAATGGCCGCCAATGCCATAATTAGATACTTGTAAGGCTTCTGAATTTTGTGCGCCATGAATGTTCAATTTGGTTATCCAACCTGCACGTTTCATAATTCTTTGGAGGATTTCTCGCGACCGGTCATCTTGCGTGTTGTCGTACAACCACGTATTTTTGCTCGTGCGTGAACTTGAAACTTTGTAATCGGTGCTAACTGTACCTACAATTTGTGATCTTTCCAACTGAAATTATATTATTCCATTAAATTTGAATTTCGTTTAGATTTGTAGCGTGATTTACCAAAGGTTTACTTAATTTTTTGATAAAATCGATCTCCGAATCGTAAATTATATCGTGGAGGATGAAAATTGGGGGATCGTGACTTTGTATTTCAATTTTAATGGGCATGAGGTTGAAATAAGCATCGCTTTGATTCGATAAGTAACAAAATAAACTTGACTCGTAAGCATCGCTCTAAATGTAAAAAGAGAAAAATAAAATTATTTTCTAGGTATTTAAAAAAAAAAAAAAACTAGCAAAACTTCAATTTCTCACCCGTAATTGCTCGCCTCTGCATAATGCTCGGTAATTTCGTTTATTTGCGGTTTTAAGTTCTGATGAGTGTCTATCCGTTATTAGTGTATAATAATTGGACGTATCTTAAAGAAATTGGTAGTGATTACAATCAAAAAAATTATATGGTTAAGAAATAATTACCTAAGTTTTCCATTGCCAATTCATTCTGAAAAAAGGAATGAGTAAAATGAATGAATTTTATCAATTATTTTTAGTTTATAACTTACAGCCAGTACGGCTTCATCTATAATTGGTATTATTTCTTCTGGTCTCATTGTATCGTCCTCCTGGGCTTTGTGCAATGCAATTTTATACCAGTCTACTGCTAGGTTCAAAAACCCAAGATACGAGCACAGCTGCCCCAAATATAAACAATCTCGTCCTGTTATAAATAGAAATATTTAAATGTTTCTAAAATCGAATTGAATTATACTTAACCAACCTGATAATCCAACAGAACTGTGAAAACCAAGAATATTTCCACGAGCTAAATCCGAAGCACCGAGACGATAAGTTTGTTGAAGTCGTATCAGAGCAAGCGCAGCTCCTTTAAGATCGTCGTCTTGGGGATGCATCAACAGACCATCCCGTTTGCCTTGTATTTTCCCAATTGCGTCTAATAAAATTGTACATTTTTAATTTATCCAATAAAACTGTGCTGAAGAATTCATCTTTTACCTTGCCATACACTGTTATTCAATCTGTTTTGGACACTTTCCCAGTCTAATATAAAATGTTTTAATAATTGATAGGCGAGTAAAGGGTTGCCAACCAAGTCGACATCATCTGATGAGATGGACATGCTTTTAAAATCATTGATGTATCTAATAGGAGGAAAAAAATGCGATGAAATATGATGCACTTGAGATTAGAATAAAATAAAAAGAAATTACTTCCGCAGTTGTGATGTCTTCGCTTCAGTATCTTCGATAACATTCTCCAATAAGGAAACTATTTCCGTTTCGACTTTTAAAACGTCGGAAAGATGTGCAATTGATGAAAAAACTTCAGCGTTCAATTGAGGCACAATTAAAATAAGTAATATCACAAAATAAGCCATTTGATTTGCATTTATAAGCAACTATATGCGATAGTTTGAGTCTGAAAGAAATTTAAGAAAATGACCTGCGTGGCATCAGGAAGAGATGCGCTACAATGATGTACGAACCTGGGATTGCGGCAGAATATTGGGGTCAAACAAGTTTTAAACCAGTTTGAAAATAAATTTTACTTATGAGCATGAAGAGTTGCTAGTGACGTCCTAAATTTAAAATTGACCCAATGAGAAAGACACGTTATTCAATCTCTCATATCCCTTACGACTGTTATGTGTCGTTTGGCTGGCTGAAATAGCGGTTTTCTACTTCATTCCTTTTGTAAAAAACTAGCCATTTGTAGTACCTCTTTTCATCGTTCCAAATTTGTTTTTAAGCTAAATTATTTAGTGCGTGCGAATCTAGGTCATAAACATACTTTTCTACACAACTATTCGACCATTGCAGTGAAGTTTTTCTTTAAAAAGCCATGGGCCTTCTGAATAAACATATTTAATACACGGTCAAATACCGGATGGCGTCATCTGCACAAAGCAGCATTTCAGAAGCTTTATCTTTTGGCTTCACCGCAATGCTGTAATTATAGAGTATGTGAAATTATAAAGTAAGAAATAGAAAATGTTTTGATTTAATAACGCTTACGCGGCGAAAGTCCAAGGTGCACGTCAGCGAACAGGAATGGTTGAACTTTACAACTGATAGGCATTTCACAATAATGATGATATGATTGTTCATTACTTGAATGTTAATAAACCCATACTAGCATTTTGATGCATTTGTACGTGTGTCGAATTATTAATTTAAATTTCTTTACGCAACATTTAATTTAATGCGATATTTCAATTTTTCTACATTTAACACAATTAAAATATTATTTATTTTTTTGGCATAGTTTTATTCCAAAGCAGTTAACCCACAGGTCCTCCGGAACACTTGACTGCGTTCTCGAATCCATTTATTACCCACTGCAATATGAAAAAAAAACCACTATTCAATTACAGCTGTATTATTTAATTTCAAAATATTATTTACCCCATTTTGAGCCAAGCAGCACTGGGCATGCACCGTGTAATGTTAGTGTGTCAGGATCTCCACTTCGCATAAGATTGTACCAAAACACTGCTGAACCCTATAAATAAATAATTGATTAATACAAAAAAAGAATTTTTTTTGACCGTCTACTTTGGTTGGCCACACTGCAGCACCAATATGAGGGAAAACTGTAGCTCCACCACGATCAACATCACTTAACTGAAAATTACAAAACTATTTAGTTACGAGACATTTAGCAAATGATTAAAATACTCACATAAAACATTAAGGTGGCAATTCTATCACCACTTGCTAAATTTTCAGGTTCGATTAAACTTAACTACAAATATATAATTTAAATAAGTGTTTTGTTTTACGTTAAAATTTCTTTGAAATGTTACCTGTTCGGGTGTTTTACCGTGGAACAAATAATCATGATGAGGTTCATAATGACCACCAATGCCATAGTTAGCAACTTGTAAAGCTTCCGAATGAGTTTCGCCAAGAACATTGAGTCCCGTTATCCAACTGGCTCTCATCATAACTTTCTCAAGAACAGAACGAGATCGTTCGTCTTGTTCGCTGTCAAGTAACCAGGTATTTTGACTCGTGCGAGAATTTGAAACTTTTCGGTTAGCACCGTCGTCAGCTACAACTTGCGACCGTTCCAACTTAATAAAATAATTTTTTTATTTGTTAAAACTTAAAATTTAGAATTAAAATGTTTTTTTTTAAATTTACCATAGGCTTGCTGAACTCTTTAATTACTTCGATTTCAGAATCGTAAATAATATCGTGAAACATTACGATTTCTGGATCATAACTTTGTACTTCAACTTTGATAGGCATTAAATAAAAGTAGTAATCGTTGCGGTTGGACAAATAACAAATTAAACTTGATTCTACATCGCTAGACTGGAAAAATAGGAAGAGTAAATTAAAATTTTATTTTTAGAAAAAAAAAATTACCCTTAAAGTTTCTCCTCTGCATAACGCACGATAATTTTCCATTTTGATAAATTTTGTGTCTAATGATGTTCGATTTTTAGTAAGCATACCATCAGCACTCGCGAGATTTATGCCTTCAATAAAATAATTTACAATATATTTATATTATTATAAACAATCTTCTACTCACTTTCTTTCTGCGTGTATGATTCATGCTGAAATATACACAATCTTTAGTCAAAACTATTATTTAACTTTAGTATTTTAACTTACAGCAGCAATTACAGCTTCTTCCAGGAATGGAATAATTTCTTCTGGTCTCATAGAACTTTCTTCTTGAGCTTGAACCAATGCGAGTCTATGCCATTCTACTGCTAGTTTTAAAAAGCCTTGATGAGTGCAGTGCTGTCCCAAATAAAAACAATCGCGTGCTGTATTAAATGGGAAAAAAATAAAACTTATGAATAATTACATCACGGATTAAAATTAAATAACAAGAAATTAAACGTTTTTGTTTATTTTTAATTTTACCTGACAAACCAACAGCACTTTGAATTCCGAGGATATTTCCACTAGCTAAATCATTAACATTAAGACGGTATGTTTCTTGAAGCCGTATTAGTGCAAGTGCTGCACCTTGAAGATCATCCTCTTGAGGCATGGGAAAGTCTTCACGTTTAATTTGTATTGCTTCAACAATTGCTAAATAAAAATACGAGTAACACATCTACAATTTGTAGATAATAATTTTGTAAATTGATCGTAAATTAATTTTGAATTTTACCATGCCAGTCAGTGTTATTTATTTGCTTTTGTACGCTACGCCAATCAATTGTAAGATGTTTTAGCAGTTGATAAGCATACAGTGGATTGCCAACTAATTCATCATAAGTTGCAGCGTGTTCCATGTTTTTGAAATCGTGAATATACCTGAAATGAGGTGAAAATTCAGAAGAAAATAATCTGTAAATTGTCGAATATTTATGCCTACCTGCGCAGTTGCATAGTCTTTGCTTCAGTATCTTCTATAAACATTCCTAACAATTCAACAATTTCTTTTTCTGTATTTACAACACTTGACATATGAGCAGTTGATGAAAATACTTCACCATTTAATTTTGGCAAAATTAGGCACATAAATATAACAAAATACGCCATTTTCTTTTAATTAAATCTAAATAATTTAAGAAATATAATTTTTTTTTTTTATATTACACAATTTTTAAAACTCGGAGAAATTACCTATGGAAATGTGTGACCTTCATAAGGAAAAACCTTCTCTTAATAAATGAAACAGACCTGAAAATTGACGTAAAAAATCAAGGACATTGCTCTCCAAAAAGCAAATGTTTATCTTTAAAATACAAAGATAATGACTACTTACTCGCTCGTTTTGACTTTAGAGGAATTTAACCGGACAAGAAAATAAAAGTGCCTGCATGGCAGCAAAGTTTTCTTTTAAGAACACTGGCCTTTCGGAAGAAAAAAAAACCCACTCGAGGGCTCGAGGGCTTAATTTTGGTTGACCCAGTTTTGTCATCACACCATACGCAACCAACACAAACAAGAAAAATACTAGTTTTTCACTTAACCTAAACAAATGTGCAGATTCAATATCAAATTAATTTTAATGCAGGATTTTCGTTAAATAATCAAAATCCTTTTACAAATCACATTTTGAACATTCATAAATCCGGAAATGTAATGAACCATTTACATGCAGATTAAAAACTAGTTTACGGACTACTTTGCACATTTAAAAAATTTATTTCGTATAAAAACTTTCCACAAAATTGCATGAGCTTCACGGAGAAACCAAATTTTTAAAAATTATTAACACATAAAAAGTAGTAAAAAACCTTATATCGAGGCAATAAATTCTATTAAAGAGCAATAGTTTATAAATAATTTATGCTCATTTTGTGCTAATTTAAATAGCGTCTTCACACACCACAACACAAATATCCTCCGTATCTTTTTCTTCATCATCTACCTCCGTTGCTTGAAATACGGAATGACAACGATATAACCGCTGATGTATGTACAGACGTGTTCGAGTCATACAGCATAAAATTGCGTGTGTAAATGTTGTAAGAACAACTCCAAATAAAAATGAAAAAAGTAATGTTTTTGCTGGATATCTCCAATCGAGAGCAGGATAGATGAAGGGCTGATTTTGAGGTCCAGTTCCACCAGCAACCCAATAAATAGCAGAAAATGACAAATAAACTATAGCAAAAGTCATTGCATGCCAGAAGTGTAGACAGCGGCACGGTTTAGCAGTCAAGAGAAGGTCAATGACAACATACAACCCATTCACACCGTGAGCGTGGACAGTGACAGCTGTGACTGGAAGTTTTCCATCTAAAATTAAACAAAGTTAAAAAAAAAATTAATTTTAATTCAACAAAGTTAAAAAAAAATTAATTCTAATTCAACAAAGTTAAAAAAAAAATTAATTCTAATTCAACAAATTTAACGAATACATTAAATACCTCTATTCAGTAAACCCCAATATCCAACCGTGACTCCAAGTGCCATAACGGATGATACATTTTCAAGAACCCAGACCAATTTCAACGCATTATTCATTCGAATTATTGGCGATCCTATTAAAAACTAAAATTACTAACATGTTACACGTAAAAAATTAAAATTTATATTACCTTTTCGTATAAACTTCGTTGCAACAACCGCTCTAAATGCCACGGTTATATTCAGGAGTATGAACGACCACGAGGTAATATTAAGAAGATATTTTGATTTCGGCGGTGTGAATTCTGCTACGCTAGCTACTAACCATGCAAAAAAATACAAACTCGCTGACCATCGATAAACAATATAAATCTGCGAGTTTATTCCCCATTGATCGACAACAAGGTGTTCCGGACGCGTGTAATTTAAACCAGCAACCAATCGTGCCATTTTCAACTACTTTGAAGAAAAACCACCAAAAAAAAAAAAAAAAAAAAAATTCCCAAGTATCATGTGTCAATTTTAATAAAATCCCCCTGCACCCCCTGATAGATTTTGGTACGGCTCATAGATCAATTTAGGTAAATGAGAAGACAAAAGAAACTGACACATAAGCTTAGTATTTTATTGGCAACAATTTGCCTAAATTCTTTTAACGTCTGTAACGATACCAAGTAAATGGGGTACATATGTCCATTGAAGGGTATTCCTTGCACCGCACCTTCTCATACATTGGATGGTACTGATCCTCATCGTCCGTTTTTTGGAAACTCATACATCGTCCATCTGGAGTTTCGAAACATTTTTGTTTAGTTTTATCTTCCCTCGGTCCTGGACTGAATATCACATCGAAAATCGGTGCTGATGCATGGATGGCGGGACTTCCGTGGTAATATGCATTTGGGCTCGGACCTAATGGTTCTAAGCCTCGCGTTCCGAATGAGTGATAGGGTGGAACGGAGTCGTACGTCTGTGAAGTGGATAATTTTGCGAAAGAAAGTCCAAAATTTCGGAATTTTCCAGCAGTGGCATTCGCTCGCTGCGAGGGTTGAAAATCAGAGTCTTCAACTTGAGATAAGAAATAAATTTTATTTCCTGATGAGTTCATGTGACAAGCCCTCATCCAGAATTAAATACAAACAATGGTTTCAACCCCTCAGATTATTGCATTACAATCCCTTAAATGAAAGTTCACGGTAATAAGAATAACTTACTATCCATAAATAAATCTGCCCAATAAAAATAAAATACTGTAAAAAGCAATGGTAATTAATAGTAAAAAAAATAATTATTTACCCCAAACATTAATAATATTAGTTTGAAGAAGAAGAAAATAAATATTTCTAGCGACAACGCCGTTCCAGTTTCATTCAGAGACCAACCTTCATAGACGGATACTAAAATCATTATGGCAATAGATAAAATCAGCCAAGGAATAACATACGACGATCGATTCTGTTTACCAAAGAAATCAATGTTGCTTTTTTTTTTTTTTTTTAAATTATAATAAAATATTTTTAATAAAATTACTGTAAGAAGGCCTAGCAATAAAAATCCATCAGCAATTAGAATGAGAACTGATAATGTAAGATAAATTGAACTCTGCATTAGCCATACTTGCAATTATATAAATAAAAAATAGAATAAATAATTAGTCATTTGCAGCGTGTTGCGAAAAAAAAGCTCACAAGTTAACGCCTCTGCATTTTCTTTATGAAAAGAATCCCATGCCTTCGATAAGAAGAATGCCCCTTGTGACGCAGTTATAACAAGAAAAAACTGGTTGTAAAACCTATTAATATTATTAATTATACTAAATTAATTTTTGTTTTACCGTAGTACAAATTGCAGCTGCAATTGTGCCTACTTGAAGCGAGAAACAAAAACAAAATGTCGATACCCTACACATTTTTCTTTTAGTTTTAATTTCGAATTGCTTACGATTGTTATCACCATGACTACACCATTGTATTGTATAAAGACAAAGCAGCTATTTACAAAAGCAGTACTTTTATTCTGACTTTTTCCCTACAAATTTCTATCACGTCACATGACGCTGACTAAATTACATTCAAAGATCGATTTCGGTAATACGGAAACTCAGTTTGTGTCTGCAATAAAAGAAAATGTGTCGTATTTGTTTTATTTATCACTGAATAGTGACATTAACTGCTCACTTTAGTAAAGCTTCTATCTTTCACGCTGTAGGAAACAGGCATTATATACGGATTCGGTGGATACCTCGAGTACTCCGAATTTGATGTGATAAAATCCAAGTTTAAAATTTGTGGTTCGTACATGGTCCACCAACCTATTTTTTTTTTAAAATGAATTAAATGTATTTTTATATTAAATTTATAGCATAATACCCTTTGGGTTGGTTTGTCCCTTCGGTAGTTGGTAAATTGGTGGTCCTATTTTGGGCACCGACGGTTTTTTCTCTAATAATTTCTCTAGTTCATCATCTTTTGTTGACGATGGAACAATCGGTCGTTTTTCAATAAGTGTTGGACGACCCCATTGTGAATGTGGTCCAGGAAGTTCCACAACTAATGTCTTGGGAGGAACCCGAGGCCTCAGCGAAAACTTCGCAAGAAACTCTGGATTCCGACATCCTGGTCGTCTTAAAGTTGGGGATACATTGCCAGAAAATTTTCTTCCGCAAATAGGGTCGGCCATTAATCCCATCGTCAAAAATACAAGTAAACATTACCATGGAAACCGGCGGTAAGGCCATCTAGCGACTTCATCGAAAGTTGGTTACAGCAAATAAACATTACATTTTTTTCAAAACAATATAGAAAATTTCTTTAATATGATTTTTTTTTTTTTTAAATTTACATTTTCTTAATCAAAAATACAGAAAACTAAATACTAAGCCATTTACGAATTTGACCAAGATGCTGTTTAGAGCTCTAAAAATAAAATTTGTTGTTAATAATTATTTTTTTTAAATAATAATAAAAATTAATTAATCACCAGCTCAGAGCTGCCATGGTCCAATTTGCTTGATTTATTCGTTAATACATGAAAGAAAATAATCCATCCTGGTTTATCGGTTTCCCGTGATGTAGTTACCCATGGACACCATATTTGATGTTCCAATATTGGATCAAACGCTTTCTTTTCAACAGTATCCTTGAAAATATAAGTTTCGTGAGTACAAAAACATCTTTAAATTAATAAAACTCCTATTTCTAATTCGTATTACTTCAGGCTCGATTAAAATAACAAATAAAATACGCCTCGTTGTCACCATATTGTTTTCGCACGAAGAGAGGAAGACTTGGGAACTATAGCCCCCGACTAAACGCAACTTCGACTTTCGGCGAACTGCACGGACCGAATCCATCCGACCAAAATCCTCATAACTATGAATATCTCGTCAGCCCACTCTGACCTCCACCTCACACGCAGTATCAAAGCCCTAACTCGCAGCAACTGAGACAGCGAGACACGGTGTATTTTATTTGTCATTTGAAAAACCAAATATTTTAATATTTTAATCTATATAATCATATACTTACGCCATTAAACTTTTGCTTTTTAGTAGGATTTTCGCAATTTTCTTCGTTTGACTTATAATTCCACAAACCGACGCGTCGTACACAGTAGGCACAGTACAACGTACAACAATTCACATCGCTATTGGTACTATAAATGTAAATAAATTTAAAATAAATACAATTGATCAATCAAAAATTTAGCTTACTCGCAGCTCCATCCACGGATTGCCAACTGCGAGACTGGCAAAGTAAGTTCATAATCTGCGGATAATTTTTGTAACTTTTCTAAAGAGTCTTGTATTGTATTCACACAGGAATCTTGTAAAACTGGTAAAACATTCTCCAAGGATTTCAATCGATTTAAGTTAGACAAAAATTCGTCTTTTATTTCTTCTTTGCTCCATCGACTAATATTGTAATATGGCTCTGTGTAATGATTACAATGTGTTAATTAATCAGTTACAATTTGCAAGAAATTCATTCACCTGGGGAAGGATTGTTTCGCCACGGACAATGTTTGTGATGGGCATCGGCTAATTCATTTCTCAGCTTATTAAGAGATTTTTTATCTGTTAAATAAATAAATTATCGAGTGAATAGTGATTAGCGAAATACACTTTAAAATATATACTAACGGAGTTCAATTTGACATCGTTTAGGAAGTTTTCCGCACAAAACGGAGTCACAACTGACACATTTAAGAAAATCCACATCATTATTGTACCAGCCGTATCTCGCGCATTGTAACGGTGAGATTTCGTGAGATTTTCCGCTCCACGTCGAAAGGTAAAAGAAATTAAGGGAATTAAAATCATTTGAATTGTAACATTCATTAGATTGATTTGTAAGGATATAGAAAATGTAGAAAGTCGTTTTAAAAAATCTTCTTTGCTGTAATATAAACAAAAGTAAAATTTAATTACATCGTTTATTTTTTTATATTTTGATTATACCTTGCTTTGTCACTTGAATCGACTAGAAATGCTTGCAATAGAAGATGAACATTTCTGATTCCGCTGTGCGATTCGGACGCCATTCGCTGTATAAAACCTGACCGGCCTCAGTGGTCATAACCAGTGAAGCCACTCTGGTACTAGCGGATAACCCCAACACGACTCCCAGCACCAGAAGCAACTAATGACACCGAAAACACTCGGGTGATGTATTAATTAAAAACCTCTACGACAGAAAGAAAAAATTAAAGTTTTTAAACTAATCGAACAAAAATTTAGCAGTTCTTAAACTAATCAAAAAAATTCCAGCAGTTAAAAAAAAACAAGGACCATGTACCAGCAACAAAATATAATTATAAACATTACCGGAAGATGGCGGAGAAGCAACAAACCACCCGACAGGAATGGCCAATTTCTTCAATAATGTGAGTAAAGTTTAAATATTTATATGCACTATTTGAAGAGTTAATTTTGCTCGTTAGTGCTTTTGATTTTGATGATTTACATGCAATGCAAAACATTTTTAACTTTGCGTTATCTTTACCGGTAAATACGTTGAGTATTTCTGTTTATTACACAAACAAACGTCCAATTAACAACTACGTTTATAACAATTTATTACAAAAACATCTCTGTTTGTATTTCATTTTCTAATTCATCCACCTCTCCAACGCACGAATTGAGAAAGCGGTCAATTATTTTTACATTTGATATTATTGCATCGTCAACACTCATTGAAAAATAAATTTCCCCATTATAACTAAAAAATGTAATTCCAATTCCTAAAATATTAAGTAAAAAAAAATTATTAATTATTTTTTCCTCATTAATTTCCACTACCTGTTTTATTAATATGTGGCACAAACCCTGCAAACCTCACAATGGCATTCCCATTGTTGTAACAAGGCACCTGCGGCCCAGCAACATTGGACAAAATTAAAGTCGTCCCAATAAACTTGAGAGGAATCCGCGTAAAACACGAGGGAATTAAATTAATGACCGCGAGAGACATTAAATTGATTGGCAGAAACGACTTAGTCTTCAAACACGCCATCTGTCGATGGGTCTGCATCAACCGAGCTAAAGAAGAAGTCGCTTCCATGCTGAATTTAAAAGTAACAGACGACAGCTTATTCTTCAACTCGGGCTCTTCCTTCAGAGCATGGAAAGCGACCGCTATAGCCGCATGAACACTCCGTGAAGCAACAACTTTCTCCATCGCAAAATGCGACGTCAACGCCGCGCCAACACAAGTCAATAAAACATCATTCACGGTCGTTTGAGTAACAGATTTGATGAACTTCACACGGTCCAAAGACACAGGTCTCGACATCCGACACAACTTTCTTCCACTCAATCGCGGCCCGTGTAAAATATTTCTATCTTGTTGCAACAGCTGTTTGGTCAAGTAATAAGGAATCAAAAACATGGATTTCACGAGTTTCAGCCATGACAGCTTCATAGGCTGCTTTGCAAGTCTTAAATAGGACCTCGAAGACAACAGTGGGTCAAACCCGCCGTCGAAGAAACAATAAACAATTAGTCGCACAGCCGCCACAGCATCTGCTATTGAATGATGAAATCGCATTATCAAAACGTGGTGGTCGCTGCCGTAGTATTGCTCCGATAAATTCAGCACGTTCACTTGCCACGGTGGTTTTCCAATCGGCATTGGTTCGTTGATTATTTTAGTACACAATTCGCAGAGGTCGTTGTCATTTTCCGGAGGGGTATACGAGTACTCGAAGACATGGTCGTCGAGGCAGAAGTTGTTGTCGATCAACCAATACGAAAATCCGCACGACTTTTTCATGCAACAACGCAGTCTGGCGTATTTGAAACTGCCGTCAGGCTTCGTTTTATCAGTTAATGTAAATTTTACACGATTTCTAACGTCTTGGAGGTTCACTTTGCTTTTTATTATCAAAAAGCCTTGGATGATCATTTCGTTCGTGTTCATTAGAAACAATGCGTCTGCGCCACGGAGGAAATGTATTTTCTGTCTGTGTTTGTGGGTCAAATAAATACCTAAAAAATATCTGAAAAGTGGAAATATCAAAAGAAATGGTATGGCTAAAATTAAGGGCACGGCGTAGACAATATTAAAAATTAATCCCATAATAAAATATTTAAGTGATTTAGTGCAAAAATTCATCTTGGATAAACTCTCATTTTTGTTTTGTCGTTTCCATAGCTATTTTTAACACCATCTGGTGTTGTAAAGGTTATCTTAGTCACGGATAAACTAATTAGTTTATTCGTGACTTAAAAAGCATTTTAAACAGGTAGGTAATTTACCTACCTGTTTTAAATGGTTTTTAAGAATAAATTTGATTTAAAATGTTATTTTGACTATGCAACGCGTTACGAAAGTTGGTTACGACACCGGATAAACGTTTAAAAAAATTGTTTAGTTTTGTATAGGAAAAAACAAGGTAGTCTGTTATTTACGAGGTGCTTACCCTATGAATTCTTGTAGATTTTGTTTTTTCTATTGGGTTTTTTTGAATTTCCTCTTTTTTGTGCTTATGAAGCAGAAATTTTGATTAAAGTATAGAAATTACTGTTGAGCAACTGTACTTGATTATCCTTATTACTTGTACTGAGAATTGATCGCAGTGCGGAAATATCACCTTGTTTTTGGAATTATTTTTAAATAATTAATGATTATGCGAACGACATTTTAAAATTGATGAGTGGCTTTTAAAAAGAATGAATTTATATTTATTTAGATTGTATTCAGTTTGGTAGATAACTATTACCATCTGTTTAAACTGGAGTTATGTAACAGCTTTAATGTAAACATTTGTCGGGATTCAACTCGAGAGTTGTGACAAGACTAGATTTATAATAAAAATTGAAGTTTTATTATTTGTTTTCTACAATTTTTTTATTGTAACTTTTATCACGAAAAGTTTTTTTTTCTTTTTTTTAAAAAAAAATCACCTTTTGTGGTGTTTTGGGAATTACAATAATTTCCTCAAATTGTGACGAAATTCAATTAATTGGTATTACATGAATAGAAATATTTTAGGAAAAAAAAATTTTAAAATAATAATAAATAATTTTCTATTGGTCGTCTGTACACAGCAATTTAGTCATGCAAAAGAAAATTCGGAATTTCCATACATTAATTTCCAAGTTGTTGACTCACGTTCCTTAACCGCAACTGCACAAAAAATTTCAGATGACACTCCAGATAAAAGGTACACACTGTGTCCTTGAAATGAGTCCAAATGTTTCCCAAGTCACAAAAAAACTAGTAATTCGTATTCCCTTCTGCCGAGGGCAAAAATATGAAGAAATAACACGAAGTGAGCGTCACATCATTTGCCTCGTTCTACTAATATCCTGATAAGAGGATGTAAATGGCATTTCACCCAACAATTATAAGACATCATGATTGTCTGTCAAATCAGGTTCACACTTTTATGTTTATTAATTATCGTAATGTGTACGGAATCAACTTTATCCAGATTTAAACGCCAAGGTAAATTTTTATTTTTATTTCATTTAAAATTTTTTATCATTATTAATTTTTGTTATTTATCAACAGATGTATTTTTTCCTGATTTGAGTGGTCGAGGTACATTTGGTCAAGCTTGCGATACACATAAGAAAGAACAGGGCAAATGTATACCTTTAAAACAGTGTAAAAGTTTGCGAAGTTTTCGACGAAGCCTTAGCACATGTTCTTATTACAATTCCGTTCCACTCGTTTGTTGTCCAATAAAAAAGTCATCACAAAGTGTTACTAGTTCTCCCAATAAACCTGTAACTCAGTCAACGACACGTGTGTTCCGACAAACTGCATCCGGTAAAAGTTGTTTATAAATATCTTATTTTTAAACTGAGAATTTTTATGTTTCAAACAGATTGTGGTCTAAGTGATAGTGTTAACTTCAGGATCGTAAATGGGCAAGTAGCAGAGCTTAATGCCTGGCCTTGGATGGTAAGAATTAATGAGATATTGGCTTTCGAATACCTCGATGTAATACATCATTCATAATTATAGGCTGCTATTTACGATGAGCAATTTGGGGTTGTAGGATTTCGTTGCGGTGGGGTTCTTGTAAACGAAAATTATATTCTCACTGCTGCGCATTGTGTTTCGGATAGATTTGGATTGTAAGTGGAAATATATTTGTGGAATATGTCGATGTGGGGGTCTTTTCAGCTTAAATCTGTTTTTATTGACAATAGTAATTTTTTTTTCTGGTTTGTTTTTATATTTTTTTTTAGAATTCCGGCGAATAAATTCAATGTCAGATTAGGCGATTTAAATCTGAATAGTGATAACGACGGTGCAAAACCAATAACGTTTGATGTAAAAAGAATTATTATACATCCCGAGTACAACACGGGTCAAAGACAACCAATTCTCCATGACATCGCTTTGATGGAACTGAGTCAGTCAATTATTTTGAGTAATGCTATTTCTCCAATTTGTTTACCGACCAAAAAACACGAGGCTGAATCGTTTGAGAAGATGAAGCCTACCGTGATAGGATGGGGAAGAACTGAAAATGGTAAAAAGAAATAATAATAAATTTTATAAAAAAAATTTTAAAAAAGAGTTAAGATCAAAGGTATTTCGTAAATGAATTCTAGGAACATACAGCGATGTACTTCGCCAAGTGCCACTCCCAGTCACAGAATTGGAAAAATGTAAGGCCGTATATTTTAATGTACCAATCGGAGCTACTCATTTATGCGCTGGTTACCCACAAGGTGGAAAAGATTCTTGTCAGGTGAGTTAGTATATTTATAAATATATTGTTGAGCATTAGTCACATACTCGTTGGCATTGAATACTTATAGGGTGACTCTGGAGGTCCATTAATGTCACCTGATCTACGAAATAACGCTTATCGATGGATGGTGATTGGCATCGTTTCTATGGGAGCGAAATGTGCTGAGGCCGGATTTCCAGGTGTTTATACACGAATCACAGCATATTTAGACTGGATTAATAATAATATATAAAATAATTTTTTGATTAATTTAATAATTTATACGATTGTAAAGTTTTCGTTCGAATTAAACTTATTTAAATATTTCATGCTTGTAATTCCAACTGTGCTTATCATTGTGACATTGCTAATTGAAATTGCAGTAAATAGATGGCACTAGTGTGGAGAGACTGAGTTGGCGTTCAGACATGTAGATCACGTTTCCTATTACATTAAGCAACGAAAAAGGAATAAGAATAATTGAATTTCTGCGCTTCCTTTGATGTTTTTAATGCTTGAAATTCAAGCACAAGTGCGTTTCATTCTATTTAGAAAATCGAATATGTGAAAAATTAATTTGATTAAACCTGTTCAACTAACAGTAACATCCCGAATTGTAGAATAATTTGCTTTGTCGCAAAACGAGCTGTAGCTGTACGAAAACGGAGGAAAATGCAATTGAATTGTCTCTTGTCAACCTAAACTTATGTCGGCCATAACTCGAAATGCGGTAATTCAATTCATCCAATTAAAACGGGATTACAATTTCATAACTTTGTGCTATTTTACTCAATTACCTAGACATTTCTTCTGGTCGAAAACCAGAGGTCTGGTGTTGGGGGTCGCGTAAAAAAAATCAGTGCCTTTTGGTTGTCTTGAGAGTCGTCTGATGAAAATTACTCGTGCACCTTTATGATTTCAATAAGGAAGCTTCACCGCAGTAGGTACTTCCATCTGACTTGTAAGTGCTCGCTCACTTTTTATATTTACTTTTATTACTGAAGGGAATTAAGTGACTGAAAGTTGTTTTATTTTTTTAATTTGATAATTTTTTATAATTCATTTGTGTTTTTTTTAAAGAACTAACTTAGAATTTGGCTCACACGCATTAAACTTTCATCCTAGTTACAGCTGCAAAAGTTTCTAGTCAAATACAATAAACAAACAATGAGTTTGCCATTTGCTAGATTCTACTTTTGTTAATTTTCTGCAGCCACCACCAGTGAAATGCGCATAAATCGATTTTCTATTCTGATTTGTGCTGAATAAATAGCATTAATTTAAATTCAAAAAACTCCTTTGTTTTTTTGTCATGATAATTTTATTTATTTATATTATTTATCAATTTTTTTTTGGAGTTGTTTTTTTTGGAGTTTTCTTTATTTTGGATGCTACTTGTTTGATCCCTGGATAAATAGGGAGAACTGCGATTCCATTTCGGTTCCATGCAGAGGAGGAAATTTATAGACGCCTTCACGCCAAGGGACGCAAAGAAACGTTACTGGATGAGAATTCAATTGGAGCCCTTGGGCAAGCCGACATTGACACTTGAACGCCACACAAGCCCTTCACGCTCTACGCATCTTGAATGTCAATGGATGAGAAGGGCATCCATCATTAGAGGTCTTCTTCGAAAAAGAAAGGTCTTGTTGTCAGAAGAAAAGCAGAAGGCGTGTATAATAGAATCTCTTCAATTTCATGCCTGGCCGGCATAGGCATAAACCCTCGTTCCATTTTTAATTATAAAGTTTTCTTATTCACACGTCAATCAAAAATTGTTTAACTTTTTTACAAGTTAAAGTTATTACTGAAATTAATATCCATATATGGGGGAATGATGGAGTTTTAAAATTGCTGGTGTAATTCGCTTTTTTCTTTTCGTGTTAATCGAATGCTAATCTATAAAAGTGTATAGTGATGTGCAATTTTCCACCATGAGTTTGAAGAATGATTTTTGCCTTTAATAAGGAAAAATCTTTTCTTCTAGCACTTCGAGTGGAGTCTGTTGTCGCATGGCTGTACATAGCCGTCTGGTTCACGATAACATCATCTATTATCTTGGCTTTCTTGGATTGCAATCTTTTACTCAAAGCCTGCCCCTGATGCAACCAGCCGTGAAATAAGCAGCATTGAGTGGAGGTAAAACTTGGCCTCAGTGAAAGTCACTCCATAAGAAATATACTTCCGACTCATTCAAGCATCTGCAAAACAAAGACTGAGCTCCTTCCTATTTTCGGAGAACAAAAGATAACAAATTTCAATTTGTAACGAAAGCATGAAAAAAAATTAACGAATTTCATGCAAATGTAAATGTTTATGAGTTAAAAAATTGATTAAATTGAAGAAAGCTACGCAAAATAAAACATTTAAAGCTGCAATAAGGACTTATATAAAAAAAAAAATTTTATTTTTTATATTGCTTTCGTTCGATTAGTTTATAATTACTCCTTTGTTAAATATAGCAATGGATCAAAAGATAAATTGTATCGTCTAGTGTAGTGTAGTGTTCGCGTTGGCATCATGTGTCATGTAGGCGGCTTTGCTTTTAATTTTATGCCTTTATTTAACAAACACGTGTACAATAGAGCCGCATGCTCTTGGCGCCAAGTACGTATGTTGTCTGCTCAGGAAACTGGATTCACACTGTTTCTGTACCCACCCCAGTCTCCAGAGCGAGAAATTGAAAGAAATCGAAGACGAGAGCTTTTCCTGCACTCACACACAAAGAGTGAAATGATGTGAGTTACATTTGATGCGATATCATGATGCTCGCTGCTCGCTGTACAAACTGAACTTATATTTGGATGTTTATTTACTCCGTCTTATACAAATACAATATCGAAGTTAAGAAACGAATTATAGACATATTCATTTGATCAGGAGATTTTTAAAGACGAACTGCTGGTGAAAAAGCTTGCTTCACATAAATACGTTTCTTCTTGACTTCATAATATTAAAAAAAAATTATAATGAGATTTATTGAATTAGAATATAAAATGTAAACTAAAGAAACTGTAAAATTCCGAGATGCATTTAAGCTGGTATGGCATTCCGAAAATCTACACTAGCGAAACTTAAAATCTTAGTAGGAATTTAAAGATAATTCAAAATTGTATTAGTATTAATGCAATTATAACGCAAAAAATTTTTAAACCCCTTACGAATTATCCACTATTGCATACGATTGAGTAAAACCAACCATTTGCAATAGTCAGTTTTAAAGGCAATTGCACAGACCAAAAGACCACAAACAAAATACATACAACAAAAAAAAAGCCTTAACAAAATAAATCCTGCAAAAAAGACGTCGAATTGAAGTTTTAAATTTAATACTGATAACAAATATTTGATCGACCGAGTTTTATTGAAGAACTCGTATAATTATATAGAAAACTTGAAATAATTTTTGAAGTTGTTTCAGAAACAAGAATTTATCTGTACCTGTGGGTTTGAATTTGACACTTTAATAAATGATGCAATCAAGTCTAACTTGCAAGTAGAAAACATGTGAAGTTAACAGATGATGCATTTGGAATAGAGCCAGCATTAACAAGATTGAACAGTGACCGCTGGCACTTGCCTTTACGAGTGACTTTACATGAGTAAGAGTAGCCATTAAGTCTTTATACAAGATAATGAGTGCAAAGGAGAGCAATTAGTTAAGTTAGTCGGTGACAAAATTACAGCTTGAAACAAAGAAAATAAGGATTCTTAAAAGCAATTTACCAACAAGCTAGTAATCTACTTGATGGCAATCAATATCATTATTGGCCATGAATGTCAAAAGATGGGCAACACAAAAACTCATTTCCCATTCCTTTCCTTCGTGTTTCTGACAGTTAATCCCTGCTAATGATTTTCTGATGCACACCAGACATGACCATTTAGTGATAGTTCCTAACAAGCTATCTCATTAGAGAGATATTACTTCCTGATAAACATCTTCTATCTGCATAATGTATGAAACTGATCTAAAGTACAAACTTAGAAAAACTGTTTTTTTTGTTTTTTTTTGTTTCTACAAAGGAAATCTACATCTTATTAAATTGACATAAAAAGTTTATTGTCTGTTCGTTGCAGAACATTTTTTAAAGTCATACGGTAACTGATTTCTGGTTGTGGGTAATGGATGTCCAAATGTGTAAGGCTATTAATATTACCGATGGGTGAACGACTGCCTTTGGGAAAGATCTGTCTTCGCCTGCTGTATTCATTATGGCCCAGTAGAAAGAAACCCAATGGAGATAAATCTCATTCTTCTTCAGCAGGCTATAAAAGACTTAAAAAAAATTGTAGCTCAATCACCATTTAGCTTCAGATGGATGTAGACGCAATAAATTCATTTCAGGCTCTTCTTTAATGTCGAGTAGATTTGTTTAAATTTACTCAGCAAAATGTAATCAATAAAATGATTAAATAGTATGGCTGGAGCATTTTGATTGATTATAATTTTATGTCTAGGTAAATGGTAATTTTAAACATCTTCAAAACGTTCCGTTGATGCACACAGTTCTGTGCATTTTCTTGGCATGAAGCGGAGAAACGTGTCAATATTTTGTTATACACAACTTTATGCTCCAGAAAAATATTTGAAACAGTTTGTAAACATTCGACTTGGCGTGCAGGAACCATGAGGAGGACCTCACCCTCATCCAACCATTGGAAAATTGCCAGTATACGCAGTTTTGTTGTGTTGGCTTCTGTTTACTCAGAGACTTGGCCATATTTCAGAAATTATAAATCTTTTCTTTCTTATTTGAAATTTTTTAAATATTTTTTTTTTAACATTTAATTCATTAAATTGTGAGGAAGTTTTATTTTTTTTCTTCTGTAACTCTTCTCGATTTTTTCTTTAAAAAATAATTCATTTTTTATTGTTCATTTTACATAAATCATATTTATTAATTTTTAATAAACACACTCAACTCCTGAAACGAGCTTTTTTCTGTACTTTTTCAATTTATTCTCAAGTCAGTAATGTAATGAAGTTTTGATAGATTTTCTTATTCGAAAATTTATTTTTTCTTGCATTTTTTTCCTAAAAAAAAATGCGGTAATTAAGTATTTGCTAATCGCATTAGCTAATTTTGTGGCGATGCAAAGAACGTTATTAAAAAGTTAAGTCACTTCGATAGCGTGAGTTTTGTCTACACAGAAGGAATTATAATTAGTAAGTATTGAGATGTTCTAAATTCATTTAATCGACGTTTAAAAAGACAATTCAATAATAAGAAAATTAAATAAATATGCCAACAGCATGCAACATCATCAATTAAACATAAAAAAATTAAAAAAAGCCTAAAAGATAAACTTTTAGAACCGTGATGAAACTTCATTCTTCTTGCAAATGTGCCAATGGAGATTTTCTCAACATCTGTGTAAGTACGTGTTTTGTTCTCAGTCGCTTGCATTCAAACTTTATAGTCAAGTCAAGCTTTTATGACCGTGACTAGATTTTACCACAAGAAAATAAATAAACTCTTAGTTCTAGTCGTATATATGAAAAAAGTAAAGCGGAGCAAATTCTTGGATATTTCCAGTTCGTTATTAGCGTAATAAACGTTAAGAAAAAATTGTTTATTGAATTTTAAATTTTTAAAACCATAAAATAAAAATAGAAAAACACTTTAAATTGCAGTACATGCCAGCTAGTTTCTCATCTTAATTTTCTGACAATTGCTGTAATTATTTTCCAAAATCAAATTACCAAATTTCCAATTCACACAGCTCATTTTGCAAATTTTAAATTAAAATCCAAAGCAGTAAACCGAATTCCACTCATGCGCATTTTTTTATGTTGCGTGGGTTTAGGGTCAATCAAGTTGCTTGTCGCCATCGTCATTCAATTGAATTGCTACTCGTTTGGTTGCTAGTCGTTACTAACTGCTGTCAATCAATCAAGCCAAATGTGTCTAGAGAATGCATTATAGGAAACCTTAATTCACGTACACTTTCACTCCCAATTCTTATGTAATCAGAGAAGCCAAGTAGTGCGTGCGAGTACCGTCAACTTGGCAATTTGGAGAAGAACATATCTTATCATTTAATTACGTCTTGGTTGATTTGAAACATTCTTTTAAACTTGTCTAGAACTATTCATCAACCCCTTGTCTAGTGACACTAATTAACTAATCAATATTAAAGCAAACAAACAGTTGAAATATAGGTTTTATTTTTATTTCTTCTTCTTTTTATTTAGGACAATAAACAAGTTTTTAGGGATTAACAGTAACTGAATTGCTTTAGTGCAGTTTGTTCATTTAAACGACGAATTTTCTGAATGACTGAATAAGAACTATTAATAACAATAATTCTGTTGCATCGAAAATCGTAGACCATGCGTGCTTCACGGAAATATTTCTCAGTTATGTTGAATGGTTGATAAAACCTTCAATCAGGCATTACCCTTTCATTATGTGACGGTAATGGCTAATGGTGACATAAAAAAAAGCTTAAGTTCATTAACAACAAATCAATTCGTATTTTGCATTTATAATTGTCAAATTGAGTTTCCAAAGTTCAGAAAAAGTTTCACTAACAAATATAACCCCGAGACCTTTATTTAAAAAATTATTTCTAATCATCTTTTTACATCCGTAAAAATCGTAAAATAATAAAAAGAAAATTCCACATGTTGTTACCGTTTACGCCGCTAGGTTATAAGACAGATTAAAGGTTAATGCGCAAGCGCAAAAAGGACATCTCCACCATTTTCTTCCGCCATTTACGATTGTTTTGTTGACCTTTGAAAGCATCGGTAAGTTATTATGTTTTAAATTTCTTTCCATTTTATTGTTTTAACTTTACCACCAGCACAATAATGTTTCGTGTAAATCGCCATACATAACTTTGATTACTTGGCTAGGCTCGTTCCTAAAACTAATAATTCCGTTTAAATACGAAGCAAAAAAAGGTCATTCTAATGAAAAATGCATTCTAAACAAAGTGAGTCATGGTGGCCATGTACGAGGATATCCTTTCCAACAGCGACCAAGATTCGCTTCCCACCAACATCCACGTGCGTTGGGGCGTGAATGGGAGCATGGCCTCGGTGGGTTATTGCGGCAGTTATCTTTCTCTTTCCTTCATCGCTGCGGACGATAAAAGAGAGGAGAGAAGGTGGTGGAAGAGGCTATCTCACGAGTGCGACCCCACGCGAACATATGACGAGTATGTTTCCATCTGAATAAACACACGACAGGAAACAAACGCATTTGCTTGAGCACATTTCGGTCGAGATTGCACTGGTAACCGTACATATCTGGTCGTGTATCTCTTTTTTGCGCTCCAAACTTGGCGAAATATTCCCTCGCTAATTACTTATTATTATCTGTTGCAGTTGTAGCAGACAGTTGAAAATTAGATTTCTCGGAGGAATAGGAATAAATGAATGTCATATGATGTTGCTAGACTGAATACGTAATAAAAAAAATTTAACATCCTGACTGGTTTGGATACATTCCTCGAGGGATTCTGTATTTATCATTGTCCAAGTGGATGCCAACTGCACGAGCTTGCGGCCAAAAATGCTCAAACTCATCCATATTTAGTGACTGCCTCAGGTCAGTTGCAAGCCACCGCTTTGGCTCTTGAATTTACTGCCATTGTCCAAGTGGTTATGAAGGGCATAAGAATGACATATATTGATCAACCTTTGTCCGGTTAAGCCTTTCATGTGGTTTTGCTGAGACAAAGTAACTTACCTTTTTCATCTCGGACACTTATTTGTGGTTGAAAATTCTATTTTTAGATGACAAAATAATAATTAAGTGCTTATATTTATTTTTTGGATTTCTTGTTTTTAGGGTGCGTGTCGAGATGGCGTTTATTGTCATATGAAGACAGCAGGTGCGTTTGTATTGGTTTAGACAAATCTGCCCAAATGCTTTTCGTTGATGACCTCGTTTTTAATTCAGGATATCGTTTTTGTGTTATTTTGCTTAGGTCAGTATATTTATTTTTTGCTTAACTTTGTACCGCGTTCTGCATCTATTACTGTGAGTACTACATTTGAATGCGTGGTAAATCGCTTTGTTGTTACTTAAGATAAGTGATACAATCCCTTTCTTAGCATTGGGCGCGGAAAGTGGTACAATAACAACGTTACCGGGAATGTGGTACATTTTCGGGGAAAATGGTACACTTACGGAGAAAATGGTACACTTTTAGGGAAAATGGTGGACTTTCGGGGAAGATAATACACTTTCGGGGAAAATGGTACACTTTCGGGGAAAATGGTACACTTTCGGGGAAAATGCTACACTTTCGGAGAAAATGGTACAGTTTCGGGGAAAATGGTACACTTCGGAGAAAATGGTACAGTTTCGGGAAAAATGGTACACTTTCGGGGAAAATGGTACACTTTCGGGGAAAATGGTACACTTTCGGAGAAAATGGTACAGTTTCGGGGAAAATGGTACTCTTTCGAATTTTTACAACAATAAACAGCACAATGAGGCATTTTTTAAAATTCTCATTGTATTGTCATCTGCAACTGGATAGGTTTGTGACGTCATTACTCCCCATTGACAGCAGACTTGGATGACGAATTACTGCGGAAGGGCACTACCTTTTTGTCTCTCTACCTTGGTATACATTTTAAAAGTACTGTCTACTGATACAGTATCGGCACCTCAACAAGATGCGATATTTTTTTTGAAGAGTATTATGTACCAATACTGGTAATGTTGATAAAAAAGCCAAAAGTACCGTGTGTCAATTTGCTTTTTTTTTTTAGTACTGGCCTAACACTGGTTAGTAATTACAATATTTCATTTATTTCACTTAGTGTTATTCATTTAAGCAAAGTTTAAACATTTGCTTAACCAATTTGAACTCTCCGAGTAAAAGTTCAGTTAGGTCAGCGCTGCAGAGCAAGGTTTGGTCATTATTATTTAGAATTTTTAGTCATATGGTGGAACCAGCACCAAATAGAGACTGTAAACACTTACCAACTTGAGAAAATGCTATCTAATGGTTAGAAAAACAATAAACGACCATTGGAACACACTTAGCTGCTAATTTGAACAAAGTTTATTACAAACCTTGAGCTTGGAAAAGCATGACTTGGCTAATGGATAGCGATGGGATAGGGGAGTTCATACTGAATTAGCACTAACACCTCTATTCTAGTTTAGCTAAGTGATGGCACTTAGTTTTAGTTTTAAACGTGAATATTTTATTTTATTTTTTTATTTTTTGTTTTTAGCAATTTTTTTTTCACTTGTAAAATAGAAATTTTTTGTTGCTATCTTTTGTTACCAGACGTCTTTATTCGTTTCAAGCAATGTGCGTGTCTTTATGAGCGCTGTTATTCAGTAATTGCATTAATTTCTGTAAGCTAGTTGCGGTCACAATCTGAAAGTACTAAAGTCATGTCGCAAAGATTTTGTGGCCACTTGGCTGAACGGAATTGTGATTGGGTGTTTTTTAGCACAGGCGAAATGGCACGTTTTATGCAGGTGAAAGATGAAAGATGAATGGATTTAACCAACTTGAATTTCGTAACGTAATTTGAGAGTTTAATCTGTGTGCTTTATATAATCATAGCACTAATGTTACTAATAATTTTTTATTTTTTTTTATATAATTTTATGTTTTCATCGATTTTTTTCTAGAAGCTGCAATCGGTGCATTCGAAAATAGAAACATTTTCTCACTGCTCAAGTTTCACTTCTCTAAATATGATATGATATTAACAAACACAATAGAAAAACATCAGAAACACAAGGAAATAAACTCGATAAAATTTTTTTTTTCGAAGTGTTTGGTGCATGTCAATTCTATTTTATACCAAACTATTTTTTAAAAGCGAGGAATGAAATAATAAATGTGTTTTAATTAAAGCAACACTCGAGGGTATTAAGTTTTGGCAAAATTTCTAAAAGCAAATATGGCAAGCTATCATATTTTGATGTGACAAAAATTATTTTTGAAATGAAGGGTGTGCAATATCAGGTTGTTGTTAATAAATCGTGAAAACTGTAGCGTTGTTCACTTAGGTGCTGTCAAGAAAAATAAAAGGAATCGAATCAAGGTTAGAAAAACGATGTTCACGTACGTGATGACTGATGGGTTACTTGTGTTGGGTTTTGTTGTTGGTTTAAGGTGAAGGGAATGTTTGAAGAATATTATGTTCTTGGCTGCTTTTGTGGAATTTTAAATTAAATGACATTCCAAGTAAGTTTAGTAGTGAGGAAATAAAAAATATTTGAAAAATGAGAACAAAAGAAGAGTTTATTGAGGGTTTTAATTCTTTTTTCAATTCTTTTTTCTGTGGGGCTGGTTATATTCAACAAAAGCTGTTGTTACATACACGGATGTTTTTTGTTGTTGATTGAGTTATAGTATTGGGGAAATGACCACACGAAAATCTTTGGTTTGCTGTTACTTGAACGGGTTCTAATAATGACTGCAATAATACAGTTGATGGTCTAACAAAGCATATCAGTTTCAGTGATTTCAGAAGGGGTTTTTTTTTTAACCATAACCGGAGAATTTAATTTTTAGATCAATATATTTTGATGACAAAATGACTCTTGAGGTTCCCAAAATTGTTTGGCTGTTTTTAAAACGTGTAAATACCATTTTTGAATGGGAAACATTTATTGTTAAGTAAATAGTAAAAAAATAATGAATAAATAAAACTGGAATGAAATATTTGACTCGAAAGAAAAGCAAAAGAAATTTTTCAGACGAGTAAACATCAAAGAAAATGTTTGCACCATGAAACAAAAAGCTGAAGACGGAACTATGAGGAAATTGCATCTAACTTTCAATAAATCATTAAGTATTCTACCGTATATTGAATATTGAAGAAGATGGGAAGATTGCGCAGTAACATGCTGGAAAGGAATTAACTTGGCACTTTGCATGACCGAGCAGGGATTGGGATTGTGATGTGAATTCAATTTAATTGCAACTGCAGAGGTAGAACAGAAAAATAAACAATTTTTAAAGGGTTGCCGCACTTTAAATTTTTTGTTTTTACGTTTAGGAGAAGTTGCTGGTTCATATAGAAACTAGTCGTGAGTGATGTAGTTGGCACTACAATTACTTCAGATTTATTTTTTAATGAATGGACCTTATTCAGCACACAATGGACTCCAATGGACCCTGTTCAGGATTCAATGGACCCTAATGGACCACTGTTTGTTTTCATTGGACCGCCTCAGATTTTGCACTACGGCCAATTTAAAAATTTGGACTAGCAAAAATTATAGCTCATTTAATTTCATTTAATTACAGTTATACATCACTAATATATAAAAGTATGCGGCTGCGCTTTACGGTGCTGGAGGTCCCTAGACTAATGCCAAATGGGGCCAATTAATTTATATTAGTAAAAGAAAAAAACAAATAAAAATGTTTATGGAAAATTGTTATTTTATAATGGGCCACTGATTTGCTGCCAAAATTAAAAATCACAGTGCTAGCCCAAAAAGTGGTCTATTGGGGTCCATTCCTTACAAAGTAAATTTGAACTGGTTTTACTTCACACACGTTATTAACTGTGTGTTCTTCATTGTATTCTATGCACTTTGGAAACTCGAGACACGCTCAGCAACTGTGTGACACAAAATGAAACTTTATTACACTAAAAGGACTACAAGTAGGGGCAAATGAGAAGACTGAAGGTTTCTTTTAACCCCAGATTTACATTTTTCACGTTTGTTTGTTTTTAGACAACAAAATGTTACGTCTCTTGGGAATTAAAAGCGAATTACGTAAATCCAATCTCCCGAGCTCATATTAAAAAATTCAAATACTTCGATTTTTTTTTTTATTAATGGAAAAAAATTGTAGATTTTTTTTTTACAGCTAATCTTGCAATTTCATGTTTATTTACTTGGATTCAAACGTTAGAATAAAAACGTGTAATTTTTTTCAGCAATGGAAAATAAAATGGTCGCTGATTTTATAGCTAATAGTGCTTTAGAGCGGCGTCGAAAAACTGCATGCATTTTATAACCTAACGTAAAGTGGTCGAGAATTCTCCATAACTTTGTGAAATGTGAATAATGTGTGAGAGGGAGTACAACATATCAAAAAGTTTGTTCACTGTTGACACATAAACCGAAAAGTCATGTAGAAGAAATGGAGGACCCTGTTTGGAGGCCATTCCAATGCAATGGATTTTTTTTTTTCCATGGGAGAGTAAAAATACTCCCCCTCATTTCTTTTATCCATATTCGTGGCCCATTACGTACGCTAGGATGATCAGCAGGAGGGCACAGAATGTCCCTTTTTGATACTCTGTAATGACGCCACTCTAGAAACATTTTATTCGTTGAAATCCGACTGAGAAAATAATTATTTAGAGTCAAGTACAATAGTAGAATAAAAAGAGAGAAACCGACTCTTTACGAGTGCCTGAGATTTAATTAAAATGTCCTTTTTTGTGTAATGAATGAATTAGTGTATTAAACTACCTTTCTGGAAGGGTAAAAAATGGATGCGTACACAATTGAAAAGTTTGCACACAAGGTGGAGAGGAAAAGAAATGAGAAAACTCAAAGTTGAAATGAGAATGGAGAATTTATGAGCTGGAATCTGAAATGATACCCACTGTAAGAAGATGGTGGGAATAATAAATTATCTTCTCGATCTAAGACTGGTAGCTTGGTAGTCAAAAAATAATTTTTTGTCTTATTTTTTCTTTTTGCTGTCTTGACTTTGGAAACTAATATTAAATTTCACATGTGGCAATGGTGTCTTTTTTTGAAATCTTAGTTTTTACTTTGATTGCATCTTAAAAGTAAAGTGGTGGGCGGTACTAAATGGGTCGCTACAAATAAATTTAACCTTCATGTTGAGGGCGGAATGCATTTCTGGGTTTGAAATAATATTAAAAATAGTTGCAACGGAAATAGATGTCATGTTGCGTCCAAGTAATAACAGTTTTAATCAAATTATCAGGTTGCGAGCAATTTCGTATCCATATATTGCCTTCCTCTTTGTGAAATTTTATCAGCAGGCTTTAGAGCAAATTGAAATTACACCTTAAATTTTCATCGTTGATAGCATTAACTTTTAATTAAAAATTAATGCAATCAAAAATTATTTAACTTAATAGTAAACAAGCTGCACTGCGAAGGGATCTGATTAGTATGGTTTGTTGGCCAGATCGGAATCAAACTTTGTTTTTTACAACGATCTGACAATGATTGGTGAGCGTGTGAAGTGATTTTGACCTTTTTGGACGGAGTTTCAATGTGGTGGCCGCAACAAGTCCTTCCTGCCATTTAATCTTTGTCGAAACCAATTCTCTGTGAAAGTGGCCACTTTGGCCTATCCGCAGCTAGTTTTCACAGATGGACAATTGGGTTGCTGCAGTACAATAACAAATTTGCTCTCAGAATCGAATATGTTATCGTCAAGAAAATTTTGCTTCGGAGTATTAGCTTTACTCTATTCATTTAACTCAAATTGTTTATTTAATTTACCATTTTTATTTAATTTATTACGCCGTATTTGGAGCGTGCGTTGCTAGTAGCAATATGATTTGCTAAATGTCAACTTCATGGAGTATATTAGAAGCCACTGGCAGGATATCTGGTTGATCAATGATTGAGGTCAACTGATCAAGCGTCGCAATTTTGAGATGAAATGTTTGAAAGTTTAGTTCAAGCTGATATTTGATGAATGGACTAAAATGGAGCAACTCGTTCATTTTTGTTTTCTTTTACAAGTGATTAATTATAGCACAACTCTACGTTTAAAGCGAAATAGGAATTTAAGGTTTTTCTCAGTTTTATCGTAAAAATATGAAAATATTACATAATGTTTCAATGTGTAAAAATTGTTGTTTTTCGACCATAACTCGTAAAAAAAAATGTCTAAAAATACGTTTTGAAAGATGAATACACATTTGATGGCTGCGATTGGCTCAATTCCAAACCACTTTTGTCCTTCCGGTTAGTTTTTGTGTAAACTCGTCTTCTACGTGCTAATGAAAACGCATTTCTATCCCTTCACCAAAGCTCCAGCTCCCACAGGATATTGGAATTCGCTGATGAATACAGATCTTTCGCCTTCTAAAGAGGTGACTTCTTAAGATCTGAATCGAATCCAAGTTCAAAAACTACACGAGAGCTGGAGCTAAGCTTTTTGTTCTCAGATCTTCAATTCTCCAAACCTCATACTAATTCTTTGTCATTTCAGCACGTGTGCTGCAAGGTAGGTAGGTAATTGAATTTATTTTTTCCCCTACTCCATTCTTTTTAAATTTTATTTTATTCTTTAATCGATTCAAAAAAAAAATATAATCAGTCGATGAAGGAGAGCTCATCATGATCCCTTAGAAAAAATCATGTCACGTGCAGAAGGAATAATTTTTCACAAACATATTTAGCCTTCTAACATTTTACTGCTTCCGGTTAATTAAAAATAAAAATAAATAAAAAATTTACTTTATGGAATTAATCATTTTTTCAAAATTTATTATTATTTTTTTCTTTTAGATATTTATAACTGAAACATTCGAGGAAGTGTTCCAAGTTTTTTCAATTGCCCGCCACTGAATGTTTGCAAGCAACCAATCCAGGATTCCCCCAACGCCCACCATCGATTTGCGACGAGAGTGCTGATGGGAAAAGATTCGTTTGCTTTGGCTGTGCACCAGAGGTGAAGAGCAGATGCCTCTACCAGCTTCGATGTTAGCAGTACTCTTGTGTTCTACTCTGTAACAAGCCTCGAGTGAGAATTCTTGTTGAAAGTATTCATGTTTTATCTCGTTAAATAAGACCTCGAGCAGAATTACTTATCACTCATTTCTGCACGTCATGTAAAATGTAAGTGAAATACAAACTGCATTTGGATTAAATTGTGCGTCGGTCATGGACCTCGTGGTTTCTACCTTGGCCTTATGCACGTCAATCATTGGCTTTTTACCTCTTATTACAGGTAAGAAATTTTTTGCATTTTTTTTCTTTTTATATACTTATAAATATTTCTTGAAATGTATAATTTCTAAGAAAAGGAGGTGCACTTCAGAGAACCCAATAGTTTGATCTGTAAGAGGATTACTCAGCTTATCAGTCACTTGAGTATCCGAGAGCTTATGAAAGGACCATTAGATCAATATATACATACGGTATATATTTATTTATAGAAAAAAGATGTATATTTGTAAATATGAACGAAACCTAATTAGAAGGATTTAATAACAAAAAAATGTTGTTTTTTTTTTTTTTTTTTTTTTTTTAGGGTGATTTGTTGGGATTATCAAAGTATATAAACGCATGATTTGTGGATTTGTGTGTTAATTTTGTGTGCGTAGCATAAGAAAATAAGTTGTTTTTCTTGCATTTTATGTTAGAAAATAGTAAACATGCCACACCATTATTTGAAGTGTTTGTTGTTACCCGCACTTCATTAGGGTTGCGTGAAGTTGCATTTGAAATTCGGGGTATTTAACATGCAGATTTATTTTTTATTGGATAAATTTTCTGGTTTAAAATCCTTGTTATTTTTCTTAAGGAATTTTATAGCCAGTAAATTCTAAGACGAAGAAAATTTGATTAGAAGCTGTGCATCATTGTTTTTGAACGCCAATTAACATTTGGAGGCCTCAGTTTCACAGAATTATCAAAATGAAAATTGATGAAACATAAAACTATAATGTAGGATTTAATTTCATTCATTAATATTCTAATTATTAAATAAAAATAGTTTTAGACATTTAAATCAACGCTTTAATTGTAATATCTATGTCTTGTATAGAATTACTGTGTGTAATTATGCAGTTTTTCCCTTTAAAAAAAGATAGCTGAATTTTTATGTAATTATATTTGCCGTGCTTTGAAACTAGGTTTTTAGATTTAATGAATTGAAATGTTTGTTTACAAATTTAATTAGTGCCATTTTCATTTTCGTTTTGATTTGGGCAGGCAGCAATTAATTATACTACACTAATTTTCTAATGGGTGGATGAAGGCAAAAATTCAGCTACCAAAAAGCATGTAGTATCCAATTAATTGTGATTGTAATCTAATTAAACTGTTTAGTGTTAAAACGTAATCGAAGTAAATTGAACTAATTGGGGGGTATTCAGGGTCTGTTTTGTACTTCCAATTTGGAATGGCATTTTTGAATTTTAATTTAAGCTTGAGAAAATACCCTTTGCTCTTTCGAAGTAATCAGTTGACAAGTTAAGCAGAATGACCGTCGGAAGTTTTAAAGTTTTAAAGTAAATTAAAAATGCCTGTTATCATGTGCTATTACACAGGGATTAAACAAATCGGAAATGTTTGGTTCGAAACATAATCTGTCATGTGCAACACATTTTCTTTGTTATTTGCGAGAAGTGGACTGAAATAATTAGGATTATTTAATGATTGTTATTTCCTCTTTTTTGCACGCGTTAGCTGAGGTCAACTGATCGTAGTTAATACAACAGTTTACTTAATCCGAGAGTTAATTCAGTGTTATTTGTGGGGCATGAAAAGAGCTGGAACGCTGTAACTACATAATAATGTCAGATGCTTGAACATAAATGTGCTTCGTAGAAGAAGTGTTGTTTAGAACAAGGATGGAGCACTAATCGATAGTTTTAATTTTAAAAATCTAAGTTTGTTCTGGCGGAATAATTATTTTAATACTTTTAGAAAGGAAATTGGGGATTTAGAATAGTGTTAAGAGTGCGGGAAGATGACTTTGTTATAAATTTTCTTAAATTTCTAATGGTTGACTTATTAAGCAGAAGAATGCAGTCGTTAAAAAGTGAGGATGAAAAGTTTGCCTTAATGGTCGCCTGTCCAAACCACGTCCTCACTTGTAGAAGTTTGTTGTCTTTTCGCTTGACCCTTTACCTGATTAAGAGCACAGTTACCTTAAAGTGCGCCAAGAAAACGGCCACGAGTCCATCAAAGGCTCATGGGATGAGTAAACCATGTAAATCCCTACCATCAAGGTTGCTCTTGCCAAATGGCCCAAGGCGGATCAAGGCGCGACTTTTCTGATAGGCGAAATACTTTCCAATGACACTTTCCACTTGAAAACAGTTTCACTCTAAAAATTTATGATTACTGATTAAGGTGCGCGTGTGTCGGAAAACACTCGTTTCGCAAAACCCTGCTTAAGCTTACTGATAGCACTTCTGACGTGTTTCAATTTCATTTCGTGTTTTACATAATCTGTTAATAAAATTGAAAAATTAAAGAAAAAAAATTTTGTTAGATGATTGCAGGAAATGAAAGGAAGATGAATTAGGTTTTTTTTTTTAAATTTCTTTTTCTTTTTCTTTTTTGTGTGTGTGTGTGTGTGGGGGGGGGGGGGGTAGCTTGTTTAAAGCCATGATTTGCGACTGATTTAATAAAATCGACCTTTAATAAAATGACAGCTGTGAGCAGTAATTACAATGAGAGTGGCAAGCAAAGTCTCATCACGGAATCTATTAAGGCACGTGGCTGACGGACTCTCCCATTCGATCGATCTGTTGATCCGTGAAGAGATGAGAGTGATGTCCACCAGCAGCTGCGGTGTCCAATAACCCTTCACTCAAGATTGTTCTTGTGCTTCAAACTAGCCAAGCAAAACTGGAAAAGTGCTTTAGTCTCCTCATCTTTGTAACATTGGCATATTTGTGAAAATGAAAACTCCCTTCAGTCAAATTTCGATTTTAATATGTATTAAATGCAACTTTCTTTTATATTGAAAACGTCTAAGGATTATTAAATATTGTACATGGTGTGAGAACAAACACAAGAGGAGAAAAATGTAAAAATTGAAAGCAAATGAAAAGCAAAGAGCAAATAGAGATTGCCTGTAATGAATTTTAAGTTTAGATTGCTTAAAAATTTATACTTTTGAGTTTGCTGGGAAAAAATTAAAAGAAAATTTACTACTGGGGAAGGACCGGGAGTGATAAAAAATTAATTTTTTTTTCACAGGTTTTTAGTTGGGGCTAGTACAGCTTTAAAAAAGTAAAACATAAAAAATTAATCAAGTAAAGTCATAAATTTACCTATTAAGTGGGAAACTGTGAAGTTTGACACACTCACTTGTATGTGCATTCGAATTGCTTTATTAAGCATTGCAGTAGAGCCGCACTTATTTGATTGTTATTTCTGGTTTTATAATTTTTATTACGGAATTACTGTGTTTTTAAATGAGTTTTTAGAAATTGGAATTGCACTTACCGTGTCTAGATTATGCGTGTTGTGTACCGGAAGTCGATTGATCGAAAATTTTAGTGCATGCACACACCGTCTGCCATTTTCTAGTAACTTAAGTAAACATCAAATTTGACTGACGGCTCGGGATAAGGATTTAAGACAACACAAGTTGTTTCTTCGGTTTGTTTATGTTTTTCCTGGAATTATGTATTGTATATAATCTAAAATCATTTCTGAAGTTGAGGCGTGAGGGCTATCGCTTATTGACGTTTAAAAATGGCTTTTTTAAACTGTGTGGATGTTTATTTAAGCTGTATGAAAAGAACATCGATTAATCACAGCGATTTAGAAGGGGTTTCACCGGTGAACTTTTTATGGGTTCATCGACAGTTAGAAAAATCTAAGACAGGTGAAACCTGCACAGATTTTAATGTGAAAATTATTATCGACTGACCCAAGGCTGAGCAATTTGGAAGTGTAACAACGGCTGTAATTCTCCGCCCACACTGTGTAAATGAGTATGTCTTTGCTGCTATTCCAGCACAATCAATATAAACGAGGAGGATGGAACTCGTGGAACTAACTGCCGGTAGTAGAACTTGAAAGAATGAAAGAGAAAGGACCGAGGAAGCGAGAAAAAAAAAAGAAAAAATAGAGTGAAGCAATAGAAATCGGCGGTAGAAGCGCAATGTGCAATACTTGGGATAGTTTCAGTGTCATAACTCTATAAAAATAAAAAAATAAAACAAATTGGGTTCATAACTTTTTATTGGTAGACATTGACCACGCTATTACAGGTGGGCCGATTCTTTATGGATAGACGGAAGAAAATTTGATTTTTATCGGCCACACTAAAAGAACCTACCCATCTATTAATACTAGGAAAAACTCAATTGGAAACGTAACAAATGCTGCGTGCCATTGACCTGTGTTTCTTGCTGCCCTATTTGATTTCGTTTGATTATTTATTTACTGAGGCCGAAAGCGTAAGGTGTTGGAGTTTCTTGTTAGTGTGCATTGTGTCTCCTGCTGATTGTTGTTTGTGCTCGAAAGGAAGCGGGAAATGGATGCTTTCGCCCCTAGTTGTGCTTTTTTCGTGGAATAAAAAGCAGAATGTAGATAATGAAGAAAGCCAACGGTTCGAGTGTTTCTGTCTACATTAACATCACTGCCGTTTTCCCTCAAACCAAATAAGAAAACAAATTGAAATGACAATTGATTTTCGAAAATAGCTTTTTTTTTTCCTTTTTTTTTCCTCTTCAACTAGGGTAATAAAGATTTTGGGTTAAAATATTTGATTAGTACTTGGTGGTAAACATTTAATCAAAGAGAGTGATTGTTCTTTTATATGGTAAGTTAATTTGCATCTGAATTACTCGGATGAATGAACAGTCTGTTTTGTGTTATACAAATAAAAATAAATTGAAAATGGCTGACACGTGAATTCACCTTAGCATTCCTAGAATTCATTACAGAAATTTTTTTTTAGAAATTGAAATTTTTTTATTTACAAAAAATCAACTTTTTTAAATTTTACATTAAAAGCAACGTGCACTTATTTCAATGAGATATCCACGGGGGTCTGATTGTCTACACTACGTTTATTAGTAGTTGATCAGACACAAATTGTACAATTGTGCAACTGGTTCGATGTCTTTTAAATTATTTACACTGAAGCATGTATCGAAAGCAGTATGTTGATTGTTGTTTGGCAAAATATAAACATCATACTGCCATGAGTGAATTGCTGGAATTTTATAAGTTTTGATAAATACACAAACTGTAGTTGGGCAAATAATTTTTTTTACAAATTGTTTACTTAGACATGGAAATCGTCAAACATGGACATCTTTAAAAAAAAAATTTGATACAGTTTCATTCCTGACTTGAAATTTATTTTATAATAATTTAATTTTTCTTGCAGCGCAGCAAAGCCCAAGGGGGAAGCACATGTTATGACTGAAATAACACTCGGCAGATTAAATATATTTTCAAACATAATTTCAAAATTTTTTTTAAGAGTATATAGTTTGTTTCGAAGGTTTGAATTTTTAAGTGGCTATAGCAGAGTGTGAAGGAACTCTTCTGAAACGGATATTGATTGCCCTACTCATAGTTCTTAGGTCGGTGAGTGTGACACAAATGGCTGTGAGCTTTGTTTGTGCGGTTTGTGCAATATACCAGCAGTGGTGTTGGAAAAATAAAGAGTGAAGTGCGAGTTAATGACAAACATTGGCACATGAGTGAAGTGCAAGTATAATAATCGCACGCTGTGATGACTTTACTTGCCTATTACTAACTTATATCAGTCAATTTAATTTTAAATGATTTTATATATTAGTTGGTCCCATTCCTCAGTAAACATTTTATATTTTTACTGTCTTTCATGTCACGCTGCGTGTCAATGTTTTTTATTTTTGTGTTTTGACTTTTTGTCTTTTTTTAAAAAAAAAAATAAATGTTGTGTCGGGGGGAAAAAAAATCTAACGTACAGTTTACGGCAACTTAGTTACTAACGGCATCAATTTTTGAACGTCTGACATTTAATGACGTCAATCAATTCTCTTTTCTTGTTCTTAGCTTCTCCATTAAATATTAGAATTTCATTTTTTTTTTTGTTCTTGAAAATGTCGTCTTGCAATTAATTTCGTCCTGTGGAGAATTAATTTATTGATAAGCAGCTATAGGGGGCATATTATATTTCTCTACAAACGTAACGTTTCATTTCCGATGACACGCAAGATAAGAAATGATTATACCAAGTCTCTTTAAAAAATTAAAAAATGGGTGTTGGGTAGAAGAATGTTTATCTTAGTAAATGATGGATCACTGTGCTTGGTTTTATAGTAAAAAGAAATATGCAAACATATTTCACGTAAAGTAGATACTATTTTTTATTCAAAGAACACGAATATGTTTTTCCGTGATACACGTTAAATATTACAGGCAAATCTGGTGTCAGAATATTGGAACACAGTCGCTCAAGCATTATTTTTTATATCTGGAATATTTAATTCATAGCTTCGAAAATTGGTCTCTGTGATAACATTGGCGTGCGGGTCTGCTTTAATAGAATAAAGGAAATAAGGGTTTATTTTGTCAAGAATTACATTGAAAAAGAAGATGAATAGTTTATTGTATCAGGCATTTGACGACTTTTTGTCTTTAGAAGAAAGCGAGGGGAAAAAATATTTAATACTTTATTATTTTTAGCTATAGCTGAGTTTTTTGCTCACGGTTAAGAACTAAATTAAATGTGACCCGTGCAATTAAAATGAAGTGAAAATTGAACTACGTGTATTTGTTTTAAAATTCTACAAATTTTTTAAATTACAGAGTGAACGCAAAAAGCTTTCTAAATTCATGAGTCGTCTTTAATCAAACTGGAAAACTGGCCAGATGTTTGTATTCACTTAGGTAGTTATTGTACAAATTTTTCTTAAAGCAATTAGCACCTTAATACTCTATTACAAGGCTTAAATTTAAATATAAAGTTATATAAAATACGTCGTTATACAACAAAATTTCATTAGAAACTAAATATTTAATCAAACAAATGGTTTAATGTCTTAAATGAGCTAATGAATGGCGTTTTCTCAGCAAACTACCGACATAAACCACAGCCTAATTATTGAAGAGTTCTGCATTTAGATAACGTTGTAAGGAATTTGAAATTCGTGCATGTGTTGGTTAAGATGGAATGTGTATTAGATTATGGTGTAATGACTCTTATATTTGAAACTTAGGACATTAGCGAGCGATTTAGCGGGTCAACAACAAACAAAGCCATTTAAAACTGCGCACTTTAAGAGATTTCGAACGGTCTTGATTCGACGTTCGTACGACGTACGGTTCGCCGATTGTGGGCCGAAAAGCGCGAAAATTGGGTGACAAATCTAAGAGAAAATTTAACTTACCGTAAGTTAGAAATATTTTCTTAACGGTTTAAAATGTCTTTTGTTATGAGTTTTTAGAATAATAAGGCTTAAGAAAAACTTGGGTTAAGAGGAAAATTGAATTCCGGTTTGAAATTAGTATATTTAATGACCCGGATTAAATTTTTTGGGAACATATTTAGGGATCCTAACGACTAGGTTAGATGATTGGAACTCATTAAAGACGATTATACATGCCTTATTTCACACAATGTGATCGTTGAGGCAGATATCAACCTTCTTTGATCTAGCAAAAAATACAGGGTATATAGCAAATGGCAAACAAATTTCACCAAAGTCGAACACTTGGATCTGCAAATAAAAAACGAGAAACAGAAGCGAGAAATCAAACGAAAAGGATTAACTCTCTTGGCGTATTGCTTCCATTTATCTTCATTTAAAATACTACTTTAGTGCTTCATCCGGGAAGGAATTCCACATGGAGTTACTAAGAAATGTGACCTCATCCATTTGATGATTTGATCCAAGAAATTTATAAACCTTTTTTTTATTACTATTATTAGTATTATTTTTATTTTTTTTACTTTTATTTAATAAATAATAAAAAAGAAATACAAAGTATAGTGCAAAGGATAAATGTAATTGGGCAAATAAGAGCAAAATAACATACCATAAATCGAATGGTGGTTGTTATTGCTCACACTTCATTTACAGATGCACATGTGTGTGAAATTACACTCTCTTGTTCCTTCGTCTAATAACATAATTTGAAGATTTCTATTTTTCTTTGGTGTGTGAAGGGAAAAAAAAGCAATGCTTTTTTGCTGTTCTTTCTGATTTACTTTTCCGGCTGGTCTCTGCGCGCATGACATAGCAAATTTGTGCGGGCAGTGAAATATTGTAGACCTTTTACCTTCTACTACTGGACTTTGGAAGAACAACGAAAACCAACAGCAATTTTTTTTTCTTGCTCTATGCTGAAAAGAACTATTTGCCAAGTTTTTCACACCACTCTGCCTGCATGTCAAGATATACGAATAGGCGGAGAGAAAGATCATTTTTCTTGATTATCTGAAGGGGGAAGAAAAAAATAATTACTTCTTTTTTGGGTTATGGTTTTTTTGTTTTCTCTTTGTGCACTCACGGTCGACTAAATCGTGTGTTTCATGCTCACTCTTCGTATACGGCTCCTTAATGGAGATTACTCCTGTCGCTGGTCACTTCTAACAGGAAATACACTTACTCAAATGGTGTAACACAAACGGCTCACTCTGCTGCCCAATTTTGTGTCCGTAAAAGTGTAAAAACATTTGGTTTTGCTATTTTTCTATTCATTGTACTGTAAGCAAAAGAGCAACGACCTGAACAATGTCTTAAGCCAAGGGTGAAAATCAATACCCAATACAAAGAGGAGATTTTTTTCTTGTCTTGTATTTCGGAATTGATAAAGTAAACAAATGTGAGATTTTTGGTTGAAGTGGAATGAATTTGGAAAACTTTTTTTTAAATTTTTTTTTTTTTACAAATTTAACTGACCGTTAACTTCAGATGCTGATAGGTTTTGACATTTTTTTCGCACAGCGTAGATGGGTTCGGTATGTGCGAAAGAGAATACTAAATAGAAACATCTAATAACTCTGATGCACTGAAAAGGGCTGATAAGAGTTTTGTGTCATATCTTGATATTCATGTCAAGCTCTTTGATGTTGGAGCAGCAGATGAATTTTTTGATGGGCCGTGTTGATACACTTTGTTCCAGAGCCGATTTATATGTGTTCAGGTGAGTGGGAAGCTTATCAGAGTCAGTGATTTCATATATGCAAGACAGAAAATTGGCTACCGTCCATTTCCCCCTCTTTATTTGGGAATGTTGTGAGAAATGCAGCCCGCTCTTAATCGGAATATTTGCAGTCCTCTCGAGGAACAACGTGAATGAGGCTATTTTTGCAATGCATTTGCTTTCTAATAACTAACAAGACTGCACTTTTTATTTATACTATTTTTTTGTCATTGTTTTTTGATGTTTTACAGTTAAAAAAACAGAAAGGGTGTTTGTTATTTAGTTATTATTTTCCCATCTGCATAATTTCATTGGACATTGTGCAGTTCTGCTTTAATGCGTTTGCTATGTTTTATTATTTCATTTGGATTAAACTGTTTGAGCTCATTGTGTTTAATACCAGTTACCAGTGTGTATCCATTAATTGAATTATTTGCTAGATGCTGAATATCCGCATGTGCAAAGCTTAAGTTTTGTTAATTGAAGTAGTTAGCTTTTGCGTATGTCATCTTTGTACTGAAACTGAAGGTAGTTGTGGTCAGCGATAAACAGTGTTTGGTTAAGCTACTTTAAAGTTTTATGAAAAATTTAAATTTTGAATTTTAACCACTAATAAACATGCTTAAACAAACTATGCACCATGTTTAGAAGCGATTCCCCGTAAGGTGATGAATAAATTTGGCAAAATGTATCGATTTATTGAATTAATAATAGAATTAATACAACGTGTAATCCATCGATAAGCATTACCGTTTTGTGTAAAGTGGGCAGAACGGTTGACAAACGGCCGACACTGAGAGTTGTGGTTTACACAATAGCCTTACTTTCGACCTCACTTACACAATTCCTCAGACACCAATAATTAATTCCGGCCAGAGAGAAATGTAGCAATGAGAAGAAGCAGAGAGGAAAGGGAAAAAAATTGCGAAATTCCCACGTGTTCGTGTGGAAACCAATAGCAGAAGAGAGTGTACAAGACAACATTTCATCATTTTACTATCCTTTGGGCATTCGAGCTGGTAGCCACTCGCTTCTTATCTTTTCCATTATAGACCAACTATATCCAATCGCGTTTATTTGCGTAGATGGATGGTCATGAGTTTATCAGATGGTCAACACAACATCAAGAGGCAAAGAGTGAAGCTTGATTCACTGCCTTGTGCGGCTTGGATAAACGACCACAGAATTTTTTTTTAAATAAATATATATCTTAAGGGATTTGCTGGAGATGGGGATTGATCAACTTATCTCGAAGGAGTTAAAAAGATGACACACATTTATTAACTTGTAGAGCTAAAGTGTCGCAATTATCCAGGAAAAAATGTATTTGAAATGTTAGGCACAGCTGTGAGAAATTACTATATATAGTACAGAGGATAGAATAAGAGCTTTGAGACATGAAAAATCGTTCTTGAAACCAGATAACGTCCAATTGCACTAGCATTGAAAGAATTCAATACTTAATTTCGTGTTGTAACTGAAATTTTTGCGAGCTTTGCAGTTTTAATCATCGATTGGCAATAGCAATTTAAAATCAGTCTAAATATTTTAGAATTAGAAACTTTTGTTTGGGAATTCTGACAATGTTGTGTCAACTTGACACACGTTCAATTCTGTTTTGTTTTAGTATGTTCATTATAATCACGTTGAATACTATTATAAAAGTCAGATTTAGGTTGGAATGCGTTTTCTGCCTGTATTTGATGCCGCGTTCTTGAATATATTTATCCACTTTGGTTTTTAATGATGAAATTAAACAGATGCTGTTTAAAGTCGTGATAATGTATGTTGACATTGCACCTCAGGATCGGAAAACAAAATATTATTGACGTTTTGTTTCTATACCCCTGTTTAACCCAACAGTTTTTATCGCATTGAAGTCCGTTTATTTCTTTCTATTATCAACATCCATTATAACGGTGGAAAATTTATAATTTTACGTTTGGGTATTCAGGCAACATTTATTTTCCATGCAAGAAAAAATATCACCGTTGTAGGGAAAATGTAATGATTCGTTATTTCAGTTTGAAGAATCGATGGTGGTAATTGGAAACATAATTTGTTTAACTTTGTCCATATTTTGCCTTTCGATTTTTTTGTGTTTGTGTATATTGCGAGGTGAAAGCTTTTTTTCGCTCAAATTATGCATAGTGATGTCAATGAAATGAAAAGCTTTGCAATTTCGCGGAATTGTGTGTTTGAACACAGAATGCAGCTAGAATACACCTGACATATTTATTGATTGTTGACCAGCTTTAAAGCGAAAGTTTGAAAAGACTGAAAAGATTCAATGTAAATGAGCTGAAAATCGATACACAAGTCAAAGATTGCTGACAACTTGAGGGTTTTAGATTAAATTGAAGTTTTTCTTTAGTATTGCATTATATTTATTTATTTATATATTTATTTATTCTATTTCCCATTCATCTTTGGACTGTGACATTACTAAAATCGAATACAAATTTAAACCTTATGTGCACTTGCTACTTGTCATTTGTGGGAAAATTTTTATTTAAACGAAACTTGTCTTTTGGAGTTTGTGCTGAGGACACATTATCAGCAATAGGGTTAGGGAGGGGCAATGACATTTACAGTCCACAGAGAAATTGTTGCCATTGTTTTCTCATTAAATCGTGTTTTGTACTTTGCGCTAATCTAGACCCGAGCGAGCGGTCAGGTTGCTTGTTAATAACTCACTAATTTTCTCTTGTTTGCATTAACTGTTAATGAAGTGCACGCTGCATGCGGCACACAAATCAAAGGGGCAGTTGACCTTGGATCACTACAATTACAATTACCAGATATTCGAAATTGATGAAATGATACCGTATACAAATATATCGCATTTAACCTATTTAAAAGTGTTGACTGCAAACGTGTATTATGAAACATTTAACTTTTGAAGGACTTAACTCGTGCAAATTGGCCTCGGCAACGTGTTTTATTCGTTTGTATTATTTTGTTTACGGCTTTTTATTTTACTTTTGCAATCTGCAATCATATTCCTTTCTTGACAAGTTGACTGTGTTACAAGCGGGGTGTTTTCTATGTATTATTAATTTGACAGGAAATGGATAACAGGAATTACCTAGCGAAAAAGGCGTCTAGAGAATGAAAGGCTACTGATGTCGTGTTCGTTTTTTAATTTTTATTTTCTGGGGGTAACGTTTGTTCGTTAAAATGTTAAATCGAGAGACTAATTTATAATTTGATCATCGTTGCCTGTTTGTTAATTACTTCGTAGCGAAATTCAATATTAAAAATTATACTCACTAGACTTTAGGGCAGAATTTGAAAAGAAGAAGAATTCCAATGTTTCTTTTTTTCTTCTTGTTTTTAAAAATGATTACTTACAAAGTTTTACTCGGGACTATTTGGACGGTAAAGGAGAACTTTAATGAAAGTTTTAATGAAAAATTATTTCTTTAATTGAATTCTCGTTTTCGATGAGGAAACTAATTTATTGATGGCATTATGTGAAAATTTATTCACAGGTGGTATTGATTTCACAAAATATAATGGGCAATCTATACACGGATTTTTGATATGTCAATATCTAATGGCGTTCAATTGATTATTTTTAGATTGGATATCAAGCGGTTAGTGGTTGTTTTTCTGAATGATTTTTAATGCATTGAACAAACAATAAACTTACTAAAACAGTGCTTCACTGCATTACATATGGGAATAGTGGAGAAACAAAGTCGCTTGTTTGAATCTTGGTATTACTCCAAGACTGCTGAAATAGTGATATCCAACCAGAATTGGATGCAAATGGATCAAAAGTAGAGAAACGCATGATTAAAAAGAAAAAAATATGAAAGAAGAAAAAAAAATATTTTTATTATTTGTAGGTTTTATTTGGTTTTAACTTTTGAAATTCTTGGTTGAAATCAATGTGTTCAGACAGGAGGAAGATTGCATACAACTTTTTCATTAAAATTAATTTGAATGTGAAAATAAATCAATAAATTGCATTCAAAAATAGAAAAACCCCTGAAACATGTTTCATTTCCATGTTTCGTGCGTCATTTTTGAATGTAGAGTGCAGTAATTAAAACGCAGTAATAATAAAATTTAAAAAAATTATAAAAATGAAGCATTTCTCGAGAAAGAATCCTATTTCTGCATTTGTATTTGCGGTGTCTCATTTAGACGAACGAATCTAAAAAAAACGTGACAATGTTTTTATTTTCAAACGCACTTAGGAATTTAAATATAAATAGCACACTTTGAACCTGGAAATGAATTCAAAGTGGCAACTTGAAACTCAATTCTGCTCTGTTTTGGATAAACTCAATACTGAAGTTTCACGATATCCGTGGGCTTACAAAGGAGAATAGAGTTAGCCAAGTTTGTTAAGTCCACGTACCAAAGCTTGTTGTTTACAGCCAATCTCAGGTGAGATTGCTTGGGACCGAGGGTTGAGTTGGAACTAACGATTTTGGACATCAGACGGGAACTTTAAATTCCCAAAAGAAAGATTAAAAGGATCTTTTGGCTTGCCAAACCAAACTGTTTAGAGAATAGCTGTGGAGTTGATGGATAAGTTTACTTGCCCTTAGAGGCACGCCGTGCAAAACTTAACTATGTGTGAAAGATGGAAAAACAATTTTAAATGTAAATAAATTGCATTTTACCTTTTGGCTTTAGCCGTAATCTAATTTGGAGTAAAAAAAAAAAAGGTATATAATTAATGGATTACACAAATTGGAAAACAGGGAGAAGCTTTTTGGGATTACACAGGACGATGGCGTTGGTCTGAAAGACTTTTGGTTATTAATGTGAATCAAAAGTTACGGGCATAAAAGTAAGAAGAGATGGGTTTTAATTCAGTTATTACGGAATGCATTAAGTTGATACTTGTTTTACTCAAGTTTTCCCAGCTGTCCCTTAATGCTATTGGCATCATCTTCCACCAGTAATCATCTCTTTCGCGCTATTGTAAAATATGCAGCTGAACATGTTCGTTTTATCGATTTTTCAAAGTTTAAAAAAATATAAAAAGATTTCCAGATTTCCATTAAAACCAAACCTAAAATAAGATAATGCATTCTTTACGCAGCAGATGCGACCAGCTATATTGCTATCATATTAGAACTATTTATAGTGACTGTAATGTCTTTGTCAATTGAGGAAAAAAGGATTTTTTTTTTAATAAAAAGTAATTGGTAGGTTTTTTATGCAATAAAAGACAAAGGAGACAATAGAAAAAGAGGCTATGCAAATGAGATGCTGCAAAAATGATGATACTGTGTCAATCATAAAATAATCCCTTTTTTTCCATTTTGCTCGAACGAATTGAAAACAATGGTCCGGGAATATTGATGATTTATAGAAAAATCAGTAAATCAATATTAAACTGTAGCTAATAAACTTTATTCTAAGTAAAATCTCACGTTTTACTGGAAATATTGGTGCGGTTAACAGGATTTTGTTTTATGGGTTTTTGCATAAAAAAAAATTGGTTCATTTTTGCTGATAAAGTTGAAATATTTTAATGGAGATAGACCAATTCAAGTAGATGCTAGTAAGTTTGTTTTAAAGTATTATTGTTTTGCACATATTTAATTGATTTTTTATGTGGTTTATTTATTAAGAGGTATTCGACTAGATCAATCGTTGCGACGATATCGTTTCAAACAATTCAGAAAGTCGTACCAATCTAAGCTAAAGTCATGAAATGAGGGAGTTTTTAATTTGTAGTCGAAATTATTATTTTTAATTTGCAATTTTAATTATAAGTAGCAGTGATTCGTATAGTACGGGCATGGAATAAGACCAAATTACATTTTGGGGGTGCATCTAGTTACTCGAAGCAGTGCATTTTAGTGCGCTTCTGCTTTGGTGGACATCTCTAATTTGAGAAATTCAGTAATTAGAATTCATTATTTGCAAACTTCAGTAATAATAATGCAACGTTTGAGATTGAAACGAGATATTTACATTTGAGGTGGCACAATTGATAACGATGAATAAATTGCGAATAAAATAACAAGTGAAACGTCACACGAATTGAAGTGAACGCATTGTTGTTTTAATAAAGCTCCAGTAAATTTGCCGGTGTATGTAATGCACAATTTACGTTCACGTTTTATATTTCCATTTTTTTTACACTAGATTTTACTTTGGTTTTGCTTTGTCAAATGTTCAGTTTTAACGGAGACAATCTTCGATCAATTTTTCCGACTTGTCGTGCAAAATTTTATTTTTTACCACGTTTTTACCATGATTTTACTCTAGCTGGAGAGAACAATCAGTCAATTGCTGGTATTTTTTCTCTTCCTTCCAGTTATTTCAAATTTTAACTTGAATGTTAAAATGGTAAATATTTAAATTACGTGCAGAAATATTGTTGTGAATTTACGAATTCAATTACTGCTCCTCTTCTGCAAATCGAATTCAGTTTATTTGTATCTATCAAAAAAATTTAAAAATGTTAAAAGTGAGCGGCTTATTGTATTTGGAAGTGAAGTATGGTTCTTGAGTCGTTAACAAGAAGGAAAAAAAAATTATCAGCTACATTCGCCCAATAAAATAAAATTATCGTAGAAATAGAAAGAAGGACGTTCTAAAATTGGGGCCGCAAGTGAAAAAGTGATAAAAGGAAGGAAAAGAAAAACTTATCGATCTCATGCAAAAAGGTGATAAATATTCACGTGTAAAAAAAGCAATTTCTTCATATGCAGCTGCTTCATTAACGTTTCTTGAACGCGCTTCTCGACCCCTGATAATTGCTTGTCAAATAATAGAAAATCTTTTAGAAAAACATACATTTCACATAGGATTTTTTTTCAATTCTTTTTTAAAACTTGACTTGTTGGTATCGGGTTCAGTTTTCAAACGAGTAAAAGTATTGAAAAATCCATAAATTAAAAAAGATGTAATAACTATTTTTAATTTTTTTTTTTTAAATTACAGAAACTTTTATGAATTCTGAATAAACAATGAAATAGCTGAAAGCAATTAAAATTATTAAATTAGTAACGAGTTAATTTTAATTAAACGATGGTAATAAAATGAATAGCGATCATTTCTTTTTAAAGAATTTAAACTATTGAATTCCTTAACGAAATCTGCAGAATTGGAGAATGCTCAGCAAACCATGGCAACAACAGCTTGACTAATGTATAAGTCTGTCAAGCTCAATTTGACATCAGGACACTAACTTTTCAATAGGTTGAATCAACATTACCAAGGCAACTGACATTTCCAGTGGTAATTCCTCTCTTGGCTGTCTCTTTAGTGCCCTGAGCACTTCTTAGCCAAAGCGGCTTGTAGGTTATGTACTTGGACAGTAATAAGATCGATCAGGTGATGTGTGCAGTAGCGTATTTCAGCAAACGGGGTCACGAATGAACCGTGAGTACAATTTATGGTTTTTAATAACGGCCCCATGTGTGACACTATTGTCAGCGAAGCTAATTTCTTTAAGTGCACTGGGCTCGACTGATTTGTCTTTGCACTCGCTCGGTTTATTGGGTGTCGGCTGTGCATTTTTCCTCGTGGTGCTTTGCATTGTCGTTGTCGCCGACGCTTCATTATCATCATCACGTAGTGAGAGGTCACTGACCAAGCTGGGACCCTGCATCATTTTCATCACTCGTCTAATCTGTTGGAATTTGCTTTTGCTCGGCAATTTCAGTTGCCGTATCGCACCACCTCGTCTTCCAATTTAGCAAGATGAATAATTGAAACATAACTCTCTTTTATTTTCGTTATAACATACTGCAATTTCCATGTTAACAGCCTAAGGTAAATTAATGCAGTGTTGACAAAAATTCTATTTTTAGAACGAAAACAAATTTTAAAAATCACTTTTCTCACATTGTTAAAAAAATATACATAAAAAGATTTTTTTAAAAGGGAGAAAAGTCATTGAAAAAATAAATAAAGTTGCGATACTGCTTAGGAGGAAATTAAGAAGTGCAAAAATCAATTTAATCAAACTTTCGGTATGGGGAAAAGGCGGAAAAAGAGAAAACAAGATGAGACTTAGGGAAAAAACACTTGAGATAATTGGACTAATAAAAGCACACTTTGATTGTAGTGTTTGGAATAGGTTTGCTGAGCTCTATTTAATAGAATCGAATGAGATCGAGATTAGAAAATTAGAAGGAAAAAAAACACACACTAGTGGTACAAGAAGTGCTTTAAGTCAGTATGTCAGACTAATAAAAAACACAAAAAAAATAAATTACAATTTGCTTAAAATCCGAATCCTGAGTAAATTTGCTTTTAATGGTACTTTTTAGTTATTTAAATGGGATTGTAATTTAAAATGCTAACTTTGAGTCGATTGCAAAAAGCTACCCGTGGGCTTTGCTGCAGAGCGTTGTGAACGAAATACAATTACGAAGATAATTTTATTCGAAATTCGTGTAAGCCACGCATTTACTAAAATCCGATACACAATAACATGATTGTATTGAGTGAATTGACCCCTTTAACTTGTTCGCAGGGCTTGACATTAATTGGATATCAACATGAACTTGCCCTTCGTTGGTTATGTGTATCGTAAGTGCCTCTTTCTATAAACTATATATGTGAACGGATCAAGTTAAGGGAGCAATAGGCTTATCTTGCTGCCCATATAGGTACTATTTTTCTTCAAGGTTAATGGATAAATGTGTTTTTGGTTATACTGAATTCTTGCCAGCTGTTTTTGACCAGTGAATAAGTTCTTTGAGCCGGAATTTATGTGCAGTGTACACGCTTTTGTGCAACTTAATGCGAACACTGACTTTGTATACAGAAACTCTCCTTTGAGAAGCTTGTAAAAGAAGTAATAATTCAAATGAGTTTCTTCCTTTCGTTCATAGACGTCAGCAAATTTTTCCGCTTTCATAACATTTTCACACGTAAATATAAACACATCTGAAAGAAGTTTCTTCTTTGACGTACTGTGGCGAAACTTGCAAGCACTTATTTTAAAAGTTTATTTTTGTCAGTTACAAGCAAACAAGAAGAAAAATACCTATCACCACAAAGAAATTGTTATTTTCTTCAATATGTATGCTAATAAACGAGTTGGAGGTCGGGAAATGATTCTAACATCGCAGGAAATTGAACATTTTTGTAAATTTATTGTTTAAAAAATAAAATTACATTTTACATCTTTCCTGCGTTAAATCTTTTTAACATGTATGACTATTTACGGACGATTTCTTTCTCGGTTTGTTATATGTAAAATGAAACTCAGCCAGTCATTTCAAATATCAAATGATGTCGTAGATTGCTGTCACCGATTGGTTGATGCTGCGACTCCATTTATCGATTAATCAGAATTTACGCATTTGATAATACAGACACGTTTTTAATCTATACACAGGTCTCTGTTAAATTTGAAAGTTTAAAAAATAATTTGCAAACTTTTTGAAGGGAGAAAATGGAAAAAGAGTCTATGCTGATCAGTGTGGAATGGACAGACGTGAGCATCCAAGTGAGAAATAGAGTGAGGTCAGAGTTAGGTCGTGCGTATACCCTAGAAGATATTGAGTGCAGTGCAAACTGTCCCCAGTTTGTCTCCAACTGTAACATTTCTCCTCAAGAAGCAGAGGAAGGCAAAAAGAAGGGGGGGAAAATCAAGACGATGAGACCTTTTTATTATTCTAAACTGTAAAAATTTTATGGTTGCTCAACCAAACAAATTCTTTGGTCTTAGCAAAATGAATTTTTTTATTCGTGGAATATTTTTATGAAAAAAATAAAAATAAAAATAAGAAAAAAGTGAAACAATTGAATAATTATTCGTTCAAGTTGGCAGAAGAAATAAAAAAAAAACACATTTAATTACTTGTATGGAAATGCATCGAATAACTAAACGTTTCATTGGTACGTAATATAATTTTTTTTTAAATTTATTTTAATTTGCTGCTAATTACCGCTGCCATTTTAGTTTTAAAAATTGTTGCCCTGTCCCTTTATTCTGTCAGGTTTAAAGCAACGCAACGTTAGATTTTGGTTGGTTTTTGCTCGAAACTTTTTTATTTTTCTTTTCTTCTTGTGTAGCAACTAGTTGGCTTGTCAATATCAATTAGGAGACCACAGGTAACAACAAGCAACGGCCAATTCAACACTACCTTTAGAGGGTCACAAGCTACACGAGGTCGCTTCACTTGACTCGTTTCAAATGTTGGTGCACACAACTAAAATCCTCTTTAATCTATCGTACACATTGAGGCAGGTTGTTTTTCTTTTTTACGCAGCTGCGTGGCTTGATCTTCAACAGAATTGATCTTTTTAAAACTCTAAATGCTCGAAACGGTAACGGTTGTTTCCCATTAGAACACATTTTTTCCTTCTTTTCTCTTAAAGTTATCTGCATCGTGTATATGCCGAATTTGGCAATTTATGGCGTGTGTTTGTGCCTGTTATTTTAGCCAACGAGTTTAACGTCATTTGTGTAATTTAAAGAGTAGGAAATCACAAAATATGAAATAATTCTTAGTGTTATCAGAAGCAATAAACCCGTAGTTGTGGTGTTATAGGTTATGTCATAAATCGGTTTAGGTTAGTCGAGGGAGAAATTGGTATATTTAGTATGACGCTTCAATGGCAACGGCTAAAGAAGAAACATGCAGAAATTTAGGATCCTGAAAGAATTTCTAGTGGCCATATCTTCTTCTCAAATTAAGTGCCTTCTCAATTGAGTTGTAAGGCCACTTGCGCCGTAGTGCACAGATTTAAAAGCATGAGCCTTTTCCTTCTCTCCGAACGTTGCCAAAGCCATAAATCGGCGACAGGATTCACTTGCTTTTGTCTCCATGCTCAATTAAGCAAAGAACAAATTGGGGTAATAAGAGAATAGGCCGAAAGTTTATTTTGCTACGATTTAAGAATTACATGACTCAACTATTTTTTTCTCTTTAATCTAGATAAAAAAATAATAATAAGGAATGAATTTTTGTGTTTGGAATGGAGTAGTAGCGTTGTGTATTTTATTAACCGTGAAACATTGAGTTTTAAAAGTGATAAAACGACAATCTTAATGAAATATTTTGTTTGGGAGTTTCTGTGGTAACTGGTGAAGAGAGCTGCATTTATGAGACGTGTTAACTATTTATAATGTTCACTATAAATGAATAACATTGATGCCTCACTTGAAAACTCTTATCTTCCTCACGTTTCTTTTTAAAAAATTTGGCATGACTTTCTGGAGGGATTTGAATAGCACATCAAGAGGATTTTTGGATATTTTTTGGCTTAGTAGCATGCAGGATAAAAATGCTACGCGATAAAAATGAAATTACTTTTTGTAGGGATGTGATAGAATAAAAACCAAAAGTTGAAGTGTGTAGTAGTTCCCTGTGTATAGGTCAGTTTAAATATACGCAATAAATTGCTACAGGAATTCAAGCAGTGCGGATTTTTTTCTTCTCGCACGAAATCTGATTCGGTGGGAAAGAAATTAAAGTTGCACGTTGCAAGTTGCACTAACGTGTGAAATGGTTCAATGACAATATCCGCTATTACATTATTGTGTTGTATTGCATAATGGATTACGATGGACATCAAAATGTAGTTGTGTGTTTACACAGCAGAATCCAATTCGTACAGCCCACAGTTTCCCCCTTATGTAACTTGGTACGGCTCAATTATCCAGATAAGTGAAATTCACATTTTTACTTATCTTGATAGTGAGCCGCAGCAAAGCTTCAGGGGCAGCATACTGAAATTCTCCAATAGAATGTTGAGTTTTTTAAACGTTTAGGACTAAAATTTTGCAAAAATGGGAAAGAAGCGAACCGATGCCAAATTATAACATAATAAATTAAATTTCTAGAATATGATTTTTAAATTTATTTCATGTTATACTGCATTGGATTTTAACATTGAAATAAGCAAATAGAAAGAAAAAAATCAAAAGATGTTTTATTATTGGTAGATGAACCATTTTTATCTGTGGAAGAAGCCAATTTCGCATGTCATTTGCTGCAGCCGTTCAAATCTGTACTCATACAGCCATTCTACACCATCTTCCTTCCCTCGACGCTCTGGAAACTCGATAGATGTGTGCACGCGCGACGGGCCACCCATAAAATGCTGCTTGTTCCAACCAAGTTACCTTGTCAAGATGACTGCAACTGCCGCCTCATCCCTGCCGTTTCCCACCCATCAAATTGCATTCCACACCAGCCATCGACCATGGAGCCCACCGATAGCAAGAAAAGAGACAACGGAGAGACCTTTGCTATCTTAGCTTTTCATCGACTGAGGGCACTGGTGGGGAAAACCAAAGGTCGGAAGGGTCTAAAAAGTTTAATCTTGTTGACATTTCACGAGAAAGAACTTGTGAGAAGGTGAAACAGTTTCCCTTTTGTGTGGGTATTTAGAGGTGTATACGCCATCATTACCACGGTGCAAGTGGTTTTTTCAGGTGGCATTAATTAAACCATTTCATTAAACTTCATTTCGCTGTCTGTTACCTTTAATACGATCAACTTAAAGGTGAAATGATTTTTAGATTTTAGATTTTTTTTAAAGTTTTATTTTATTAATTTATTAATTTGAACTAAACATTGCTTTGAATTGACGGATCGTAAATTCTAAATTACCTTCATCATTACTTAATTTTATTGGGAAGAATTCAAAACAGTTTATCCCGTTTTCCCCATAGTGTAATTGTTTTTTTTTTCTTCTTATATATAAAAGGTCTTCTCAAATTAGATTTTAGGGGGGAAAAATTGTTCACAGGGGATCGGGTCGAGTTGCAAGAAAAACTATTGTCTGTACGTCATGGAAACTAGTGATGAGATAAAGTAAATGAAAATTTAAGTTGTTTACAGAAGTTTAGAAAGAAAGAAAGCTGTCTTTCGAAATGTTAAATTACCGGTACGTTGTTTTAAAAAATTACTTGTCTCCAATTGGGAAATGTGGAAATCCACTTTAAGTTCACCACAATGAAAAAGGCAATTTAGGTGTTGTTTATGACTTAAAAGATTATAATAAAAAGTTATGAGAAAATGTCGAAAATTTAAGAAACTTATTTTGTAATAAAATGTCTGGAAATGATTTTTTTTTTGTTTTGTATTATTTTGAGTAGAAATTTTAAATTACTTTAGCTCTTTTGAAGAATAAACAGAAGTAACAAAGATAATTGAAATCTTTTTTCCTTTCTCTCTCTCTCTCTCTCTCTTTCTCGCGGTTTTAACTATGAAATTTGTTCAGTGTTCTTTTTGTCATTGGTATTCGTTCAGTCTATTTCAATGAAAAACGCTCTGTTGAAAATTGCTCTGGCGCCACCAGAAAGACTTCATTCTTTTTACTGCGGTCTGATTTTGTCGGCGACTGTCTTTCAATCATTTTGCGTTGCACCAAAAAAATATAAAGATAAAAAAAAACGCAAGATGCACCTCATTAAGTATGCGTATGTCGAACACTTTTGTTGACTGATGACTTCACGTTTTTTGTAACTTCGAACCTGTGTTGAATGAAATTCAAATACAAAAGTTTTACCTTTTTGTAATTTAAATTTATTTATTTTTTTTTTTTTTAAATACAAAATTGAAATTTTAGGGAAATGGTGCGGCATTTGTTATGGCTTTAATGGTTATTAATTTCGAGTGACTTTAGTGCATCAAATCTTTATTTTTATACAAAACTACTGTCAAAGTCAGTGAAATTATGCCGGTTATCAAAAGCATTCAAACGAAAACATCAAGTTCATTTTTATTTTTAATAAACTTTATTAAACCGTTACTGCATTGACTTGAATTCATTAAATTGATTGCCAAGTCAATCGATTCTATTTCAAATCTGGTTTTTAATAGATTTCATAGCTTTTCTCCCAGTAATTCCTAAACGTCTCATGTCAACTGGAAACCGAATTTTCCCGTATAAATAAATGTATTAATGTGTAGGCTATGCTGACTGCAACAAAAAATTGCTCCTACTTAAACCTCACAAAAACAACAGGGTGTAGATTGTACTCTAAAAACATGAGAACAAGTCGTAAATCTACACCTTTCTTTAATGCCATACATACACGGCAAGAATCGTTTATCAGTGAAAGATGTAGTTTCGTACATGCACACAATTAGACTTTCCTTATCGCCGCAAGGAGGAGTGTTGTAAACTCTAATGGTCACATTAATGTCATTAAAGTTTGTGTTAATTTAACTGCTGGAAAAGTTTGAAAGGCAATTTCGTATTACCAGTAACACAGGACGTCGGAATGGGTTTGCAGGGAAGCGTTAGGGTTTTCTTTGAGAAGTGAATTCAATGAGAATTAAACACTTCATTAGACATAACTCGCAAGTGAATCGGAATTTAATGACCATTCAATTTTTATTGGGTATTTTAAGCGCCAGTTTGCTAGCATATAATGTTTTGTCTTATTTTACAAGTTGTCAAAGAACTCCACTTCTTACCGCTTTTCTAAAGAGCCACTAAAATCTCTCTTGACAAAGCCCGAGGATTTTGAAGGCGCTGTGTGTAGGTACGTAGAAAATCTCGGGCTGCGGTTGCTGAAGCAAGTTGGGAGTTGTTTACTTATATTTTCATTATAGATTTACTAGTTGTTTACCGGAAAACGCCAACTGAGCAGCCATTTGTTGGTGATACTTCCCTATGGAGGCGTTTGCAAGTTAATGTGTGTTGCGATCAAGCAAAACTTGAGCTCAATCAACTCTGGCTGTGTAGCACAAGCTATGATCCCAATGGAATTTCGTGACTGTTGAAAGTGAAAACACTTTTCATCTGCGAAGTGGAAGAGCACTTTGTATTAAATATTCATGCGATTAGTGGTGAAATTTCTTCTAGCAGCAGCTTAGAAAATGCAGACAGATATGTAATGTATAGTGACATTAATGAGTTAATTTGGATTCGCGTTGGTCTTAGCTGGAAGGTATCTCGAATGCAATTGCTTGAAGAATACGACATCAAGTGGTATTAGGAGATTTGTAAGAAATATTTACTCAATCAAACTTATTGAGTTGTGGAGTCGAGAGGGAGTGTGTTTTACATCACTTGTGGTTTTGTAATCATGTTGATTGAATTCGCTTCAAGGCTTAGTAATCTCGTTTTCTTGTTGATTCACCATCTTGGTCGGTCTCCTCTTAGAATTTCAACTATTTTCCTCGCTGCGCTGAATGAAACTTGGAGAAAATACAAAATTCCGCGTGAGTGGATCTGGGTATATCTTCTTCCTCCATCTCGTTTCCATTCTACTGCCTCTTGTGGTTTAATGAAGGAAGAAAGTGCTCAGGTTGTTAATTAGATTATTTCATAATAGCTTTTCTTCAGTTTGACTAAATGTGTCGAGGATGAAATGCGCATTGGGATATACCCGAAATTCCGTCTTTCTATACACTTCTGTTTGCAATTCTTCAAATCTCTAGTTGTTATGACAAAAGTTGCTTTTTTTTTCTTTCTTTTTTTTCGAATTTTTTTTTCTCGAGGGACCGACACCAGCTGGCATTGGTAAGAATAGGATTCTGGAGGTGTGAGTGAGAAAAAGTGGAATGCACCCAATGTGTGTAAATGTTTGAATAAGGCAACGTGCGTTAGCGGAAATATTTACTTAGGTGGCAAGAAAATGTAATATTGACATTTGGCTCTATGTACTGCGTCCTACGATGCAATTTGCGTTGTGAAATTAAAATTCATTATTTGAAGAATGATAATGGAGTAGTATTTATTTCTTTTATGCAATAATTAATTGGATTCGAATAGATTTATGTGATGGGATTAGCATAGCGTGCATGTGTCATAATACCTATGATTTGAGGCAGAATTTTCTCTTCGTCTCACCAATTCAAACGTGTAACACTAGGGAATCAATTTTGAATAATTTATCTTTCATTATTTCGTTTCACAAGCCGATCACGTTTGCCACAATGGAAATTAATATACCAGTCGATAAGTTAAATCGTTCCATTTAGCTTTCTAATTTCAGCACAATTTTCTATTTGTCAGAATGCATTGCACTGATTTCATTGGAATTAATGGCTAGAAAAAGTACTTAGACTAAAACCTTTAATCTGAAATCACGTGATACATGTTATCTTTGTAGGCCAGAAAGAACACGGCTGATTGTAAGCTATAAAAAAAAGTATTGGCAGTTCTGATTTACGGGGCTGATACATATACATTTGGCAGTTAAAATATTTAGATGTAGATATTTGCTCAAGAGAATCAGTAATAAAAATTTTATGAGAATCATTCACTTGGTGTCCCTTGCTTTGCATATAAATAGAAAGTATAACGACACTGGCTGTCTTTTGCTCCATTTTGTGGAAGATAATTCAGCCAGTGAGAACATTATCGAGCGGTGGTTGGAGCATGGCAATGAGATGATTCTAGATTTGTTACTCGACCACGGGTCAAATAACCCGCCGAGTAAATTCTCCATTTTTATCTGCAACTTTCATGTCAGCACATAAAATTAGAGAAAAGTTGTGCTTGTTTCTCTTGTGTTTGTGAGTGTGTGTGACAAAAGTCATTAGTTTTATTGCACTCGACAATGGGCAGTCTCAGTCCCTTTTACAAAAACATCTAGTAATGAAGTTTAACATCGTGCACTTTTCTACGAACATCTCATCATTTCCATAATTTACTTTCACAATTTATTTATCGACTAATCTCGTGTTGTTCTTCATTTAAAATTACACTGCAAGTTTCAACTCCAATTTGTTGTTCTAAGAATAAAAAGAAATTTGAAAGAAAATGCTGTAATTAAGTTAGTCGGAAAGTTATAAATTGTTAAGTGTTTAAAGCGAAATAATGACTGAAAATTAGAGGGTGTTTTAATTTCTTTGAGCCCTTCTTTTTATCTGGTTTGCAATTTCGGTGATGTTCTGGAAAGTGGAACGATGTAAATATCACTATCGCGTGTCACTGACTTTAATTATGGACGAGGGTAAAGTTGTTCTTGCGCTGTTTACGTCTAATCATTCTCAGCAGCTATCATGTCCCTTTTTTCTGTCTCTGTGAAGAGACCGCCCCAGTGGGGTGTTTTGCCATTAAGCCAGTTTACACGAGAACTTAATTATACGGCAAGGACACCCATAAATATAACTTAGATACAAATGACAACCCTCTTGTATTAGCTTGCATTAATGGACTTTGTACACTGTACATATCACTGCAAATATTGTGACATGAAAACACGATTTAAACATAAGTGTGTTATCTCATTACGGTGCGATACGATTGACGATGTAACGGTATAATGTTAGCTAATTACAAATTTAAAAGCTTATGGGGGAAATTCAATTTTAGGGACATTAAGAGTGATGCCAAATTTTAGTTACGAGTCGAGATATACTCTTCAATTTCAAACACTATTAAATGACTGCATAAATTTAAGGGGTCGATTAATTTAGGAATTAGCTACCATTTAGCAGCTTCATTAATATCAATGTAAGTTAGCTGTATTTGAAGGCTAGGGTGCATCCATTTTGAATGATATGATTGGTAGTGATTCTTCTCGTGGCCATTACTGGTCAATGGGATGCCAAGGAATGATCCATCATGAACCAAGGGAAGTGAAGAGCGATAGGGTGCTGACTGGCTGGCCAACAAGTGTCTTATCCTTATCACCAAGGTGAACGGATATGTCGTGAGAATTGACAGCTGGTTCACTCTTTTGAGGCGGCTGGTCGAGTATTCCCGCCAATTTCTCACTGGTTGAACACAAAGCACGACATCGTAAAAAGTGATCTAAGAATTAAACTCGGAATGATTTGGACTTTGGCACTTCCTTTTAGCAGGCAAGCCACATGCCGCACTTCGATTTTGCCATGTGCACTGGTGGCAAAACAAAATCAATCAGATTACATCACAGTGAGGTTGTTTGCTCTGTGAAGTTGAAGTGATGGAAAATTTCTGATTTATTTCAACTACATTCTCAACAGTTTTCATTTTTACTTTTGTTTGTGAACATTGAACTGACAATAGGTTGAACGTTACTATACCTATGGCTGTTAAAGAGCTTGGCTCTTGGATTCTGTGATTTAGTGGAGTTCTAGACAGCACAGTGGTTTTCACCTGACTGGCAATCAGGAGGTCTGCACAATTCGATCGCAGTTGGAATTCTTGTGGATCTAGACAGCATACATTTTTCAACTGTATTGAAGATTGAGAGATGTCATGGGCAGTTGCTTAGACCAAATTTTTGTTTACATGCGAAAATTAATCTTGAGCTGAATTAATTCTTGTTTATGTCTAGCCAAACCAGTTATTTATAATGCAAGTTTCCAGGTGCAAAGCAATATCAAACATTGCAACATTTACTTCAGTGGTGATCAGAGGAAGAAAAATAAATCCCGGAGCGTCGGTTCATTGCAAAGTGCAAATAATAAAAATATATGAAATTCATTCGCAAACGAATTTTTTTAACACTCGAGGAAATACGATTTTGTTTAACCGAGATCCACTGGAGACTGTGCGGCGGAAATCTTAAAGAAGAGAGGAAAAGAAAAAAAAGAAAAGAAAAGAAAAAAACGGATGCCAAGCGCTCGTCTGAAGATGAGACTTTTGCTTACGTCATCTGCAAACCACGAAAAGTAAACGGAGCGTGTTTTCTGCAAATGCTCACCAAAGAAGAAAGTTTGGCCCATTGCCAATGGTTTTCTACTGACCACTTTACTGGCCACTCTGTATAATCTTCTATGTAATATATTTTTATATATTTTAATTTTGATGGTATTTACAAGATTGCATTTTGTTAAATTAGTTTTTGTTTTATTCTGTTTGATCAACGATTTTTTTGGGTCGATAACATTATAAATTTAAGCGTTTTTTAAACCGAATATTTGTAAATAAATATTAGATGATCCTTCATCAGTCAATGTTTTGACTGCACCCAATTTTTTATGCTTGAATTACTTTCTACGTATGTCAAATGCGTTTTTCCTACATAAATAACTCATTTGAGTTGTAGCACTGCATTGAAGCTAAAAGGAAAATTTTGTTGAATCTTGTAAAAGTTAGTCTTGATAAATTACGGAGAAAAGCCTTTACTAATTGTGTGAGCAGTTAATGATCTAAGAGAAAGGTTAGTAATTTTAATTTCAGTATATACACTTAGTTAATATTTATTCAAGGGCTAAGCTTGTAAGGGATAAGACTAATCCTCGTATTATTACAGCTAAGTAGCTTTGTTTTCTTTAAAACTAAAAACACAACAGAAAAAAAATATACCTAAGTTCTTAGGCCTGTTTATAATTAAGTCTGTTTGCTTTTGAGATCACTGACACGCTAATTAAGCTGTTTTACATCTAAAGTGGGATTTTACAACTGAAGAAAAAGTTAAAAATGGGAATTAACGTTAAAGATAAATGTGGGAAAAAATTGTTTTGTGAGATTTGGACTTAGGAGTATTTGTTCCAATTATAAACAATGATAAATAAGAGTATTTTTTGGTAATATTTTGTGTTGTCGATAGTATCATGATCATGAATCAAAAATAGAACATAATGTAAATTGTAGGCTTCTAATTGGAGAAGGCAGATGATTCTTGTATTTATACTTGCACTTATTTAGTCCTTTTTCAGTTTAGCTTGTTTTGGTTATTTCTTTTCTGCTGACTTGGCTTTATAATGACCATGCAGAAACCAACAAAATCGAAATTGCATCGCCATTATGGTTTGTGGTTGTGGTTGAGGATTTTATTATGGTTCCGGTCAGGTTTTTGTTAGTTTTATTACCGTAAAGAAAGCATATTGTGTGTATTTGGGTAAATGTTTTGTGATAAAATAGAAATTAAATACTTTTTTATCGGTTTTGAAAATTTCAGCTTAGGCAATGGAGATATTGATAAGTAATAAACTACAATTGTGGTTGATACGTTCAAAAATGCATGCGCGAAGCGCTTGTTTATAAAAGAAAAAGAATTCTCACTGAAGAAATTGTAGAAACTTTTTTTGCATTACATTTGGTCTGAAACTATGTGTTTCATGTATATGAAAATGTCTTATAGCTACATCGTTCTGTTGAACGTTATTTTTAAAGGGTGTGTTCGATGCACTTTTTTTTAGTATTTTCTTAAAGGGGAAAAGTGGAGGTTTACATTTTTTTAAATCAATGGTCTTCAGTTCCTGTTCCTGGGTTAATAATCTAAACGTCACAGTGGCTCGAAAAGTCGGCTTTACTGCCCTATCCGGCTATTTTTTTATGTCTTTATGCCAAAAGTTTGGTAATGAATCTACATTCGTCAGTTATTTCGTTTTAGTCCAATTTTTGTAACGATTTTGGAATTTTACTGAACAATTCAACATGACGGAGTAATTTCACAAATAATTTAAATGGAGACAGTCAAAAAATGATAAGTTGTGTTTAATTTAAAAGATTTCAGGTTATGCAATAAAAATTATGCGAGCATTCTAGTTGGGTACAGATGGGTTAAATTAAATTTTAACATTTTTTCTTAAATATTGCATTTGATACCTTCTTTCTGTTTGCACGAGGATTGAATCTCAGAGCAATGCAAGATTCCGGTTGATGGTGGCAGCGTCTAAGAAATTTGTAATAACATCTCAGAGAAAATATTTGTCTTTTAGATTTTTTTTCTTTTTATAAATCTTGAAGATTTTTAATGTTTGTCTATGGGTTTATACGTAATACGATGCTTACTAATCCATTTTTCTTATTTCGTTGAAAATTGAAATTGAAAAGCATTGCAGTATTAGTAGACATTTATTTAATAATTTGGCTCTGCCGGATTATCATAAATAATTTTTAACTTATTAGAATAGTAAAAAAAATGAATGTTTTTTTACTTTGTGGTGATAAAGTGTACCTTTAGACGGTGAAGAAGTTCAGGTAATTAAAAACTTTAATATCAAACATAAAAGGTTTATTAATCCGTACAGTTATTCTCAAAAATGAACATCACTTAAATGATTTATTGCTTTACTTTCAATTCCGTGAGAATCGTGTTTCAAAACACAAAACAGTTGAGTTGAATTTACACTATTGAAACATTAAATTACTGTCTTTTATTGTCTTTTAACTGAGTTTTAGAAGGCATTCATTAGCAGTTTTATACTCCTTTGCTTCCAGTTTAAGCTAGAAAGAAAGAATTGGAGTGAACGCTTTTATAGAGACATTTGCACAAATAGTTTTATGTAAATTTATAATACGCTACTATTTCAGCTTTATTTATTTATCCACTTTTTCTAGTAAAATCAGCTTTCTCTGTTTCTTAAATTTCTTTTATCTTTGCTGCAAAGACAGACCTTGGTTAAATGGTTTCTGTGTGAATGGGTTGAAATTCAATTACGACCTCACGTTTGGGAAATAATTATTGTCAATTCCTTGTTTCATTTAGTCTATTAAAAATCAATTGCTGTCTCTTTTGATGTGAATTATTGAAGATTTCTGCCACGTACATTGCGAATGTGAGTGCAAGGGAAGTATTAAAGGGATAAATCATAGATGTCAGTAACTTTTTTGTAACATCTAGTGACAAAAAATTAAAGATTATTAAAAAAAAAAAAAGAAGGCCTTTGAAAATGTAAAAAAAAAAACCTTATGAAGTTCGGGGATCAAATGGATGAATCTTATGTAGTTTCTGTCATAACATTGAATGAGGGAAAACTCACGAATTTTGGTTTAAAAATCGATTTTAAATTTTTATTGCTTCTATTTTGCAGCATTGCGCTTGAAAACCTATTTACCCTTGCTGTTGATATTTCTTTTTAAAGCATTTTAGACCAATAAAATGGAGTAGATGTTTTATATTTATTGGGGAAATAAAAAATAAAAGTAAACTATTGTTTTAAAATAGAAATAAAAGAAAAACTGTTATTGTTTTCTTAATAATTCTTGTTTTACTTGCATTTTTTTATGTTTGTTTATTTTGAGTTCACCAAAAAAATATGTAAGTAAGTTTTTTTATATTTTGTTTTGGATGAGAATAGTTTTGAAAGGACTTGGACGAACAAAATGAAAGAACTCCAAGAAGAGAAGAATAGGAAAAACATTCCATCATTCGCTCAAACAAACAAAAAAAATTGCAATACAATTTTCTCCATGAAAGACGACCTACACAAGCGTGTCAATGGAAGCCAAAGGCACGCCATTAATATAATGACAAGAATAGCTGAGTTGAACATAATTCTATGATGCATCCATTGCTGTCTTGTTTTGATTTATATCACGTTGGTCAATTTGCTCTTAAACACGTTTTGCCGCAATCTATTTTCAAGAATTCTGCTCTCAGCTTCTTTTTACACTGGGCAAAAAAATTGAAGATTATATCTGCTTCTATTACTTTCAACACTCTTTTTCCGATCATAAACTACTCATGAGTGGTGGCAAAAATATATTGCGGGAGATTATTGATTTTTTTTTCTGAATAGTGCGAATGATGCTACAACAAGCCTATTGATAAGTGATTAATGATCAAATGATCACTCAGCTTAATTAGTGCAAACTTTTTCTGTTTTTAATTTTTTTCTGGTTTCACGTCTACAAATTTCAAGAAGTTGAATGTTTTAAATTAATAATGATTTATGAATTTGTTATATACATTTGAGGATTGAAAAATGGGCAACTAAAACTTGTTAAATGACCAAATTCTAGGTGAGAATACATATCTAGCTGAGAATTTAAAATATGTGGGCGATTTTTCAATGTAGATCAGACTTCTCTCACGTTTGATTCGGCTTAAATTGTCGTTTTTTTTTTACCATGTCTTTGCATACCTCAACATGAATTTTATCTGAGCAAAGAACATTTTACATATTGTAAAAGGGTGTGAAAGGAAGAATTGAACACACTTACTTGGAGTTCCTTATAATGACCTACAGCTATGCTCCATGAACAAAGTGCAAAGGGAAAAACGCGACTCGTCAAGAACTTATCTATAAATAACTTTTAGTTTCTTGTTCACGGAATATCTGGCGGTCATCAAATATACTTTTTGAGATTGGAGCTGCAACTAATGATTGAATAATCTGTGAGGATGATTTTGAGCCTATATCAAAGCAAAATGTGAATAATTTCACACGATGAGCTTAATAATGTATCATCTGTGCAAGGAATGACCATCTGCTTGACGACTTCTCTTTTTTGTCTGCACACGAACTTTGCAGTCGTATAGTTCAATAATAAATATCCGTTATACCCAAAGGATATGTCAGTGGCAAATAGAATGAAAGAATAACATGTGAAAAGTGAATTTGGACTTGAAGGTGAAGAAAAGTTTAAATTTTTAGTTATTCAATAAAGAATGTGATAAATTTAATCTTTCTGTTCTTATTGCATACACTGTGTCAGTGGTACATAAATGATGAATGCCTTTCTGGTAATGGGACGCGATGTACCTCGTGTGAAACAAAAGACAGGCAACACAGTCAGTCTGGAAATTTTTATGACATTAATAAGATGGCATGTTCGCCTATATGCGGGTTACTCTTGTAACACCATCGTAGACGAATCGTGGAATGATTTACGATGCGACAATTTATTTAAGCAATCCAAATAAAGTCAGTTGTATGCGCAAAGGAATGGAAATGAATGGAAATTCCAGTTTTAATAACTGCTGACTTCTCATAAAACTTGTCAACTCATTTCAAATTCTGATTTGTGCTTCTACCATTTGAAACCCAGAATTTTCCATTTATGGTTTTAATGGATTTTTTTTTTTTTTTTTTTGTAAGTCGCACGAAATTTTGCATTCAAATTGCTTGTCATGTACTGAAAATAACAATTCATACTTTAAAATTGCAATTTTTGTACTACACTGTACTTAAATATGTTTTAAGGAGCTTTGTGACTTTAAAATATGTTAAATTTATTTAAATATTTTAAAATTTTATCGGAATTGATTAGAATTTATTGCAAAAGCCCAGTGCTAGGATAACAGCTGCAAGCAGTGTAGTTTATGGAAGACTGGGTTTGATTTAAGAAGTTTGTAAGGCAATAGTGGTAGTCGTCTTATTTTACTCGAGAGATTAGTTTATAAAGAAATATATTTATGTTTCTTTTTTGGGATGGAATGGAGATTTCAGACTCGAAAGCGACAGATTGCTTTATTTTTGATGCCGCGTACAAAAACGCTATGACAGTGTGATTAAACATATGTATCTTTAGGATTTAACAAAGCTGACTGGCATTTTGGTGCAATACTTTGAAAGGGTAAAGTTCGGAATGTGTGCAGAAGGCAAATGTATATTGGTGGCAGTATAGGAATTGGATAGATCGATTAACTGTCTTGATTCTTCCTCTAAAAGTGACATTTGAATTTAATGAGTTTTTCCCATGTTAATTTATCAAGATAAAAATGTTGCATCAAATGATTTGACTGCTGAGTGGAGAGGAGTGAAATTGGTAGAAAGTTTATTCTTCTGCAACACGAAAAACAATAGATATTGTAGAAAATCTAATGTTTCAGTTTTTTCTTTGGTGCAGCTGTAACTGGTCTTCACCTAGATCGATCGGGCTCGGGCCCACTAGCTCATCAAGTGGATCGGAAGAGAGTCCAATTGTTGGCCTCTAGAGATTTATTGAACCCATAGCTGAGTCATACCTAGCTGCCATTATTTTTTCACACATCGGCATCTCACTTCGGTTCAAATATAGCTCTCAGTATTCTTGAATTGCCGATGAAAGTGTGGGTTTACTATCTATTGAATGTGCTCCTCCTTTTCCACAGTCTCTCAAATCTGTGATAAATTGTATTCGCACAAAAGAAGAAAATAAAAGTAAATCTCAAAAAAGTTACTATTTTCTTTTTCTAAATTTCAGGTGAAAATGTCAACGCCAATGCATCTGCAGTCGTGAAAGGAAGCGTGAAATTACCATGTGATATTACACCATTGACATCTGATGATAAAACACATTTAGTTCTTTGGTTTAAAGATGGAGCGGGCAGTCCAATTTATAGGTAAATTATCAATCAGTTGACAGAATGTCATTCAAAATTCATGGTTTAAAGGGTAAGTATAGGTTGGGGTCAAATGAGAGCATTTCTACGCACATTTAAGTGCACAGCAGCGACGAACATTTGCGTACGGTAATCTCATGCATTAGCGCCCATGGGTGATGAGTCGAATTAAAGCCTTTTTCTGCAAAATTTAAGTGGGAAGCGGTTGGTTTATTGCCATGGGTGATAAGGTGATTAGACCCAACGTGCATAGCATGTTGTTCGTTGGAGATGTTCTACAAGTGAAGCATATTTTCCTTGGGTTCCCATCTTGAGCTGGATTATCCAGATTATTTTTGACATGTAAACTTCTCGGGTCTAACAATAACATGAGCGTTGTTTTGCTCAGGTTTGTTTACTCCTGGGCAGATAGTCTTTTTTGACCCAAAATGCAATGTGTAATTGCTAGGGAAAATATCCCTGAGCGAGTAAACAATCAGCATTCTCTGTATACACAATTTGAAACAAACCAATAGAACTTTGTTTACAAGTTGCATGCCATTTAGGAGAACTTTTCAAGTTAGTTGGTTAACCACATGACATTATCATGTTAATTAATTTTATTTTATTTTTTCTTAGTACCTATTTCGCGAGTGGTCTGTTTTTGTTTTTTAGCCCGAGGGGGTTTAAATTGGAGTATGGGCAATATTTCGAATTATCGCCCAAGTGACTAATGCACTTTTGCACCGCAGGGTGAGCATGCAGTTACTTCTAGAGGAGCTCTGTAGGGAAATTGCTTGGTTTGCCAGTGTTGATGGGCAATTGGTCTGAATTTATAGATATTCGCAGAATGGTTTTTCATAGCAAATGGGTAACTTTTTATCCACGCAAAGGAGTGCTTGCAACACAAACTAATTGCTCAATGAACATATGCATCCTCAAAATAGCCATTATTAGTACAAATGGAATGTAGGCCAGCATACTCGATTTAACTTCTCGAGTATCATGCAAATGACGTGATTGATGAAAAGATTAACGAATGAGAATTAATTGACTATTATTTTATTATTGATGTGACCTCCGGACCCCCGCACCTAGTGTTGCGGACGTCACCAGAGGTCGTAACGTTAGCGTAGCGAACCTCGGATTGGCTAACGCTAATTCGTGAGGAGAAAGATATATTGTAAACCGGCAAAAAAATACAGTTCTCTTGATTTCTACCTAACCCACGTGTCGTTTGTGAACTTACAATTGAGAATAGTTTTTCTCATTCGATTTTTTTGTAGGTTTTTATTTTTATTTTTGGCGTCGAGTAGCTCAAACGAACCACTCCTTTCAATGTAATGAGATGATTTTCACAATGCAGGTTCGTTGTAAAGGAGATTTTAGTATAAAACTGCATTCAACACGGCAGAAAATGTGTTTCATCCGTGTTTCGTGTTTGCTTTTATGTTGTTCACTTCTTCACGTCTTTGGTTACTTCATTCCAACAAACTCATCTTCCATTTGGCTGTCACGTTCTACGATCCCAATAGACAAAGCCTTCTGACAAATTAAAGGCAAAATTTTTTCTTTTTTTTACGGCTGTTAGTCGGTGCATGGGAATCCACCTAGGATTTCTTGCCCATTAATTGTCCGTGATGTGGCTGTCTATAGAACGGCAGATTGGGTGTGTGTGTGTTAGTTTGACACCTTTCACAAAGCAAACTAAGTGATGTGGAAGCAATGAAATTCGTTTGGCACGAAGAAATAACGAGACAGCAGGGCAGCAGCGGCAAGATGTGATCATGCAATAAAAGTATAATTTGCTATCGACCGAAGCTGCATGCGATCAGTAGAGACTTTATCTGATTACATTGGCAATGAATTGAAAATATTGGTATTTCCTGTTATTCAATCGATAATTCGGAATGTGTAAATCATTTGGGGGATTTGGAATGACAGAAATTGTAAAGAGCAGTGAGCGCACTCGCTACATGAATGCATACTCTATGCTGCAGAAAAGCATTTTCATATCAGTATTCCCAGTAGAATTTTAATGGTAAATCTCATGCGACAAACGGCCTCCATCCATCGGGTTTCATTAGACTATGTTAAAACTGTGGTGTTGTACAAAATTCAACCGCAGACAAAACTGGCACTAAAGAGTTGAATCAAATTGCTTTGTTTTCAGCAGTTTACTAAGAAAGTAGTTCGTAAATCCATACAATTTTTCACCGTTTTAAATAATAAAATCATATAATTGTATGCAATAGTCTAATAATATTGAATAACTACCACAATTTGCTTTTATGTGTAAAATTTGCGTTATAGTGTGGAGATAAAAGAAAAAATTGGTACTTAAAAAGTAAAAAATATTCATGCTGAACTTTGCTTATTTAGCAATATATTTTGTTGTTTTTTATACTGCAAACATAAAAGGGTCGAAGGGCTCTTGCGGAGAAATCTAATGATAACCGAAAAGGTCGTGTTCTGAAATCTGAACAAAGGAATACCACTGCGTGTTGAAAATCATCCAAAAAACTAGTTTATTATTTTAAAGAAAGAGTGTAGTTTATGTTTTTTAATTAATCTGTTTCAACCAAAAACCTGAATTCGGGTTATTTGTGGTGAATAGTGCACATTTTAAAAGCCATCTGTGCATTCTGTGGGCTGTGAGATCTATTCATGCAATATATTTAAAGTTGCTGGGTACATTAACATAATCAGTTTTTAATGATCAATTTGAGTTTGAATATGCCTCATTGTATACAAATAACAATTTAGTTGCGGTCATAAATAATGCTATTTTTTTTTTTACACATAATGATGGAAATAAGAGAGCAAACTGGAAACACATGGATGTGAAACATCAAATGTTTAAAATTGGGTCTGCAGCATACCAACAAGTTTCTTTTAGACCGAATTAGCTTAAAATCACTAGGTGCATTTATTATTTCAATTTCTTTATGGTTTTTAGTTCCCGTATAAATTTGTGAATAAAACATACATATAATTAATTCAATACATCGAAAGTTTGCACTCTTTTACTTAACTTTGCTATATTATATGAGTAAAAAAAAGAAACTCCAAAAAAAAGGGGGAAGGAAGGAAGAAACTAATGGAATAATATTTTTTTTTCTTCTCTTTACAGTCTCGATTTACGTCAGAAGACAGTATCAGAGGCAATGGTTTTAAATTATTCAGCAAGTGACATCCGTAGTAGGTCCTCTTTTCACATGGAGACTTCACCTGCGTATTTGTTGGTGAACGACGTGCGAGATGAAGATGAAGGTATCTATCGATGTAGGGTGGACTTCCGCAAGGCACATACCCGCAATTACCTGGTTTATATGGCAGTCGTAGGTGAGATTCTAGAACCCGGCTCAAGTACTCATTGGGGAGGTGTATGGGGTGGTAAAGAAACAGAAACGACCCAAGTTACATTAATTAAAGACATTTAAAAGCGTCTTCATTATCAACAGCCATTCAAACTCGGTCGAGCAAGTTGTTGACGAAACTCAACAACTTTTCTCGTCTCAACATTATATAAAAGCATGTATGAAGAGTAAGAAGCATGTTTATAAATAGGCTCTTGGATGATATAGATTGACGCAGGACGTCTTAATTACATATACAAGAGACGATTACCAAGTGAGTTGATGCCTTGCCTGTTAATGTCGCCGCCAAGTGGTGAAGAAGTAACGTTTTGTTTGCATAATTTTATTCATCTATCATCTTTTTTTATTGTATAAAGTCTGTGACACTAAATGTTTTGACGATTGTTTATGTTAAACATCCGAACATTAAAATTTAGCGGCGGAAAATTAGCTTTCTTATAATACATGGTGATATTAAAGCTGCGTAAATTAATTCACAGATAAATGCATCGCATAAAAACGGACGGTGTGTATGTAGTAGTCGTGTTCTAAGTGTTTTGGTTGTTTATGCTTTTGTTTTTGTATCTTTTAACGTCACAAACAGAAATACAGACATCTAAAACACCTGAAACACAACTTTTTGAATTTGAATACTACTTCATATGCGTAACTATGGTTTTCTTAACTTTTTGAATGCAGTTAGAGAGTATTTGTTGTTATAGATTTGCACAAGAATTCACATACGGGACATGAATGGCTTTTGTGTTTAAATCGTCAACTTTGTTGCATTTTTTTTGAATGCGTTGAAGGTGGAAAACTTTTACTTATCTCCACATAAAACACTTTTCAAAATATTTTTTCTTTAGATTTTTTGTTCGTTTGTGTTTTTTTTTTTAACAGTCTCAAAACTTCCAAATAAATTAACGTGATTCGCATTTTAATTTATCAAAAAATAAAAACGCATTCTTTTGTATTCAGTTGCGTGCATTAAACGGCAAGTGAAATGACATGATATTGTACGAAAACTGCGTCGATGTAATGTTGTTTAAAGGTTTCTTTTGAACAAACTTTATGGAGTGGAACGAGTATGTTTTACGTGTTTTGTTCAGGCATTTCTTAAAAGGCTAATTTTAAAAAGACAACGCAATTTTCTTTATGTAACCACAAAAAAATAATCTTTTTTGCAATAATTCACTGTGCAAAGAGATAAGAGAACAAAATTACACTGGTATAACAAATTTAATTTTTTATTAGCTTTTTTTGAATTTTTAATAAATTTATTTATTTTTATTTTTTTTCAGTTCCACCCAGAAAGCCAACGATACTTGGTGAGAAGGGATTGGAACTCAACAGTGTAGTTGGTCCTTATAACGAAGGTTCCAGTTTTTTCTTGTCGTGTGAAGCTGTTGGAGGTGGGTTTTGTGGCATTTTCTTTTCTTTATTTGTGTCCAAAGTAAAAGTCTGACCAATCGAATAGATTTCCAATGATGGACAGGCTCCGTTTTCTTCACAGCAAAGTGCAGATTGCAAAATGGATACTCGGCTTGTCACTTTTCTATTTCATTCCTTTTCAGAGATAACTGACAGGCAAATTCCTCTGTCATGGTGGTTATCTAAAAAAAAAAAAAAAACCTAACATTTCCTGACGCCTAGAAATATCATTGCCAGCAATGACAACATTTGACCCGTTAGCAATCACACGAGGTTCCTTCCTTTGCCTCGGTTTCTTATCTTATCGAGCAGGTGTTGAAACATTCATTCATACAAAATAATAAGCAAAATATCAGTTGACCCCAAACATCTATTATGTAATAATTTACGTGCAATGGTGGGGAAAAATTTTTTTTTTTTGATATAGTCATTCAAATTCTACAACACTGCACATAAATGTTTACTTGGTATAATTTTGCTTTATTTCATTAGAAAAATCTACAATTCCACGTAATGTGTATTGCATTTACCAATATTGCTGCATTTTCTTCAGCATTGTTGGCTTTTCTAACACTGCAAATAGCCTTCTTAAAATAATTGGTTTATTTTTTTCGTTATTTTATAGCCTATTTTATTGTAGTCAACAAATTCTCCAATCACAAAAACAGGGCTGAACCGAAATATATAAAAGCAAAATGATTTTCAAACAATTCATCCCATTCTGAAAGCTTTTTACTATTGGTTTTATTTTATTTATATGGTTTTCTCTTTTTGGTAACTCTTGAAAAAAAATTTAGTGAAACTTGTCAGTAAAATGTATTGATTTTTTTTTGGACGAGAACAATTTTGATTTCACATTTCTTTAATATGACAGCTGAACAATCTTCCAATCTAACGATGTGGTGTTACGAAGTTCTTTTTATTTTTTTTATTTTATTCTGATATTGTGTTGCTTTCTTAAAAAAAAAAAAAATAGATGATGGAGATAAAACTAAAGCCGATAAGAATGATGGTTATGCTGGGTAATGAACCTCCCGAATTTAATTTTCTCACAGCCAAAGAAATAAAGATAATTTGTCCGGAGTGTCATGGGTAAATTTTTGCCCTCAGGCAGGCCGCCCCCTCGGGTCACATGGTGGAGAGAGGACCAGCTGTTGGATGACAGTTACGAGGTCACATCATTGGGAATTGTCCGCAATGACTTGATAGTATCAACTCTCACACGGCAAGACTTTAATGCCGTGTTCGTGTGCAAAGCCAGCAACAACAACATCACGGAACCAGCATTTACCTTTGTCACAGTGGATATGAATTGTAAGTAGTCTTAAGCGAATTTAGCAGAATTTTTTTTGTCTATTTGTATAGTGCGCTAAGTAAATCCTAGGGATTTACTTATTCGGGAATTAATCTTCAATATTAATCTCACGTCATTAATCTTCATGAAAAGAAATGTTGGACTCTTGAGGATGACGGGGATAGGTAAAAGTAGTGCTCTGGCAATGTGACCTATGGTTCAAAGCGAAAAGAAAAATGAAATAAAAAGAAAAAACGAGTTGTAGCAATTTGTTGCCAGGCCAAAAGTGAACTTATGTTTTTGAAAGTCCATTTCTCAAGGCTCCAATTTTCTTGCCATCAAACTGCAATTGGATTCACAGTAAGGGAGAATAATTTATTCTTCTTGATATCGATTTATAAACGTTGGATTTTGAGTACTGTATATACTTTGGATCGGCGAATCAATTGAATACGATACATGACAGAGAATTCGTATGAAATTCATGGTGGAAAAAATATGGGTTTAGACAATTTAAATTTTTAATAAAAATTCGATTATTGTATGAAATTGAGATTGAAAAGAGGCAATATTTCTTGGAAATCGGTTTGGCGTTGCATGGAATCGAACCCAAGCAATGAAAAGTATAAAAAAATATATAAAAAAATTTATTGCGCTGTTCCATGCAATTGAAACGATTTCTCGGAATCCATACTACCTGCACTTAAATAATTATTTATTTTTGTTTTTAGTGTTTCTATGATATACCGTACAATATTAAAATACGTATGTACAGTACATAGATATAAAACTATTTTTTTTTTACATAGGCAGTTCGACTAGAAATAGTGTAGATATAGGTAGATAAACTTGATATTGTAATAAAAGCGTGTAACAAAAAAGCTCTTTTCAACTCAACGTGAGAATATATAGACACGATGGGAAAGGTATATGCAACGTCTTTAATACAAAACTTTTCCATTAGCCAATTTGTAACATCCGACGTGAAAATATCGTATTTCATTTGTTTGTCGCTTGGTCAATCTTTCAACCGCGAGATGACAACTTCAATATATTGTAACCCATAACTAAATGCAACCACTTAATCACTTGGTTACTTAATAGAAGAGCCATTTCGAAAGTGCTCGAGAAAATTGTTGAGTAAACAAACTTGACATTAAAAAAAAACAAGAAAACTTAAATATTTAAATATTTATTTGTAATTAGTTCTTATTTTATTGCACAGTAAAACCATTGGAGGTAAAAATCCTGACATCAAACCGACCTCTATCCTCCAATCGTCGTTATGAGTTGGTGTGCCAGTCAATAGGCTCACGACCTCCACCCATCATAGCGTGGTGGAAAGGAGAGAAGAGAATGAAACACACCGAGGAGACCATATCACCAGACACAAATGTCACCACAAGTATCCTCATCTTCACACCCACCAGCCAAGACCATAACAAAACGTTGGCATGCCGAGCAGAAAATCCTGCCATTCCTGTTAGTGGAATCCAACACACATGGAAGCTTAACGTTCATTGTGAGTACAAATAATCGATTCTAATAAAGAGGTGTCGTAGTCAGGGAAACCGCATGCACCTAATTTGCAGTTGCTTAGCATTGCAATCATTGCGTACCGAGTCAATTCTTTGGGTTTTGGGTTTTAGAGTATGCAGTGCACCGAACCATTGCTAGTTTTATGTGCGACTGCGCCTAAGTACAAATGAGGTTCGAACTAGTAGTCAATTTGGAATTGAGGGGACGAGCAGCCATAAAAAACAGTGAAACCTCACTATTACAACCTCCAGAATGACCCCCTAGAGAAAAGTCAGCAGCACAGCAGTTTTCGGAGTAGTGCACAGCGAATTGCTATGTAAACCGGCAAACAGGACCCTCCTTTCCTTCCTCATTTCCTCTCCCATCGTGTTAGAAAGGACTCTTACACGAAATGAGACACCAAAGAAAATAGCGTAGCCAAGTCAGTATAAAAAAATATATGTATAACCGTCCATCATGCAGCACCGTGTGCTCGGAATTTAAAAATGAAATCCAAATGAATTACACGCTCGTAGAACGAAACTTCCTTTTTTCTTCGAAAAAGGAGAACGAGAGTAGTCTACTGAAGACTCGGCTCGAGTTAGAGTATCAAATTTAATTTATCCGATTTGATTTTCTTTGTAGTGCTCGTTGCTCGGTGCAACTCATAATTAAAATTTAACTTTAACGCGCCATATCTTTGCCGTAAACTTCCATTGACCTGCAAATAAATTGGATGCTGTGACTAAGATATCATCTTAAAATTACTGTTGTCCTTTTTAAAAGGAAGAGATGAAAACTTTGGAGACTTTAAATTTCTATGTATCAATCAATATGGTAAACATGCAGAAGTTGCTTGTGCGTGTTCTCGTTCATAATAACGTTCGTGATGGAAGACGTTGGTTTAAGTAAAAACTAGCGCGTATAATGTAAGAATGTAATATTGTCAACATTACGCGATTGCCTCAAAGCACATTTTGATGAAGACAGTTTCACCACTAATTACATGCCTTTATACTTAACGCATTTTACTCTTTTATTGAACATGTTTGCATTTTATTGAACATAATAATCACAGCAGTGAAGTGAAATTGTCCAAAATACACCAAGTTGGTGCAATGGAATAAATGGGGAATTTTTATTGCACTTTTATGATTTGCAATAAAAATTGTAAGTCTGTAAAAAAAATTTAATCTTTATCTTAAAATTTAATTTAAATTTTTAATTATTTGAAACTGAAAACCTTTTTTTTTACATGTTGCATTGCAGATCGACCTACTGCATCGTTGATGCTTGGCAATTCTTTCAATATTGATAACATTCGCGAAGAAGACGACGTGTATTTTGAGTGCACTACTGAAGCAAATCCGTCCACCGTGAAGGTTCAGTGGAGATTTGAGGTAATGTAAGCTTACGCAATTTATTTCAGTGAGTGATCCTCTTCTAAGGGTAATTCCGATAACAAATTAGATAATCAAGCCATCGACAAGTGTAATTTACTTATAGTAATCTGGTAATAGACCTAGTCGAATTTGTGCCCACCAACACTGAAAATAAATTCTTCGTTTAGCAACAGGAAAGGGATAAAAATGCAGTCCGATGAATAAATAAGCTGCTAAATAATTTTAGTTGTAAACTAAAATGACTTTTTTCCGGTTGTAACGGGGCTTGGGGTTCTCCAACTTCCTGCTAAAGTTTAGAAAATCTTTTAAGACATTTAGTCTAAACTCTGCAGAATTTCAGCAATATACTATGTTCTTCCTATAACAAGACCCCATCGATTTGGATTCCATTCGCTGTGGCTTTACTGGCATGTGCATTTCATGGACATTTGTGGTCATGTGTGGGCATTTGATGATCCAAATTTTAGACTCCATCATAGTGTACTGTACATTATTATACAGCAAAGCGTTATAGTATTGCTATATAAAATCATGTTGGCAAGTTTAATTGCATAATTAAGATGTAATATGCAGTTTTCAATTTTAATTTTAACCAAATTAAAAAAAAAAAAATGTTGCACGAGGGTGTAGTTGCTTATTCAATAATTATATTAATTAGTCACGTTTGAACAAATTTTACTTTAAATCCATTCTACACTTTTGCTATGTCTCAGACATGATTGAAGACAACACTTAAAAAAAGATATAATTTTAAATTTTCGTTAGATTTAATCTCTTGTTTGCGATGTGTCACGAGAAAATTAAAAATGAAATATAATTTCTAGCTAGGTTACACTACGAGGTGACTTTTTACAAATTCCCTAAACGATGGCGTTTTAAGTCAGAACTGCCTTGGTTAACATCAATGATGATTAATTAGGTCTAGTAAACAAAATTTAATCCGCAAAGAAGACTTGCAATCTAGTCTTTTTTTATATTAAAATTTACCTACTTAAATCTATTTATCAGTTGTGGCCGAATCAGGCATTCGAACTGTCAATAGGTCGACAGAATTTATTTAAACTAAAGTTTGGCTATTGACGATATCTAGTTAAGTGTCTGATACCATCTCCTAAGTCTAAAATCTCACCCTTACATCAATAAGTTTATGAGTATTAGACAAAACGATACAAAAACTAATCGTACTTTCTAGAAAGAAAAAGTAATCAAAAGATGTCATTCAGTCGAGCATGACATTGTTTTTTGTCATTATAGCTCTTTATTGTTAAATTATCACAATATTCACACATAAAAAACACGCTTCCCGTCTCATATTGGATCAAATTACAAGAAATAGAAGCCATTTGGAAAAGGAAGACGGCCTAAAGTGGCCGTCCTGCAAGTACACTTGATTTTTTTCTTTCTTTTTTACTCTTTTTTGTGCCCATAATTCTCTGTCCACCGAAGTCGAGCTATCAGTAAAATCAGTTGACAAATGCGAAGGGCACTTAACCCATGTGTACGCCTGATATGTAAAGAAAGCACTCCAGAGTCTTGATTTATTTCGTCTCTTCCCCAACACCGATCTCATAACGGTTCAGGAGACTTCTAGATCGCTTCCGATAGAATTTGCTTGCACGAGAAGAAAAACGTGATAAGTGTTCCAAAGCCCATACATAACGCAACTCGAAGGAAACTTTCTTTGTATGCGTTCAACAATCTTTTTTCTTCTTTTTTTTTTGCATGCTTTACCCGATACTTTTTTTTCAATTTGAACTTCAAAAGACCAAAGCAAAGCTTCCGAATAAAAACGAAACTGCAAACGAGATTGTCTTTTCTTTTTCTTAAATAAATATTTGTTTGGAATATCAATCGGAAAAAGTATTTTTTTTTTAAAGAAAAGTGTTTTGTTTTGTTTTATTTTAGGAGCTGTGAATTTGTTCATTGAAATTTGATTTGTTGTCTATTTAAGGGTAAATCCCTGCGAGCTGATGTGGGCAATGGCCTTATTACCAGCAATCAATCGCTAGTGCTACAATCAGTTCGAAGGACACAAGCGGGCAGCTATTCCTGTGTAGGGATTAATAGTGAAGGTGAAGGCGAAAGTAATCAGATAATGCTGCGCATTAAACGTAAGTACAGTGTAGTGTAGTGTAGTATGAGAGTAATTTATGGGTTATTCTAACATCGTGGTATTGGTAACAATGCAATGCGTTCGAGGCCTATTCATCTTGCGTTGCAACAAACAAACTGACAAGTTTATTTCGTATTGATTTAACGTCAACACCTGACTGAATTTACGAGCAAAATGAGATATAAAACAATTTTTTTTTATCAAACTCGGACGACCCTCAAAATAAACCACCTGAATAATTATATTTAATTTATCAATATAATTCTAATCTAAGGTTGTTAACATTTTGAAACTTTCATGCAATTTTCTTTTTAGCTTGTCATTTTCAACATTATAGATGATTTGAATTCACCAGCAGCTTATGAATATTCATCATTCGGAGAAAAAATGAAATTCTGCTGACTAAATTAATGAAACCTGCGAAACCTATTTTTTTTATTTGTGAATTTTTTTATTTAAAAAAAAAAAAATTTAAAAACTGTTGATTTATATTATTGCAGATATTCCAGTGTGTAGAGACGGGCAGAAAGCCAATTACAGAACAGCGAGGCACGAGACAGTCACTTTGTCGTGTGAAGTTGACGCCTACCCACCGCAGGTACAGAATCCTTCGTCTTCTTACATGCACAGCCAATGTTTACCGTGTTTATTTACCTGTTCTTTATGACAAGTTGACTTTTCGTTGGGCGTTCAACCATACTAACAACATCGTGGACGAAAAACGTGCCCTTATCACCACCGAGCGGCTGAAAAGTTCACTAGTCTACACACCAAGAATAGAAAATGATTTTGGTGTGTTATACTGTTTTGCTTCAAACGAGATGGGAACTCAACATAAACCCTGTGTTTTTACACTCACTGCAGCAGGTATGGTTTATTTTCAATTACTTTTGATCACTGATGTATTCCAGTGAGTGGTAGTGGTGTGGCGTACGAATAATATATTTTCATTAAAAATTCTTCACTTAGTTTAAAGCGTTTCCCTTGTAATGAATAAATCCGTTGAATCAGTTTCGTAACTTCAGGGGCACATGGCGCAGAGCAACAATTGGGCCTCAAACCCAACCGCTTATGGGGCTCTGACGCAGCTGCACCACTTCAGCCATTGGAGTTAGCCACTGTTTTAAACTTTTATTGGTACTTTTTATTACCATCGTTTGAATGGTTTTTATTTTGATGACACTTGGAGCAAAACATCATGGGTAAACATTAACTGCTAAGACGCTTAAAAGAAAATTCCTCGGATCTCGATCAATTATTAATGAAGTGCCATTGTTATTCTCGTATTGGATTTCTGCACTTTTAACAGAAATGGCATTGGCTTTTTACAGGCCCGCCTGATCCTGCTTACAATTGTACCATAACAAACGAAACGGACACTTCGATGCTAGTTGTTTGTCAATTCGGATATAACGGCGGCCTTCCTCAGACATTTGTGTGTCAAGTAAGGGATGCTGAAACACATCAGGTAATTTATTTTTTTGATTTTCCCTGACTCTTAAATTTTTTTTATTATTTTTTTTTATCAGATTAAAATATAAAAAAATAAATGTTGATAAATTTTGACTAATTACACATCAAAAAAGAACCGAAAGCGCATTCGTGGAATTTAAATTGAAGGAACCAGTGGAAATAAGTTTCGATATCTTTAATCAAGTATAAAAAAAGAAAAGAAAACCGGGATGAAGGAGGAAATCACTATTCTTTTTAGCTTTTCAAGTTTTATTACTGGTGAAAGGCAGATAAACATCAAAGTGTAGAGTATTTCACTATCTAGGCCATACCAAACTCTCTAAAAATACTATTCCATTGGAAACTTCATTTAAGCGCACAGGAAACTCAGTTGCAGATTTAGATCTCTTTCAATTTCGCGTTAGACTGAGAGAAAGTCAGACTAAAAGAATCAATGAACTACAAAACCACCCTCAAGACTCTTTGTTAGTGACAAGTGGAAAGCAGCAAATACCGTAACAAAAAGTACTACTACTTTAGAAAGAGGGGAAAAATCGTTAAATCTTCTTCATGAAAAAAAAAAAAAATGTATTATGAAAACGGAGGAAATACTGGAAGAGGAAGAAGATTCTATTATTAGAGTTAGGTTTATTTATGTAAGACGTAAATCATGAAATTGTGGATGCAGTCTGCATTGCCTGTAATATACACAATTCGGAAACGAAGGGCAATAAAATTTACATTTTGATTCATTCACTACGCGGCTTTTAAAAATGTGTTTTTAATTCGGTGTCAGCAACACGTCCAAAATATACTGCGGTTTGTCCTAAAGTTTTACAAGGAAATCTGAAATTTGTTTATTTTCAAGCGACAGATAGTTTTGCGCAATTTTAGTTTCTTCTTATAAAACGAGGAAAGGAATTGCGACTGCATTTGCTATGCAGTGCGTGAGTTTTTTTGTTTAAATCATCCTAAACAAACCACAACCCCTAACTTTGAGTTGAAAAATGTTTAGAATTGTGGCTGTGGCTGTTGCATAAATAAATTAAATTCTCGTTTTCATTTTTCTCTTGATAAATTGCAGAACACGTGACATGAAATTACATTTACGAGACTAAAATAGTAGAGTTTTTAAAGTCTCATCTTCGTGTCCTACTTTGTTTTCGCTATGGGAGAGATGTCCCATTATGAGAAACATACGATAAAAATATTTGTATTTTTTAATATTTTTTATTGGTGACATTTCCACACTATTGCGCTATTAAAGAAGAAAAACCAAGTGATTTATACTAATTTGTTATTTTTTTTGCACTTGTAAGGTGGTTACGAAACTCAACTCCTCCCAGCCGTCCTTCCACGTGACTCATCTTCCTTCTAACAGCCGCTTCCTCATCTCAATCTACGCTGCTAATGCCAAAGGCAGGAGTGAAGCAACCATAGCAGCAGGAAATACTGCTGCAACCACGCATGATGAAAGCTTTGGTAAGAAGTGCTTTCAGCTTTTTTTGTGTGTTTCAGTGATGTTAATTGACAAAAGGGGAAAAAATTCGGTTGGTAGGAAAAAAGGAGATGAAATTGGCAAGAAAAGTCTCCTTTTTTTAAATTTATTTTATTTTATTTATATTTTTTTCACAGATATATAAACAAAAGTAAGTGTCCGTTAAGTTAAACATTTATAGATAACAAGAACTTTCTAGTTACCAAGCATTTACAATGAACAAACAAGAGTTTCAAGAGTGAAAAGCTGTCCGGAAAATACATTAGGCAAAGATATGTCTGCTAATTCTTTGCAAATGTCTCGACCTGTATTAAATTACTAAGAACAAAAGCTGTGCACGTCTTTTATAGCCCTCCCATTAGTAAGTGCAAACATCTGACGATGTTGCGTTCAATAGACGAAACCTAGGCTACATATATGCAGTGAATAAAAGGAAGAATCAGCTCGTGCTGCCTTCGTTATTTCGTCTTGCTCTCCTACTGTGAGAACAATTCATTGAGGATAATTCTGCATGAACCTCCCTACCACCGCCGTCATGAAATACCAACAATTTATTCCAATAATTTGATAACATCTGGAGCACATTACAAGTTGAATGAATGCAAACAGACAAAAGATCAAAATGTTAGCGCCCTTTCTCAGAGAAAAGCAAATTGAATTCGATTCACTCGCTGAAATTTGGAATCCTTTTCAGATGTCGAAGCCTGGTTCTCCACCCTTTTGGGCGCAGCCTTGGGTGCTGTGGTGATTCTAGCATTCTTAGGCATTATCTTGATCGTTGTGGTTCGCGTGCGGAGTAGATGCCATTGCAGCCGAAAAAATTACGAGGCCGAACGAACTGACAGGTAAAGTACGAAATAAATATGTTGCCAATTTTCAAATATTTATTTTAAATTCAATAATTAGAGCAAATTAACAAGCACTGGTCTGATTTATGTAATTGTAAACTTTATTTTTTTTAATTTAAAAAATGATTAATGGAGTTGCGTTTTCTCGAAGCCCGCAATTATATTCCATGATAATTCCCTGTTAGTTATTGGTTTTTTTAGTTTTTTTTTTAATAGCGAGTCATTGAGTGTCATTTTTCATTGATTAAATCTTGTCAAAAAGTTTTAATATAAAAGATTGCTGCTATCGTTATATGAGTAGTAGCACAAAGGGTCTCCGTCCATGGCAGATTTCGTATTGAAAATGCACGAGATATCATAAATGTGAAATTCTAAGAGATGAGCACGACCCTGCTATTAAATATTAATGTCTACTTCGTCTTGATGATGTGCGTGAAAAAGAAATACGACAACAATATCAAAACGCATGACCCTTGATATTTTTTTCTTCTTTTTTTAAAGATGAAATGAGAGCGCATCATGTACCGAGTTCGTTTGACATGGGAAATCATAATTTTGTTATACATTTATAAATGCCACGTTGAAATACTAATTTAAATTTATTGGCAGGCAATTACCGGATTTAAGAAGGAAATTGAAATAACAGGCGGTTTGTGACTTTCCATTTGTTAGTATGCAAAATTCAATTTAGAGTTAATTAATTGTTTTCGCCTGCTAATATTTGCGTGCACAGATGGCTTTAAAATCGAACACGGTCTCTCGCAAAATGTTTTATGGAACTAACAGAAATATAAAAACAAAAAAGGGCATAAAACGAGAACAAGTGCGGAGATAGCGCGTCCCTCGAGTGAAGGGCTCTAACGAGAGCAGGGTGAGACAATGTGCGTTACCCAGTTTTTGCCCCCTAAAACACTTGTTTTTGTTAATGTAAGTGTTGGCAATTTTAGGTCAACGCGCAGGGAATACACATACATATTTATTAAAGCAGTGAAGGGTTTTTCTAGGCATTAATACGAGCAATCCGGACCTTGTGTGACACTTAAGCACTAAGATGGAGATGATCGTGTCTCATCAACGTCGTGCACGTTGTATACACAGCTGATATGACTTTTAGCGTGTTTATGTTTTACATTGAGGGAGAGCAAAGAGAATGGGAATAATTTCATTAGCTGCATTTCAAAAAAATCCTTGTCTCCTGTGTCGTTTGTAATCGAATCCAATATGACGTCTATTTCGTTCTCTTGGTCGTTCTTGCAACTTGTGTCAAGGAAAACTGAAACGCGATTCGATTCACGTTTCAAGCATTTTTCTGTGTTAAGGTTAAAAATTCCCGTTACGGTGGCATTATTTTCAATATGCCAAAGATATTAAAGTAATTAACATGAAATAAAAAGTGGGATATTCAGAATGAAGAATTAGAATGAGCATCCAAGGGCTGCTAGAATATAACGGTTTCTTGAAGTTGTTGTGAATTGTGAGCATAGCACAATTCAGACTGGCTATTAAATTTTGAATTATTAATAAATGTGAGTAGTTTACTATTTTTGCAGAAGAAAACAGCTTTTTCTCCTTCGAGGCTACATAAAAACTCAATTTTCATTGTAATATATGGCCGAAATTATGTGTTCGTACGTACACGTTTCACTAATGCCAAGACATAATTTGTTCGTGAGAGTAACAGAAGTGGAAAAACATTCCAATTGAAAACTTTTCTCCTTTCTACGTGCAGAGTGGAGAACGAAGTTTTTTGCCTTTTATGTGGTTCATGCAATGGACTAGGAATGATTTCATTAAACATTTTAACCGCCAGCTCAACATTCTGATCGTGAGTTTATTTCTACTCAATCTCCCTTCGTTTTCATATTTTAAGACATTTCTCAAAATCTTACTTAACACCTTGCGAAATAGATTTTCATTCGTTGGGATTTGCTGTTTCTTCAAACAGGTCGTGTGTAAAATCCAATTAGTGTAATGAAGTGTAAACTAAGTTTTAAAAAAAAAGACATTCTCTTTCTCTCTTTTAAATTATTTGAAACTATTTGCGCTTTTTTTGGGAGCACGTTTAATGAAAAAAGAAATGTTAGTTCTTTGGGCGAAAAATTATTGATATTAAATTTGAATCGGATTGGTGGTTGCAACTTCAACTCTAAGAGATTTGGACAATTTTTTTTGCTGGTTTGCTCTCACCTAATATTCCTTGTGCGGGAAAAGAGCAATAAGACGCTTAACGTGAGTCATATCATAAATTCATGATTAAGAATTTCACACAATTTTCTTTCTTTTCTATTTTCTCTATTTGAATTTCATTCCGTTTACTACAGTCTTTCAAATGCTCGGTAATTAGACTTCACACCTCATCTCATATACGAACAAGAATGTGATTTAGCTGCTGAATTTATCAATATTTGCATAATGAAACTAGAAATTTAGGTGGTTTTTTTCATACTGTATAAGTAAAAGGAAATTATTATTGGACGTTTGACACGTTTACGATTTTTTAATGGAACGTATTACTTACAATTTTTAATTTTAATTGTAAAAGAATTTTAATTATGCGCATGAAAACACCGTGATGCACAACACCGTATTGATGCAAAACTGCATTTTGTAGGTGCAAAATGGCATAAAAAATTAATTTTAGTATTTCCATTTAGTGGTTTCAGCTTTAACAGTTTTGTTTTATATTTCTTGCATTGTTTGTAGGCGGAGAAGGAAAAAAAAAAAAAAAGAAAAAAAAAATCATATGACACGTATAACTGAAATGACTTACATCTTGGGCTCTAATGTTTATGATTCATTTTGCGAAATAAGCAGCCACCTCGCAAACCTATTGCATTATTTGAAATTTATTGCTTTACCAAAAACACACGAGTGTGTAAAAGGCCCCAGTCAAAACAAATTCCAGTTGCATTCGCAGTTTTAAATATGCAATTTACTGCATGTGCTGGTTGGTCAGGGATTAAGTAACACAATTAGAAACTCATGGAGAATTCAAAACAGTTTCGGAAAAATTATCAAATATATTTCACTTGGAAGGGGGGGGGGTCTTTGTTTGTGAAATTGCTTGAATAGACGCCAAACTTTCAACTTCAATAAAAGTGAACTACAGCCATTTTTAATTCGATTTATACAAAAAAAACGAAATTGAGAGATTAAATTTGAACTTTAATAACCAACATTTGCTATGGTGTAGTTTAATAACATTCGAATGAAATTGGTAAAAGAAATGTAATGTTTATTACTGCAAACGAGTGTTGTAGCGTCTAATTGCCTGACTCCTTAAATGACATTCCCATCTGGTCCTGATCAAAACATTTACCGATATTGGTTTTTCAAAATTGGCTAACCCAAACATTAGCAACACGAAACTTTGTAATACCAAGAACATGAATCGTTGCAACACTGGTTTACTGGGCTTTAACAGCTGTTCTAAAGTAAAAAGAAGAAAAAAACTTAAAAAACAACAAATTTATTTTTGACGTAAGCAAGAAGGACATAACCAATTAAATTAATAATCAAAATACAAAGCGAACAATTAAATAATTAAGAGTTGGGCGCCCATAACTGACGGATGCCATTTTGCAACATGTAAATACTAAATTAATAAAATATTTCTGCGTTGGTTTTCTTGGACTGACATTTTACAGAGTAAATCTACTTTTAAAATGCTTTCATATGTTGATATTTTATTTGTTTTAAGTTATGTTGTATGCATATTGCAGGTCGCATATTCCACTCCGGAGAGATTTGGACGGGGAAATGGAGGAAGGTGAACCCAAACGAAGTCCTGACATCATTCCCAATAACACAGGTCTGAAGGATTTTGAAGCAACTTTTAATGCATGTTTTTAAAATTGTTATAAAAACTCATGTTTTTGGTATTAAATATTTATGAAAGGTTGTTTTTTTTCATCTTTCTTTCTAGATCAAGAATTTCCTTCTGTGAAGGTGAAGTGTGTTCAACCAAAGTGGGCTTATTGCACACAGGGTCCTTGCGATAACTGCACTCAAGCAAATATCCGAACATTTAAAGGAAATTTACCTCACGATAACAACTACAAATACCAAATGAGAAAAATTAGTCCAGTTGAGTATCAGTCTTTTCTTGTGTTGCAAAAAGTTTAGTAATAGATGTCTCGTGTGATTAGATTACACTTTCTTTGAGTTGAAACAGTTGAAGTTGAACAGTTTAAAACATCCATCATTAAAGCCGCAAAGAATTTGTCTGGGTGATTTTCTAAGCTCAAACGTCAAATAAAATTTGTATGTGTACCAACTTTGACAGGAGAATCATCTGCAAACGATTCCTTTAATAACAAACGATTTTTACTACGATTCTCAGTTGTCATAGTGAATCACGACTTTAGTTATTGATGATTTTTGCACCCAGTGGCGGATTTATGGTCTGCAGGGCCATATTTGTTCAACTGAATGAAATTCTTTGAAACACAAACTGCAAACGGCTAAAGCCTGAACGCAAACTCAAAATACTTAGGTTTATTTACATTCAGTTCAAAAAAAAATTTGATTGTTAAATTAATTTTTTTATCTTATATTTTGGAACCTAGTGGACATTTACAAATGCCTACTGGGTTCCAAAATATAAGGGGAAAACAGTCACTGTTTGTACTTTGTAACTTTTGTTCACATGTAATTGTAATAATTACTTGAAATGTTTGTGTTTTAGTATGAAGATAGTATTGAACAAGAAATACCTCTTCATTTGAATGCTCGAGGAAACCAACTTGAACAGTGGCATTTGCCTGAAATTTCAGAGCTTGAGATACAAGGAAAAACAGATACAAGTTTATGAGTTAAATCAGTTGATCACAATTTTTTGAAGCAACGATACCACAGGAAACATTACTGTCACATAAATGTAACTGATTTTGAGAAGTAAGGTAAAAATTCTCAGGTTGCTGTGATTGCTTGGAAGTCAGAATTGTGCCTTTGAAACTGATATGTCGGCTGCAGTCGGGACAAAAAAAAAAAACACGTTAAGCACTAAAAATTGTTTTCCCTGGCACTGTCATAGGATTAGCATTTTTGTAATGGTCTTGGATTTCGAATCAATACTGGGTGACCAACAGAAGGATTTTGAGAATTAAGATTCAAGCTGGACGCTTTCAAAGAAAACATTTCAATAGTTGTTTGAGATTTGGACAGTGATTGACAGCTTTTATTTTCATCATTGAGAGAAGTTTCTATAGTTCTTTTATATTCAATCAAAAAAGGCTCCATTTTCTCCATTGACTTATAGAAATTCGATAAGTCAGAGTGAATTCACCCTTAAATATTTTTTCAAGTTGTTTAATGAGAATTACTTGTATCTAAGACTGAAAAAGAAAAAAAATGCCTTTTAACTTTTGAAATTGTAGGAATGTAAAAAAAAAAAAAAAGAAAAAAAAAAAAAAATAAAAGAACAGAAAAAAAAAATTTTAATATAATTTTTTTTTTAAAAAAAAAAAAAAAAAAAAAAAAAAAAAAAAAAAAAACAATTAAATGCCAGGATTTTTACACAGCCAGTGTCGAAAACGAGGCCATGAGATCTGCGATTTCACATTCACTCTGAAAAAATAGATAACCAAAAATAAAACGGATGTCGCCTACAGAGATACAAGAATCAAGATTCTTCTTTACACCCAAAAAATAAGAACATAAGAAATCTGAATAGAAAAAATAAAATAGAAAAATAAACCTGAAGGGCAGAATTTGTTCGCTTCACATTGGAATGAATTGGAATGTCGATTTCGTCAACTTGCTCTAAGTCGTCGTCGGGATTACATGAATCTTCATCGTCGTCACCATTAGCTCCTTCATCCTCACTGCAATAAACAACGAACAAATTAATGGATTCCATTAAAACAAATTTAAAAAAAAAAAAAACACCACCTCAATGATCCCAAAACATCTGGTAATATTTTTGCGAACATGTCTTGGACTTTCTTGGAGCCCTCAATACCAAACAAATTTCCATCTAAATCGACTTTAATCAAATTCTTCTTATTTTTCATACTGTCTAGAATAATCAACGCCGTATCTGTCTGAATTTCGTTAAAACCGACATGTAACTCCTGTAAAAACCATAACAAAGTAATTACTAAGTACTCTAAAAAAAAAATTTAAAAAAATTGATAAATTTACTTCTAATTTGTGATGACGGTCCTTTATTGCCGAAGCAATTAAAGCCGCGCCAGCACACCGGAGCAAACAATCACCAAGATTTATCACACGCAGCTTATTCAACGAAGTTATCGCATTAGCAATTGCTCGTGCACCAATTTCAGTCGCCGTGTTGTCGTTTAGATTAATCACTTGCAAGTTTGGATTCTTAGTAAAAGCGTTTGCAAGATGTGTAATCCCGTCATGATAAATTCCATTTTGCGGCATCGAAATCTCCTCCAAAGTGCCGGCAACCTAAATAAACAATTTATAGCTCATCGCGTAATGTTTATTGAGTTTTGATTTACTTTAAAAAACTCCGATAACGCCGCAGCTCCTTCGTTTTCGAGACGGTTTCTGCCACAGACAAAAATTCGAAGACAAAACACAAGTTTAGCAGCCAAACATTTTTTGTGACATTTCATCAATGTGTCCGCCAACATCTGACCACCACTGATTCCCAATCCGTTATTATTTAGTCTTAATTTTTGCAATTGAAAGCAAGTTGGGCTCTCTATTAAAATTTGAATGCCTTTTACTCCAATGAGACCAAACGCATTGTCGCTTAAATCGAGTTCGGTGAGTTTAGCATTGGCGAGGATTAAGCCGCCACTTAAGTAATTCTGAAAATTTGAAGGAAGAAAAAAATTCTTTTCTAGTCATTATATTTTTTTATATAAATATTTTTTCTTTTACTAAGGCGTCAGGAATTTCTGTTTTAAGTCGGCCCGTGAAAAGGTCCTTCCATAGTGCTCGTTTGAATTCCGGATGCGATTCCAAGGCCTTGGCAATGGCCTTAGCCGCTGTCACGCTTAACGTATTCCCTCCCAATGTTAAAGCAGTAAGTTTTTTACAGTTGCGGATTGCGTCCACGATCTCCTTAGCTGCGGAATAAACAAGTCAAAAGTCAATTACGTTCGTCGAATAAATGGTTCGAATCGTACCATCGTTTTCCGAATCCAACTTAAGTCCTAAGCCGGCGAAATCTAATTCATCTGAATCGTCAACCGAAGTGTTTGCTAATCGCTCTACGACGCTAGCGATATCGGAATTGGCCATATTTTCGAGAAATTGTACTTAAAATTTCGGAGATTAAAAACAAAGTTAGCGCGCCAGATTTAACTGAATAATATAGTGCACTCCACCGCGGATATGGCCGTTAAATCTGTTCCCACAAAGCAATGCGTCCGTTCAAACGAGCACCAACGAACGAATAAGTACACGGTCACGCGGTATGCTCGAATCCTCGTGCGGTCACGAGGTCCGCGCGGATTCTCGAGTACCCTCTGACGGGTGATACGAAAACTATTATTTCTTGTCGCGCGCACACGTGTGTCCCGTGTGTCTCTAGCTTCAATGGAACAGGTAAATAGCGTATTTTCTTTTCACGAATAAGTAATAATATCGTTTTTCTCATAAATTCAGGGTTACGTCATTGTTAATTCAGAGAACCGCTTTTTGTTGCTGCATAGTCTCTTGCGCAAAGTAATCGCGGAGAAACAGAAAGCAATTGTGTTTTTTAGTTCGTGTCTTTCGACCAAGTACCACTACGAAGTCCTAAATTATCTTGACGTTCCAGTAGTATGTATTCACGTAAGTCAATTATTTCGTAATGTACCAACAGTTCAATCTAAATTAACGTTTATTTGCTTATTCAGGGCAAGCGAAAATCATCGAAGAATACCGACACGTTTGTCGAATTTTCCAATTCGACGACGTCGATATTGTTCTGCGCCGATGTTGCAGCAAGAGGTCTGGATATTCCCGAAGTCGATTTGATCGTTCAGTTTGATCCGCCCGACGATACCAAGGAATTTGTAAAGCGAGTTGGTCCGACTGCACGCGGAAGAGGGCGCGTAGTTGTCGCTTTGCGACCGGAAGAACTCGGCTATCTAAAATATCTGAAAAAGGCCAAAATCACGCTCAACAAATACGAGTTTTCGTGGGCTAAAATTCGCAATGTTCAGACCCAAGTACTGCGAATTCATAGCTGTGTAATAAGTTACGATCCCTAATAATTAATTTTTCTTTTGGAATTTTTCTAGTTGGAAAAATTAATCGCAAAAACGTATTTTCTTCACATTTCCGCCAAAGAAGCGTTTAAGGCGTACGTCAGAGCGTACCGTTCGCATCAACTGAAGCACATCTTCAATGTCGCTACTTTAGACCTGAAAATGGTTGCGTTATCGTTCGGATTTAAAGTGCCGCCATCCGTTAATCCAACCGCCGTTCCCAGGAAAAGTCCTGGTCAGAACGACCCGCGTGCGAAGCGGAGAAAATCCAATGTAAAATCAATGAATAAAACAATTGTAAAAAATTAAAAATCTTCAGCAGTTCAATATTTTTTTAATGAGAAAATATTTAAAAATTCAGTATATCTAATTCAATGACATACCTATTTACAATATTTATATATAAAGCAACTTTTAAAAACAAGATAATAAAAGAAAAATAAAAACACTTAAATGTTAAAACGTCACTCTTTTGGCACACAGTTATTCGACTTATTACCTCCCGAACCGTCAAACCAACCAATCGAATTCAATAACAAGTCTCGAGATTCTAAACAAAAAAAACTGGAATGTCGTGACAAATGACTATCAACTAATCGTTTGCAGTCCATCGTCCTTCCTGTGCCTCTGCCTTTTCCCGTCACTGTTTAAAATATTCTGTTCTGGACCCTTGTTAGCGGACGATTTCAACCGAGTCGGCCTTTTATTAACGCCACAATTCGGTGGAATACAATTTGCATCGTACTCTTCGTCCCTTTTCCACAGCGGAGATTGTGGATCCTTGCGTAACTTCATCACCAGCCTCGGCGACCGATTCAGTTCGGTTTCGTCGACCGGCGACGACGGAGGCGTGACACTGCCATTACATCGTGCGTCATCTTTCGTTCTAGATTTCGTCGACATTTTGGGTATTTTATAACCTTTCAGTGGAGTATTTGAGAACAATGTCTGTCTTACTTTGACACTCTCCTGTCTTGCCTTCTCTCTCAACGGACTCGGAGTGTCTTTTTTAACCTTTCCGTTTTTATCGCCCGACTGATCCGAGCACGCTTGCGGACTTTTCAACCCCCTCAGCCTGTCAGTTCGACATTTGTTATCCGACACCACCTCCCCCTGGTCTTTCGCCGGCGATTTGCCAAACTTATTCGCGACCCTCAAGCTAGTTACTTTCAAATCCGACTGCGATTCGTTCGTGCTTTCATCGTCAAATATCCTCCTGCACCTGTTTTGTGCCGTTTTACTCCTCGTTTCACTTTCACATCCTTCGTTTCTTCTCAATTTTGCATCTTGTTTCACGTGTGTTTTCTCATAAACTGGAACTGGGCTTTCAGGTTCGGGCGCACCTCGTCGCTGTCGTCCATTTACGTAGGTTTTTGCATAGGGATTCGGTTGCTTCTCTACCGGCTTTTTGACCACCCCGTTCGAAATTTTGTGTTTATACGGTGTTGAGCTGCTTTCTTTTTCTTTTTCTTTGTCTTTGTCTTTGTCTTTTGGCTCCAAACAGCAATTCAAGTCCCACGAATACAACTTATCGTAGATCGAATCGCCGTGAGACGCGTGTACGATGTTGCGCTGTTCTTTTTCGGATAAATGTTGGGGTACGTTGAGCGCTGCAGCCTGCTTGTAAAATATCTCTTCGCGTAACCGAAACCACTTATTGTTTAGTTTCTCACGTTTGTTTACCATGTAACACAAATTACGCACCTAGTAGGGAACGATGACGCATTAGTTAGTGATAAAATACAATGAAAACCTGTTAAATTTACTCTCTCCAGGTCTTGTCTTAAATGGACAAACATTCTCATCTTTGCGTGCAAATTATCTTGTTCTTCGCGGTCAAGTCCGTCCACTTCCTCCCATCTGGGCGGAATAAGTGGTTTTCCATACGCAGCCTGTTAAACAACAAAATCGTGGTAATAAAAATGTTAATTTCCCAATGGTACAACCAACTTACCGTTCGTTTTAATTTCCAGTAATTTAAAATAAAATCCACCATGTCTTCGTCGACGTTGATTGCGCTCACCACATCTTTCGTTTTAACATAATCCTGAAATTTTCCTTGAATTTCTTTTATCTTTTCGTCTCTTCCATTCGCCTTTTCTTCGGAGTTCATTTCAAGTCTTGGTTTTGGCGCTTTTTTCTTACTCTTCAATTTCTTCTCGCGTTCCTCCATTTCACTTTCAGAGTCCGAACTTTCTTCGTTGCTTTTTTCCCGATTTTTCGAATGTTTAGGACAATAAGACTTTAAAAAATAATAAAATAAATTATTACCGGAAAAAATAAACACTGAATTATTGCTTACTCTTAATTTAAGTTCAGTCCCCTTTTGATCTCCAAATATGGCCCCCATCTGCAATCCATTTTTAAATGCACAGGTTACATGATAAGCTGTTTTACATGTTTTCACTGAGCATTGGATGCAAGCTCCGCTCCGCTCACGACATAAACAACACACCAAAGCCCATCGACTTGCCTAAAACCAACAAACACAATTAAAAAACAGAATTAAATTACTTCGAAAATAATTTTAACTAACTGGTATTTGAGATATCTTCACTATTGGTTCCATTTTATCCACACAACCGATTCCGGCTTCTGGTATCCACAATGCACAGCTGACGTGAGCCCATTTCTGCGAACAGCTAAAATTTTACACAGAAAATCAATTATACCTCAACTAAAAAGAAAAAAAAAAAAACCTTTACTTAGTTGTTTTCATGGCTCCACCCTTATTAGGACACAATTGACAATTTGGTTTAACTCCCATTGCACATGTTTTGCACATCCAACTACCTTCCGGAATTTTAGTAATTCCATAACAAGCTTGATGGACACATATATCACACGAATCACAAAACACCATCTCATTACCATCTTCCGTATCCGGCTATAAAAACAAAAAAAAATATTTTTTTTAATTTAAAACAAAAACAAATATTCATTTAATTTCTTACCGATCGACAAACATCACAAAGAACATCTTCGTCATACTCAATGCCAAGACCTGCATGATTCTGTATCGCAGATTTCATGTTGTTGTGACACTAAAAAAACAACAATAAAATTTAATAATAATGAAAACAATTGAAATTTAAATTATAAAACCTGTTGCTCTATTTCTTCTATCACAGTTTCCATTACAGTTTCTTCCACGGGGGTCAATCCAAGCGCAGTTCGTTCAGAATTGACAATTTTCAACCACTGGACATCGCAATCATCCAAATCGTACTGACACATTTTCTCAGCTTGAGCCAAAATATTTGTCACTTGATGCGTTTCAGCGGAAAAAAATTCATCGTGCGTAGTACGAATTAACTTCGGCGGTCTAAAAATGCAAATAAAAAATAAAAATCCGTTCCTAAACTTATAAACAATAGGTGGTAATATTAACGTACAATTTAAAATTCCTCGATTTGTCTTTTTTCCTAAACATGCGGACAATGCCATCTGGTATTTCATCAGGATTGACAGGTACTTGAACACCTTTCTCCCATTCTTGTTTCCAGGGATCGCTCAATACCCAAAAGTCTTCAGAAGACAAAGGTTCGCTGTCGGGTAACTTCATTGCACTAATCAAATCTTTACGAAATAGCTATTGAAACAAATAAATAAATAAAGATTGTGTTAAAACGTTTCCTGCGGAATTCGAAGTGGTTATTTTCACCCAAAGTTGTACGTTTAGATGTTGTGGTAGTTTAAATGCTACTAGAATTTCACCAAAAATTATTATCACTATGTCGTGAAAGCCAAATTGATTTAACAACAAGCACGGCAATATAAAAATTAATTTCGGCTCGATTTGTTTCCGGACGAAATTGGAACTTCAATATTCTCTGAAACTCGTTTACGTCATATTGATTAGATAATTATCGTAAAAACCTTACCGAGCTAAAGTAACAACGTTATTTTAACTCAATAAAAGTCTACGATTTCCACATTTTGGGTGGAAATAAACGTCACCATAAATAATATTTTGGAAATAAAAAAATTAAATGAAACCTCAGCTGGCTGACTGCGTGATGTTGTGTTGTAAATAGTATGTGTTGGAATATCACCGTATGCTTTCAACGTCCACGGACCTATTTAAATAAAAAATGTAAATTATTCATGCGCAAAAACAAACTATAAAATTAATTAGCTACCTTTATCTTCGTCACTACTGTCGCTAAAGCTTCTCTTTTTCACTTTTTTCTCCGATAGTCCTAAAGAAAGCGAGAAAAAATAAACATTGCGATCAAAATAAAGGATAAGACGATCGAGCATTTAATCACCTTCATCCAACTTAAGCTGCCGTTTGCCTTTCAGGGCCATTGTACGTGATATTTTGGAGAGATAAAATATATTTCAAAAAAAATAACTATAAACCTATAAGAAATAAAGAAAGAACAAACAAATAAAACCGTTTAGACATGCGTATCACTTGAAACAAAAATCAAATGTCTCGTTTATCACAAATTGTGCACCTTTAAGTACAAACTATCAAAAATTCCCAAAAGTCTGTCACATTTACGGCATAAATACAAACTAAACGTGTACAATGTACGACAACACGGGGCGATTTTTATTTCAAAATCAGCGAATTCACGAACCAAATGGTCATCATTAGGCTTAGTGTAGATGGCGTCGTCATTCGACGTACAACGGACGTGCCCTTGAAATTTTGAATGTACAAATTAAGTAGATGGTCATGTTCTTCTTTAATTAAGTAATTTCAATTATTTTTCCACAATAGTTGTTAGCATGTACAATTTTGTAAAACGTGAATGGAAAAAAAATAAGCACAAATTGACGTATCGTCTCCTAAGGGGTCAACAGAAATGTGCAGTCTTTTGCTAATTTCCGACAAATTTTTCTTGAAATTGACTCACACTTAACTTCACAGTTAGGTGCACTGATTTACTGAGCAAACGTCCTGAAAAATCATCGTACACGTCGACAAACTGCCATGGTTTGCATTAAAATTGCACGATGCAATAACGTTTGGCGCCATTACAAATTGCATAGAACGAAACCGAGTTCAAAGTAAAAATTTAACCGGTCGTGACGTAATGATTTATAAACGTGTGCAGGTAAACCGTTAACTGATGAGGTGTGAGCTATGAGAGCATATCTGTAGTGCTACATAACTGTTATGGTACAGATAAGCTCCCATAGTCGTGATGAAGCAGCAAGTGGATCTCAGTTCTCCGGTTTAGAGGCGAGCTTTGACTGCCGCCTGTTGGGAAAATGAATAATTAAAAACCAAACTGGTCCGTGCACAGGACCGCTGTATTTCATTTATACTTTTGGCGGTAATAATAAAAAGCACATTTAAACGCTAAAAACCAGTTTACTCACATTTAAAATAAAATTTAAATGATTATCAGATTAAATACGACCCAAAAAGTGTGAAAAAGAACGGAACATGACACAAATCCAAAATAAACAACAACAAAATAAAAAATAAAGAAATAAAAATAGATTTTATTTTTATTCCAAAATATAAAAAAATAAAAAACTATAAAAAGATTAAAAAATGCAATTCATTGAATACGTTTGTCCCTTGATAAGATCTGCTTAAAGACTTCCAGAACAATAAATAACACGAAGGCGTTTCACCAGAAATTGTACTCTGAAATCTTAATCAAATAAGTGATAAATAACGGAAATTGCATTAAACACCTAAAAAAAAAAAGTGTCATAAAAATATAACTGGTCGACAAGATAAACAAAACTTAACCGTCACGTGATTTTAAATATTTAATCTACGGGTAAAACCCAACAACTGAGATTAGTTTTGTTAATTTAAAATCAATTGCTTAACTGATAAAATTAATACGTGTGAAACAATTTTTGAATCTAAGTTTTTGAATTTTTTTGAATTTGAGTTTTTGAATTTAAGCTTTTGAATTTTTTTAAATTTGAGTTTTTGAATTTGAGCTTTTGAAATTTTTTGAATTTGAACGTTTCAATTTTTTTGAATTTGAGTTTTTGAATTTTTTTGAATTTGTTTGAATTTTATTTAGGATTCACGAACGTGGAATTAAAGAATCGCGATTATGTACAGTGTCATGGTACAGTCATGGTAGTCGCTGCATAATCATTCATTCTTCTGATTTCTTTTTTTGTTATGAATATGAGTTCAGAGAAGTTGGTGCTTTACGGGTAACGTAACAGGTATTTAACAAGAACGAAAAATAAAAAGAAATGGATGACGCAAGGAAGTTTCCACTGGAAAGAAAGCCTCGGGCTACTGAAACTGAAGGTCATCAACTAATCAAACATGGAGGAATGCACAATACAAGGTCACGTGATTCGACAAATGTCATCGCCATTTTAAAGCGACTTAAACCCAAAAAAAATAAAAGATAAACTGCTCCATACAAAAAAAAACAAAAAAAAAACAAGTTTTAATGACAGAACAAGAGAAAATAATCAAAAAATTAATTAATTAATTAATTAATTAATTTAAAAAAAAAGTTAAACAAACACATTTTAAAAAAAAAAAATAAAACTAAATAATATTTTTGTTTTAAATTTAATAAAATAGAATAAAATTTAAAAAATAACAAAAAATATTAAACCAAAAAAACAAGAATATAATTTTTTTCATTTCCAAGCGACTAGAAAAAAAATACGTTCTCGTATTTAAAAACTTCACCGTCCACCTACACAAAGTTTTTCCAGATGAAGAGGTCAAAGGTAATGTCCTCATCCACCCCCTCAGTAAAACAGGTTACCCGGGAAGCGAAAAACGAGTTTTGAAAATTGTTTCAACCAGCAGTGTCCCACGAACGACCAATGAAAATCAAGTTTGAAAATCGTACGCACTCCATATAAGGAAAGGAACGCCGATGACGTCAGTTAGAGATGCCCCTAGGCGGAGTCCCAATTGGTAGCGCGGCGTTTCATTCATAACCGCACTGGTCCCGTCCCGCGTTCCCTCATTCACGCGTTTGCACTGCATTCGGACTGGCGTTTGTGTACCGAACCTCCTCATGGATAGAGGACCTTGTGTCATGCCGGATAACGATGTCTTCGATGATGACCAAATAGTTCCAGACTGTACACTTCCGCCTAAGATTGAAATGCAGACCGATACTATCCCACACGAGGTAAATCCTGGTTTGCTTGCGCCGCCTTGTTGTTGTTTTTTTTTCTTTTTCTTCTTCGTCTTCTGTTTCTCTCGTTTTTCCTTCAAGGGAGGGCGTTTAAGTGAGTCCAACACAATCTTTTAGATATTATGAAATGCTCCTGGTATCATGGAATGTTATTCGATGAATCCTAAACTTTGTTTTCGTTTTAAACGCTGGGAAAATGTGAAGAATTCATCTTTTTTTATTTGTTTATTTTTATTTCTGTTTTTAGTGTGTGTTTTTTTTTTTTAATATTTATTTATTTATTTGTTTTTTTAAGATGGAATTGGTAAGACACTGGAAAATTACCACTATAATTTGATTTTTTTTTTAAACTGTATCTAATTGTTCTCAATTAGATTAGGTATTATCAAATTATAATGGTATTTTAAATGTTCTAACAAATTATATACTAAGAATTGCACATAGTTTTATGGTTGTAAAAATGTTTTTATTTCATTCCTCTGGTTTATGAGATTTTTCACACTTGTTTACGAAGTAATTTGATTACTAAACAATCTTTTCTTTTTTTTTTTTTTTTAAAAAAACAAACAAGAAAAAAAAAAAAAAAAGGTTTACAATTTTATGCTACTTCAACTACATCTCTGTCATTACCACTTTGTTTATGGGTGTCGGTAAACATTTCTAACTCTAAAAAAAGTAAGACAACTCAAAGTAAAACATGTTGCTGCATCATTCATGGGGTCCAGTTTTGTGTTTTTAATCCGCATTTTACTCAAAAGCAGACCATAAAACCACTCTTGACTTGAAATTAGCAAAATTATTATGTTTTTTACCTGTATTTTTTTTATCTTATCAATTATCAACCATTTGTAAATATGTAAATACCCTAGCAACAATCTTTTTTTTTATTTTTTTTTATTTTTATAGTTTCGGTTGAGCAAAACTTATCGAAATTGGGTCAGAATTGGCATAAGGAAAGTCCGCTATGATCAGATTATTTCCTGGTGTTTAATTTCACTTTTTTAAACCACCTTTAAGCATAAACTTATATATCAAAACTGATCATCAATTTTCAAAGGTGTTTTCGTGTGATTATCGTGTCAATCAATTCGGTTTAAACTTGAAAAATTTTTACTTTTATTTTTTTTTGTATATATTTCTAGGAATATTTGTTTGTTTTTTTGGTTTTACACGAAAATTCACTAAGAAATAGGAAAGGAAGGGATGAAATAGCAGAGTAATGGGGGGGATAAACTCGAAGGGGGGTGTTTAGAAGAAGTTTTAAGTAGTAGAACAGCCTCGGGTCTAGGATGACCCAAATTTAAAGACAAACTAATTCAGGCCAATGATTGTAACAGGTTGTTGTAATTTTTTAAATAAAAATGATAATTGATGAGCAAAATTCCTTTTTCGTGGATTTGAATTTCGAAAAACCGAAATTCAGATGTGAAAAGAATGAAAACCGGGACATAATGAATTTCGAAGCGTCATTTTCTCATTTCTGTTACGTCTAGTAACTTGTAAGGATCAATCTGGTTCAACAAGTTACGTTTCCCAAGCAGGGAGACATGTCTGCAGTAGATTAAGAAAGAGAGAGAGAGAGAGAGAGAGACGTGTTTTTATTGAGCAGTTTCATGGTTCAATTATTCAATTTAAAGTTTAAAAAAAAATTGCGGACTGGTGTTCGGACTTGATGGAAATGTTTTAGTAAATAAATGTGGGGAATTGCAAGTGAAATGTTGTAAAAATAATATAAAAATGCGAGCACTTGAAAATTTAACCCTAATTCCCATAGGATAACATAGTACAACTGAACTTCACACATTAACCACATCCTGTGAATTGAATTCCAAACCGGTCACTCAATAGGGGGCAGCAAGGGAGCAGAGGGGTGGGAGTTTGGGGCAAAGGGGACCACATGGAATACAAAGAAGGGTACAACAGGTACTTTTACTCATCCCTTGCCCTTCTCAGGTTGGGTGACGTCATTGAATTTTTAAGAAATTCGTAGTTTGATGCTCCATTTTCGAGAGTTTCCTTATTATCTAAATATTAGATGACGTAATGGTCATTAAGTCACATATTTACTGATGTAATAGATGTAAAACACATCCTGTATTAAAAAAAAAAAAATAAGATAAAATTTAAAATTTTGTAGGTTAAATTCCTTAAAAAAAAAAAAAATTTAAAACTTAAAGTAATTTCTTAATTTAATTTTTTTGCTTTACCCCTCGAAAAAAAATATTCATGTCGTAAGGAATTACATATTCACACGACATGCGATCTGCGGGTTTTTTTTAAATGTTTTAATTTTTTTCGAATTCACCCGCCAATTTTTTTGTTTGTTTTTGAATTCTCGCAAATCTCACGATATCAATTTCCATAGGCGAAAATTCAGAAGCCACGATCGACAAAACGTCATAACGTCATAACTAACTTCCTTCCTTTTTCCTTTTTCCGCAGACCAAAACTGAGCTGGACGCATATTTGGCCAAAGATGAATGGGCGGCAGTTGTTGCAGAAGTACGAGGAAACCTTGTGGCAAATCCCGAACCGCTGTTGCCGATCGACCTCGACCTCGACCACGACCACAAACCACGGCGAGAGAGCGCCTCGCGCGTCGACGAATTCTTCGAGGAAGAAGTGATAGATCCATCGAAACATCATCACCTCATGCAACAGTCAGCGTCGTACAGGGCAACTATGGCGTCGTACAGATCGTCGTATCACCACCGTCTACCCATCCCCAACTACCCGCAAAAAATCACCCCCACGCCGGCGTCCATATTGGACGACGACGTGTTCGTCAAACCCAATCCCGTGTGTGCGCTGGCCGATGTCAATAACCGAACGTCAATCTCATTGTGGGAGGACATTACGTCCAGTATTCGCAAACTGGACCCCGAGAACGGGGACTTGGTCAACGCCAGCGAGCTGGGTCGTCCTGTCGCCATCAAAACAGAACCAGACCCGGACTCGTTGACGTCGTGTCCGTTCGCGACCCCCGCGCCAAACGAAAACAACAACATGAAACCGTTGGCGTCGACATCGTCGAATTCGTATCCGGTCCTGCGAACCTCCTCCACGTTCCACTCGCCCGGAGTTCAGGGATTCAAGTTCACCAATTTGGGGCCCCAGTTCATGATGTCCCGCGTCTACATGCCCCCGACTCCGCCTAGCTCCGAGCCTGGAAGTCCGGCGACCGACTCGTTCGGACTCGGGCGAAGGACGCCGCCCCCGCCTTATTCGGGCCATCCGACGGGACCGAACGCCCTGTCCATCGGTGCGGCGCATCGGGAGGTCATGGGAATTATGAAGTATAACAGACGGAATAATCCCGAGTTAGAAAAAAGGAGGATTCATCACTGTGATTTTCCTGGTAAGAAATTAAATCATTCTTTTTTGCTTTTTTTCTTTCTTTTTTTCTTTATTATTTTTACCGAAGCGATTTTAACCGGTTCATCCGGTCAAATTGCATCATAAATTAGAAAAGATTTGACATTTTTATTAGTATGTTGCATTAAAGTTTGGTAGATTTTTTAAAGAAAAAAAAGAATTGATGTTATCAATGGAGAAGAAGAAATCTCTCTTTTTCTCCCTTCTGGAGAACAAAAAAAAAAAAAAAAAAAAAGGAAATAAAAATGGACTGTTTTCAAGGTCAAATTAGAAGTTTGATGGGCGAGGGGAAAACGAAAACGAAAACGAAAACGAAATTTTTTTAATAAAAAAAAACCTTTTTATTATCTGTTTACAGGTTGTTCCAAAGTCTACACCAAAAGTTCGCACCTCAAAGCACATCAAAGAATACACACAGGTAAGAAATCGGAATGAAAAGAAAAATGTTGAGAAAAATGTTGTGAAAAATGTTGAGAAAAACAAAATCCCCGCTGTGAATTGATACTGAGAAGTGAAGCAGTTTCTCCGAGTTTGTTTTCACAGCAATATCCTTCTAACAATTATTGAATCACATCCATAATTAGAATTGTTTATAACACAAGACACAACAAATCTGTGACAGCTTGTGTTATTGATGTTTTTATTAGCGATGTTTTAGTTTCGTCCAAGGGAGGGAGACACCCTTTAATGACACCCATAAAACAACGGGGGGGGGAGGCCCATCAGATACCTCAAAATGGCTGCCAGGGGTCCCAGAGGGAGTTAATGACCCCCCAAATGGTCACAGGAAGTAACACGTGGGGGTTAATTGGTGGGGTTAAATGGGCAAACAAGATGGCGCTACGTACCCCCCTCGGTTCTTTCTGCTGTGCCCCCCGTCGTGATCCCAATAGGTGCCTTCTGGGGTACCCCTTGTGATTGGAGAAGTTGAATGGATGGGTCAGGGAAGAGGATAGGGTGGTCGAGGTGTCTTCCTGCCTGATCAGATTTCGGGAAATGGGGTTAAAGTATGTTTTGTATGTTGTCGGATGAGGTGGGGAGGTGGGGAGGTGAGGAGGTGGCCATGTTGAAATGTGATTAGGTTTACTCATCTATCGCCTGGTATTTATTCTTTTGTTCGTTTTTTCCGTTTGCAGGAGAGAAACCGTACAGATGTCATTGGCCCGATTGTCATTGGCGGTTTGCACGTTCGGACGAGTTGACGAGACATTACCGAAAACACACCGGAGCCAAGCCGTTTAAATGCAAGGTGTGCGAACGTTCGTTCGCGCGATCCGATCATCTCGCACTTCACATGAAACGACATTTACCGAAATCGAAATGACCTCATCGTTAAAAATAAACATTTATTTTTCTTCTTCTTTTTTTCTTATTAAAAAGAAAAATAATAAAAAGGCTCAAAATACTTAACATTTGTACATTTTTAATACCCATAAAACCCGTCCATTGGTTGTTTGTTGGAATTTATCGCTAGTTTTCAAGGTTGGAAAATGGATCATTCATACTTCATACCGCGTATTGATTTTCTTGTCTGTCACAAATTTGTTGTCATGATTTCTATAATTAATTTTTTTAAATTATAAATAAATAAATAAAAACGTAAAAAAAAGTTAATAATGTTTTGTTTGTACTGCCAAAAAAATCGACTATTTTTATATCTGTTGTTAAAAATGTTGTCAATTTCAAATTTGCTACCGGTAATTTATAAAACGGCGCGTTTTGAACTGCGCATGCTCAATCATCAAATTCGATCTCGTTGGAAACGTTACCCTTTGTTTACGTTGTTCTGCTCTGTTTGTCCATTGGAATGAAATATATATAAATAGAGTTAGACGTAAACAAATGTTTTTTTTTTTTTTTTAATAATTTAGTATAAACATTAAATTTGTTAATTAAATAAGCATTACAGAGTTGGATTTTTACTCTCTTTTTTTTTGTTTAAGGAAAAAAAAAAGAAAAATGGTGTTGGTGTAAACAATAATGTGAATTTCTATCAAGTGCCATCAATTTGACTTATTTTTAGTTGTTTATGATGTTAGTTTGTGAATATAATTCTCCTTGGTGCCTTTTTTAATTCAAATAATACGAATATATTGTTTTTAAATAAGTGTCATTCATTGTTGTAAATTATCATCAAGTGTCAAATGTAAATATTACGGATATACACATTATTTTTTTGTTGTAAAATGTTCCTTTTTGTATTATTAAATAAACCATAACAAAAAAAAAAACTTTAAAAAAAAACAAAAACTAGTTTTCATTTTTTATCTGTATATATATACATATATATATAAAATAAGTCTTAAAACTGTGGTCTTTGGGCCCATTAAAATAGATAATCGTCCCAGTGAGTCTATAAAACGTACAATTTGTATTCATTATCACTCGAAAAATTTCACCTCAGATAAAATGATTTAAGCAGAGTTTATTCATCATTGCCCCTAGAGCTTTGCTGCACAGATTCCTCTACTAAATGGTCCACATTTCGAGGTACCGATAACAATTTCGATAAAAATCCGTTAGAAAATTCAATTAAAAACCTTAAAATACCTTTAAAAAAATATTTATTTCGTTTTTTCATGTTATTCCTATGTGAGATGGATATATAATGAAATCTTGACGTTAATTTGACCAAAATTCAATCAAAGTCTCGAAACTATTAAGAAATAAACACGGTGTGTATTTTCTAATCAATGATAAGTTTAGCAATGTTTGTACAATTAAAAAATGTATTAACACATCATTACCCAAAGTTTTATAAGGCAGTAAAAGTCAACATTACATTGTCACTCTCCCCAACAAATAAATTCTCGAGTTAGACACGAAGAAAAAGATGGCCTGAAACAAGACCTTGAGCAGAGAGAAAGACAAGAGTTCAACAATAGTGAATCCCTACAAATTTACTGGATTTAACAAACTTTTGTGGGCCATGGGGCAATTAGGGCTCTCCACAAATGACGTTGTCTGCCACGTTATAAATCATTTTGTCCACTTAATTTAGGACCATGGCCCATTGCCATCTGGTGATGTTACTAGTACTCTTGTTCTTTTGTTGCTAATTGTGCCCATGTCTCTTTAATTGATACCATGACGAATTGTGGGACCTAAGGGGAGGCAAACAGGGGCTAGAAGAGGACCTAAGGGGGTTTAAACACTACCACTGTGGGTTATTTATAGACATTTGTTGTTCTGATTCGGCTTAAAGCGTTTTATTTTCACTTGCAATTTGTTTTTTTTTGTTTTTTTGTTGTCTTTTTTTCTCGTTGAAATTAATTGAAGTTGAAACGAATTTTTTTTTTTTATTTAAATTTTTTATATATTTTTTATTTATTTATTTATTTATTTATTTTTTTTGGAATTGTGTGTATGTGTCCACCCAAACGCAAACACCGGACGTTTGTTTTGTTGCTCTTTGTAATGTTGAAGATTCGCGGAAGAAATGAAAAGGAAAAAACAAAAAATTAAAAAATCCGAATTAAAATTGTTTTTGAAACTTAATGTTTTCGCTGAACTTCCTTTCATGTTTTTATCACGAAGCAAACGGAAAAAACGACCGAAATTATCAACGATTATCAAAGTGTAAATAAGAAAATTTAATCAACAAACTTCGAAACCAAAAACCATAAAATTATATAAAATTAAAAAAAAAAAAAAAAAATCATTTGTAAGGATACTCACGTATCCCCACTTTACTCACGTGCGGCCATTAAATCCACTTTTCTTTTTTAAGCCTTTTTTTGTGAAAAATAGAGGTCATTAGAGAGTCCACAAAGTAAATCACATCTTAAAAAATCAAATTTTTTTTTTTTTTTTTTTAATCTTCTTTTTTTTATATTTTGAAAAATCAAATCTTAATTAATACTTATCATTAAAACATCATTATCTCCAAAAAAAAAAAATGCGAAGAATAATTGAATAATTTAACATTTTCCAATGTGTGAAATTTAAATTTTTCCATTTTTTCTAACCCATTTTATTCGATTTTTTCCTTCAAAATTCATTATTATTTTTTTATATGTTCTAAATAATCCCCACCCCTAACCCCCTTATTTAAAAAAAAAAAAAATACCAGACATAACCAACCGCTCTTCAAATATTTCACCTCAACCTACGCATAATGCCCCAGGCCTAACTACATTTTCTCGTTCAAGGACCCACAACTCACGATCTCCAACGCCAAATTACATTCAAACAACTCCCCTAACCATCTTTCAACTTTTGAAGAAAAAAAAAAAAATAATAAAGTGCGGTTGGAAAGCTACGAGAAAATTCATTCATAATCTCGGTTTACACTTCAACTTCAACCAGAACCTGAAAAATTCAAACAAAACCACCCAAAAATCACCTCCAAACGATTTAAAAAAAAAATTAAAAACCGACACAACAAAGTTTCTTTTAATTTTTTCCAACGTTTAACGCAGCTCAAATTCACATATCACAACTAATTTATTGAATTTCGTTGCACATTGCATCCATATGTTCCCAACTTAAATTTAATTCAAACTTATGTAAGTTAGTGAGTCATTAAGTGATGATATTATTTCACGCACCACTTTTGACCTTTTTAGTGGTGTCATTAACTTAAATGTTTTTTTTTTTTTTTTGGAATTTTTTAAAATTTTAAAAAAAAATATTTTTTTTATATCTTTCGGTATCAATTGGAAATAACGAGTTGCTATTTAATGATAAAACCAAAACGGTTTATTTTTCATAGAACTTGTTTGCATTCAAATGTTTGCTTTTATCTCGAAATATCCTGTTTTCTTTTTCTCTTATGATTACAACTGATTAGAAACTTTTCATTTTTATTTTCAATTTACAAATTTAATCAAGCAACTTGATAATACTGAACAATTGGGTAATAAATACCGTTTGTGGAATTTCAATTTCTGACGAAATTTGTTTTTGAAATTGCTGATTACAAAAAGCATACAAAAAAAAAAAAAATTAAATTAAAATTAAAATTAAAAATAAATTTTTAGAATCATCTTTCCTATGTTATCCCTCGTTTCGATCAATTCCAAGTACCTCAGTTGGGGGTACAAGTATTTTTAGTAGCGATAAAAATAGTACAAATATATTTAATGGCATTTCTTTCAAATCTAAATCTATCACCTATCTTTTTATTACATTCCATTCAGATACAATAAATCTCTGTATCCTGCCAGGTAATGTGGGTCAGTATTCCAAGGACTAAACAACTCAAGTTTGAAGACAGCAATTTTAATATTTTCCCTAAAAAAAAAAAAATTTATTATTAAAATTTATAATAAAAAAAAAAACAAAACAAATTTTTTTTTTTTTTATCTCATTCAGATTTTTATATTTCTTCCTCTTCGTGTTTACTTGAGTCATCTTTTCAAGAAAAATCCGCTTTAAATTTTATTTCCTAATTAATCCTTCGTCTAATACTCTAGTACAGTTGCGTAGGTGTATAAGAAGTAATATAAGATCATTGAACCAATAAAACAATGGTCAATAGTTCCGAAAGATTAAATTAATCAAATGTTAAAAGTGAATCATAAAAAAGCGTAAATTGATTTCTGAATGAGATGATGAAATCACAGTGTATAATGATGACTAAGAAAACTTGTAATAAAAATTAGGTCTTGTGTTTTCAACCCGGATGTAGTAAAACAATTGCTCTGTCTATATTCATCCAGGTACAACATACTCATGCTGAATTTTAATTATCTCCTTTTATATGGTGCTCACATTTAAATTTTAGAAAATAAAAATAAAAATAAAATAATTTTTTTTATTTTTTATTTTTTATTTTTTTTTATTTTTTCATTTTTCAAACTTTTCCCGCTTTTTATGGTTCATTCACCATTTCTTTTTAAATTTAGCTTCCTTGTCATGGCCTAAGTTGGTATGATTTAAGAATCATTTGTTGCATAAGTGGAATTCCGTGAATTACCATCGGAGTGATACAGTATTGAGTCATGTAATTCAAGGACCCCCTTAGTGACCGCATCCTGTGATTCAACTCTTTGCTTCCTTCCTGTTTTGACCACATCCGAATGCATCATTCTCCTGCAATTTCATTTAGGCTAAAAATAATATTTTATTTTTTATTATTTTTTCAAATGGTGGTAACGGTCAACGGGCATTTTGGATTTTGAATTTTGAATTTTGAATTCTTAAATTTCTGCATGTAAATCATTTAGCTTAAAATATAAAATTCAAAAATGTTAATTATCGCAATTAAATTTTCCTCGCGAATTTTTGTTGACGTCAAAACAAGAACAAAACAAAAACGACTCCATGACAAAGCTACGTCATTTCGTTGGTTGCAACGAGGCCAACTGCGCATGTGCTTTAACTTAAAAAACGTCACACGAGATCTACGATTGATTTTCTCTTCTGAACCCGAGCAACAGCCGTTCAACTGAATTACCTCGACATTGACGACAGCAAAATTTCAAGATTACTTTACTGTAAACATATTGACAACACTACAGAATAGAAAGTTAAAAATATTAAAAACCGCAAAAAAAATAATAAAATAAATAAAATACTCATCAAAAATGTTTTTAAAAAAATTGTTTCAAAAACAAATCATTCGTTACCTGATATTTTTATTCATTTCATCGCTTCTTTTTTCCGAGACGAGAAAAAGTAATTCCATATTGCTTGCTGATGCACACCTTGACCCCGTTGACCTTTGAATGGGTTCACATTTTTCTCAGGTGACAATCAGTTGAGATGAGTTCATTTGATTATTCACAACTCATGAAAGGTTAATGTCCTACAAAACAAAAACGTAAAAAATAACTAAATAATATTTATTAAAAAAATAAAATGAAATTATTTATGCAATTCATAACACAAAGTTAAAAATGATTAAACCACATTTTTATTTTTTTAAAAAAATTCCAGTCTGGGCAATTGAATTCACTTACCCGAACAATTTGCTCTATTCTAAACTTGTATCAAACATTTCAAGCTTTATTTAAACGTTAAAAACAACACATTCTTTTGTATTCACACTCGAGAATTAAGTCGTTTAAACACATTAGGCTTAGGCACGGGTTACCACGCGGATTACTACATTTGTTTTTATTTTTAAGAAAAACATCCGAGTCGGGCAGATATTTAAGAACTTGTCCGACTTTTCCCTGCTAATATTTTTCGTTCTATTTTAAGTTAACAAATCAAAGTTCGAATGTTTAATTATAAACAAGAAACATTAATAAATTATATCTCTCGAATGCATCATCACTCTTATCAGTACGTCACGTTTATTGCTAATGAGCTAGTTTATCTTGACTTTGTATCAATCTACACGATATGATACAATACAACAACACCACATTGTAAATCCTTCACTCACGAATGCCGGACTTTTCGCTTGGCCGCCATTTTTTTTTTTTACCTACACCGACCACTAGATAGATGAGATTAGCGATTCCAGTCACGCGTAAAGGTCAAAGTTGGGAGATTGGGCCTCGTGGCGGGATGACGTCGATTTCCGTTGTTGAGGGTGATTTTTGTACGTGACTTGCCGCTTTAATAGGGTCTATACTCATTAATTTGCTAGTTTTTCTTGGCGTGTGGCACTTTTTTTTTGGGTGGGGTTCACAGCCCCAGGTTGCAATCATCTTCAGGTGAGATGTCGACCAAAGAATGAAAAGTACTCGAGGATTTTTAACTAAATCCTCGAGGTGCATCAAATTTCAATTTTTTTTCCCCTCCAACTTTTTTTTGTTCTTGTCCAACAGAACAACGAAACCAAGATGGCGCCAAAGCGGCCGATCTAATCCACTTAAAACTTTATTTTTTTGTTGTTCAGTAATTACAAATTGGTTAATCCTTAAATTTGCCAAAGGTTTTCATGCTCCTGGCCTTGGCGTTTCTTCACTGGGGTTTTAAACAGGTGTATAAAAAGAACACAACTTTGGGCCCTTTGCTCGACACCACTTTAAAAGGGGTAAAACCAGTGTGGGAATCGGTGAACCCCAAGACCCCCTCACCTAGAGGAGGGGGAACAAAACCTCCTCATCAGCAGGTACTAGGCCTAACGGGGTTCTCACATTGGCCCATTCATGCAAACGGAAGTGGGGGGAGAAAGGTATATAAGAAAGTTTAAGCTTACTCCGACCCATGGGAAAGTAGACAAGGGGGTAGAGATTCAAGGTTGGGGAATAATAATACAAAAAAAAAAGAGAAGAGAGAAGGGAAGAAAAAAAAATAACAATGTGAGTCATAACAATGTGTGTGTAATAAATAAAACTGATTGCGTTTGGTTCTCAGTACGAGGGAGATTTAAGTTGGAAATTTTCTTGTAAATAATGTAAATTGGCTCATTAATATGGTAGATCGCATAGCTGCGGTCATTGTTATTCAGGTGACATATCACCTTTTACATATTCACTAACTTGGACAGCTTATTAATTTTCCCCCTTTTTTTTAGCTTAGAAAAATGCATTTTTTTGCCTTCAAAATGAAAAATTTAATTTATCTCATTCCAAGAATAAACACAAACAATCCCGGACCTGAACTGTACTTTTTTTCCTTCCGCGGCGGCCATGTTGAAAATGTTGACTCTGTTGAATCTGTTTCTGTTCTGCGTTGTAATTTTGTTAATAAACATTTTTCTTGCACGTCTCAACGTATTTACCACGACTTTAAATCACTTACATTAGTTATTCACACGATATAAAAAGAATAATCGCCTTTTGGCATTGGTTTTGAACGATATAAATAAATTAGTCCAGTCAAAGCCACTTTTTCAATGAATATTAATGGGGCGAAAACAAGTTCAGATTGTATACATTAGTTTTTAATTAGCTTCTAGCCAAATCCCTACCGTACCGTATTTCTATTTATTGGACCTTCAGGTATTGAAAGTGTAGAGTATAGTGTAGTGTAGTATATGGGCGGTGGGAGGGCGAGCGGCGAGGGGGTTGTTGTTAAGAGGGGGGTCACAACTTCCTTTACACCCTTTTCTCTCTCTCCGACTACATTGTTCCCTTGGCTGGTTCACAGACCCCAGACCCCTCTCTATTCAAAATCTGGCCTTTAGTAAGGGGGCAATTCCCCTCTTTTTATTCCTTACCATTATATGAAACGATTTCAAACATAACTCTCCCCACAACATGTTACCTTATACAGTTTCTCAAATTTCCTTATTTTCCAATTTTAAGACTGAAAAAAAAAAGGGTAGACATAAAAAGCTTACTTATTACACATACAAATATTCAAAATGACGACGGCGAAAATATTGTATATTTTTCTTCTCACAGTCCCTACACCTGTTTGCTAGACACCTTTCAGGTGATTCCCCAGGACCCCCCTTTTTGTTCCATCTGAACCTGTCTGTGGCCCCCTCTACCCTCCTCCACTAACCTGTATGATGTAATGAAGACTGAGAGGGCCAGACATTGCATCAGAGGGTGTAATGCATGAATAGAACTTGGGGGATATTTAACACAATAATGTGAAAATGAGTGAATAATACGACTTAAGTGTGGGAAAGTTGACTCCTGCCAATTGAGGGTAAATATTGAAAACGATTTTACTATTACTATTTTACTATTTGACTATTTTACTTTTAAAACCGTCCCGAATGTTATAATTAATAGCGGCTAAATTTGTTTATATTTTTTTTAATTTACCAATTATAATTCGAGCTACAGCCACATGCAATTATGTATGAAATATTGTTCCATGATATAATTACGAAATTTATGATGTAATTAATTTTGATGCAGTTAATAAAGCTTAAAATGCTAGTCAAATTAATTCGTATAATTCAAATCATTGCAACACTTGATGGATCCTGTTGGTGGAAAATCTCATTTGTTTTGTAATGGAAGCAATTCCTAAATTGTCTAATTGTAAAACTTTTTTTCTTGTTTCTTTCTTTAAATTGTATTTTATTTGAATCCTTTTTGGGTTGGCAGAAACAATTTCCTAGTTGCTTCAGGCTTTTGTACTGTTTCTGACATCTTTGGAATGCTGTCAAACGGAAACAAAAAAAATAATTGAGCAACACAAACCCCCTCAGAAAAAAAAAAAAAAGAAGAAAAAGACGCAATAAAACAAAACACAATGTTTAATAAAATCAAATTGAGTTTATTCAGTCGAAATACAAAAAAAAAAAGACTAAATAAAATCGCCAGCACATTTTTAAGCTTAAAAACCTACTTTCTTGCCACTTTGTGAACTGCTGTTGGTTACGCTTAAATTAAGTTTAACTCGTCCTTGAGATTAAATCATAAATCTGCCAAAGTGAACAACCTGACGAATTGCAAGTTGTAAATCAACCATGTCAAGAAAAGTTAAACAAATTTGAGCCCACACAACAAGGACAGCAAGAAAAAGAAGAAAAATTAACCGAAAAGACGAAAAAATACAAAATCAATTTTGTCGGCCCGTGGGTGCCATCAATAATTGAATACTCGAAAGCAAACGGATCGAGTCTTTAAATGCATCGCAATTATGATGTTTACCGTGATTATTCAACCAGAGCTTATTTGTTGCGTAATTACACCAATTACAGAACACGAAATCAATTTTTTTGTTGCTTTTCAAACATTTATTCAACAATTCGCACAAACAAAGCTGCTATAGCAATTACATCAATTTTTGTTAACACATTCATCAGTTGATATGTTATTCAACCGTTTACCAATTTAGAAGTTAAATTAGAATTTCACAAAATTAATCATTTTCAATTGTCCAACAATAAACATATATAAGGAAATAGTGGAATCATGTAAAAAAAGGCACCGCAACGCGCATGCGTAGAGGCACACAGTGAAACAAAAATTTGGCTCCAGTGACAGGCTTGACATTAAAGCAGCTTACATATCATAACCACCTAAAAATAGAAACAAACATTAGATCAACTGCCTAATCCCAAAAAAATTCAGAAAAATTAATCAACGAGAAAATATAAATAGATCTCTAGAATTGTTCTCAAACAATGGCGGACATCTTTTTCCGCTTCAACACTTTGTCGGTCGCAATCGCAGTCAAAATCCATGGTTTTAACTTAATGTCATTTAATCAATCTTTAATCAAAATGCTAAATTAGAACTCGAACAGAGAAGTTCAAATCCCGTAGTGATTTGTAATCTAAAAAAAAAATATATAATTTTTTTTCTTCTTCCTTTTTCTATTTTAATAACCATTCATTACACATTCATCAATTACTGCTGAATCATGGGTTAAAATGGAAAATAAAGGTTGCAGTTTTAAATGTCATTTACTGACATTTCATAGCAAATTTTTCAAATCCAATATCAAATAACCAGATCGAAAAACCAATCTCGAAAAAGACAATTAGCATTTTGATAAAAAAAAAAATACATAAAAATAATAAACTAAAGAGGGAGAAAATAACAAAACAGCACAAGATTTGAAAAGGGTGTAGAAAAACAATGTTGAGCCTGTATCATCTGATAAGCTTGAATGTTGTCCTATCACAACACGAACTTACCCTGAAGACTTGCACGTGGGTCATTTTAATTGTCCCCTTGAGCAGCAGTCAAAGCCACAACTGAAAAATGCACCTCTTCTGGATCACGTTCTATAAATTTCTTGCACACTTTAGCCGCATCCTATACAATTAAATAAATAAATACATAAAAAAAAAAAAAAAAAAAACCTTCGCATTTTTCTCCCTCCCATTTCAAATTATTTCAAATCCAAAAAAAAAAAAAAAAATCAAACTTCAGACCGTTTTAACTATTTCAAAACAAAATGTTCACATAAACAAACAAAAATAGTGTTTTATCACGTGACTGCATCATTTTAACCTTGGTAATATCTATTTAAAAAAAAAAAAAAATACAAAAAAAAAAATACAAAAACTGAAACTATCCATTACATAAGGCAGTTAGAAGGATATTCCTTAGGGTAGAATTTAAAACAAGGGCCCATCAAATTCCCCCTCCCCTAATCCAACTTTTGCTCTTGTTTATATTTTAGGTCAATTGTGGTGTAATCTGTCCTGAGGATCTTAGCTCTTCCACTCGTCTAAACCACCTATTATTTTCTTTCGTCCTCTCCTCCCTCAAACAAAAAAAAAAAACAAAAATAAAAATAAACCGTCGTACAAATTCCCTTTTTTTTCCTCTATAAAGTGCACTTTAAAATCGTACAGTAAACTTCTTTTTTTTTTTTAAATAATAAAAAAAATTAAGTACCTCAACCAAAAATTTAGTTATTTTTTTTCGTGACCTGTTTAAAAATGACTAAACTGAATAAAAAAAACAAAAAAAAAACAGATCCTTGAATTGTATCCTATAATTTGAATGGAATTGGAATGACAAGACATTCACATCTAAAATGTTAAAGGGGAAACTTTAAAAAAAAAAAAGTTTTTAAAAAAGTAGAACGCCAAGCTGTCTGCGCAGTGTTCTTTTTTTTTTAATATTTATTTTCGTTTAACCTATGGGAAAAGTTTCGAAAATGATCACGTTGAGGTTAATTAGGATGTGGAATAAATATAAATGAATTGAGAAGTTTTAATGAATATGAAGGTAAACCCATTCGGAAAGTTGTCAGGTCTCAATGACCTTTCATCGCGAGACAACTGCAGTTCAAGGATCTTGAGGGGAACAAGAAAAGAATGGAGACAAACTTCTTGACCTCTGACACCATTTTTCTTCAGGTGTTTGCATATGAATTCGCGTTTAATTTGACGCCATAGTTTAACTTTATCAGCGACACCGTGTGAGAAAAAGTGAAAATAAAACCCCTTTAACTGCACGCTATTGCCATCTACCGTCAAAAATTATTTTTTTCTTAACTCGCACGTTTGACTAGTCTCAAAAAAATTATCATTTACGATAGAAATTTAGTTTTTTTTTTCTTCTGTAATTAATAAAAAATAAATTTCACCTCAAGAAAAGTAGACTCAGTTGTAGCTCCATGGACAACAGCCGAATTCTTGCGACCATCTTGAAAATTCGTATTAATCAATAAATGTATTCCCCATTGAATTTTACGTCTCACCTAATTCGTAAAGAACATTTTCAACGTTTACCAGCGTCACAAAATGCAAATAAACCGGCTCCTCGGGATTAGGAGTCTGAAATTCAATGTTATTAAAATTAAAAACCAAAAACACAATTCAAATTAACCATACCGATGTTTGTCCCTCCTGTGCGTGTTGCTTATGAGCAGAACAAATCTCCTACAAAATCAATCAACATTTAACCCAAGTAAAAGTTAACTAAAATAACCATGAAATAAATACTTCGTTCACTTCTAGAATTTTCGCCTTTTCGAGTGGCGCCAACGCTTTGGTGGCATCGATGAACTTTTTCAAGCTTTTGTCGGCATCTGTCGAACAACAAAATGCAATTTTTTTTCAGAGAAAATTCTTAATAACCCTTTCAACACTTATTACCCAATTGAATCCGTTCCAAATTATTGGCCAGAGCATGAATTAATGCAATTGTTCCGCAAGCGTTACTAATAGTCTGCTTAATAAAATACACGTCAGATGTCAAAGTCTTGTCAGCACTTTCATCTTCTTTGGCTATCTCTTGTCCAACCTAATTTAAAAATTAAAACAAAAAATTAAAACAAAGAAAATTAGATTTTTTTTTTTTAATTTAGGATTAATTAAGTTTTTCATTTCTGGCACCTTTTCGTTAAAAGGAAACAAGAGCAGAACAGCAATTACTGGTTGAGGAACCATTTGGAGCAATTCTGGGTCCAAGCCCAAAACATCAACGAGCTGCCAGCTTGCTGGTACACCAAGGTTTCTAACAAACTAAAAATTAAATTCAAACAAAAATTAAAAAAAATTAAAACATTTTTAAACAAAAAAAAAAAAAAAAAAAATTTTTTCCACAAAAAATTTTATATTGTAATTTTTATTTGCATTAATTTTAATATTTAAATTTTTCCTGCATGCGAATTTAATTTTCATTACCGTAAAAACGAATTTAATTAAAAAGGCATTAAGTTTTCGTCTTTTATCTTTTTCTTTAAAAAAAAAAAAAAATGTAATTTAAGAAATTAATAAAACATTTATCCACGGCAGTTATTCGACCGCATTTCTGGGTGTAGAAAATTCTATAGTTACTAGGAAACTGCAAACCAAAACGCTACTTCTAATCGATTTTTTGTGAAAAAGAAAATGAAAAATTCCTAAGATGAGGGTTAAACCGGAGTTCGACATTTACCTTGTTCATTACCTGCAAATAAATGAAAACGTTTCAATATTGTTGAATTTCGAATAGAAATTAAATAATTCTAAACATATTTTACACACAACATCGAATACTTACATCGGGATTCGATTCTAATGGCAACCACGTTACTTTACTTTCAGTAGCCATGTTTCAACCTAGACGATGACAACTAGAAAATCGTACAAAATTTACCGGCAAACCGAATGAAAGTACAACCGAATGCCACTTGGGAACTAGGGCGAGTTTGACGCGTCGGGGAAGGTTCTGCACATATGATGTCATAATTATGGAACACAAGTATGGGAAACCGTTTGCGAAATATTAGCGCTTGTTTTTTATGACATTCTAGTAAATATTTATTATTAAAAATTTTAATTTTAATTTAGAATATGTGCGGCAAGAAATAAGCTTCCGTTTAATAACATTTACTCTGGACATTGCATGTCATTTTGGGTACCCTAATTTATTTTTCTAGGGCTTATATTGACAAAATTTTATTGAATTTCCGATAGTGTCGTAAGTAGATACGCTTACACAGCATAGGGAAAATCTATAGGTCGAATCCAGGCGTGGCGAAAGTATTTTTTTTCGTATACGATATTCCAGAATTATATATCGGAATGTGGTCTTGCAATACAAATTTATTTTTATGTTTGGTAAATGATTAAAATGACGAAGAATAATATGAGATATCTCGTGTGCTGCACTTGGGTAATATATTTTTACTTTTATTAAAAATAAAAAAATAAAAAAATAAAAAATAAATGTTTTATTAAAATACAACAAATTTTTCACAAACAACCCCAGAAGACAAAAACATATCACAACTGTGTTGATATTTGTTAAGATCATTGAAATTAAATCGCACTGACTACACAAACACCAGGCGATACCCGATGGGTTCAATTCCCATTCCCATTCCCATTCCCACTCACAGTGGTAGTGGAAGACGATCTTCCAACACACAGTTGAGATTATACACATGTTTATGCTTTAACCACAGATGGCGTTGCTAACCACAACAACAGGTAGTTTGTTTGAAGTCCAAGCCTTCAAGGACTTTGTTTCTACAGTAATTTCTAGAATTAAAGTATTAAAAGATTTGAGAAGGAAAAATTACATGAGAAAAACGTGAATCATAATTGATCGTAAAGTAAATTTTAATAACTTCATCAAACAAATTACAGCAAAAAGCAAACTTATTATACGTAATTAATCTCTTAATTTGTGTTAGATATATTTTGGTGTTTTCGTTTATGTACAGATATGATTTTTACTGTTAACTTTGCATTGCAGGGAAACAAACACTTGATTAACTGTAACCGAAAATCAAACAGGTGACTAAACCACACAATTTTTGCATTGTCGTTAAGGAAAACTTCTTATCACAATAATAATTTTTTTTCAAAGTTTCAACAAGTATACATCTGTAAATAATTTTACATTCACCGCAATTAAATGCTTGAAAATACAATATAACTTTGACTTAGAATTAGAATGAACAATTGAAATCGGAAGTTTTCAAATACTGAACTCATGAAAAAGCAAAAAACCAACAGAGTCAAATTGTAAATTTAATCACATTTTAAGTGCACTATTTTCTTTCCTTATTAATACATTTTGTCATGAGCACTTCAAACATATCCTCTAGGAAAGATATAATTTTCGTAGATTACCGTATTTTTCATATTGGAAGACAGGAGGTTTACCTAAAATGTATTTTAGACTTGAATCTCGACTACTTGAAGTGAGTTTTGAAAACCAGAATAATATTGCAGAATGAATTCAAACTTGAGAACTAATTAACAACACATTCAACTTACTCTACTATCATTTTCTTATACAATGCACACACTTTTTGGCTACATCTATCTACTGCTGATTCCTAATAAATTAAATTCATTTAGTATTTATACACAACATCCACAATTAAATGCAACCAAAAAAATTCGTTTTCTATCTATTACGACCAGTAAAGTTGCGATTTTAAGCCTTTTCCCACTCAATTTTGCCACTTCTATCGCTACAATGTTTGTATACTGTATGAATTTACGTTAAATCAATTCTCTCGTCGTTGTCATCATCATCTATTACTTCTAATTTCACGTTATCCGTTGAGGCAATGTCGCCGGGTATTTCATCGAATTTCTCTTGACTGAAATCAGCAAAATCTTCTTGTACGTAACTTAAATCGACGACAGTGTCAATACTGTTTTCACCAGTGGCATTACTCGGCGAACTAGCCGATTCACCTTGAGACAAACTATCAATACTCGTCACATCTCCGGAGTCGCCCAAAGATGTCTGCGTGCATATTGTCGGTTTGTCTGCACCTTCCGAGAACTCGTTCGCTGCTAAAGCTTCTAGAATTTCAGGCGGTGGAGGCGGCGGTAGCGTGTCGTCATCTATACAAGTTTCATTCGCGTTGTCGTCTTGGATTTTAACTACTGGAGTCTGGTGAGTGCTCGCGTGGATCTGGAACAGATGCAAACATCGAAATCAGACGGAAAACAAAACGGAAGCAACGAAAACTGCCAAAACACTCGATATTCATGTCCTCAAACAAAATGGAAGCGTTTCCCATTAACCTCGTTAGTCGTTACAATTAAAACCCAAAAAAATCATCGTCAAATCAATTTAATTTAAGCGAAAGCAATAATTGATCATTCGTTGGAGGGTGCGCGGAAATGTGGGTAAATGAAAAAACTTACCGGTGAGCGTGATTTTGGGGTGTCAGGGCTCGAAACAAGCTCAGAATATGTAGCTTCCTCGCCTGTTGTGAAAAATGGATAAAAGAAAAACAGTTTTTTCTTTCCCATGTGCTCACCAAGCAGCCATATATCATTCATGCTCACGTGGGCAGGAAATACATCAACACATTAACAACTAAAAGTTAAACTGCTACATGCAAAATAATACTGGATCCTAACCTAGAATAACTGCAAGCACTAACAAGTAAACAAAACAAAAGGCTCCAATTTCATTCTTTCAGAAATCTTTCATGACAGTATTCTCAATTTCAAAAAGAGCAAATCATTGTTATCATTGTTATTATTATTATTGTTATTATCAAAGCTTTACTATGTTCTTTATCTTCACTGTCAGTAGATGATGAAAACTGTCCTTGGTAGTGCACTTTTTGCGCACAAGTCATTTCCATTTCGAAACCAGGTGCAGTGGTGTAGGAGGACACTGGTTTTGGTTCTTCGTCTTCGATAATTTCCTCTATTTTAAAATAAAAACAAACAAATAATTACTTTTGACTTATTTTGACTTATTTCACTTAATGTTACCCGTTTCTTTTTCATCAGGATGTTCACATTGAGGAGTCGGTTGAGTAATTATGACTTGTGCAGGCGGTAATAGATTTAGTGGCATCGGAGGAGGGGTAAACAATGGCGGTGCAGAACCAGGAGGAGTTACAACTTTCTGAAATATTTCATTTCAAATAAATATAAAAAGAACAATTCAAATGTAAAATGTAAAATGAATTTTACATTTGGCGAAAAGGCTTCGTTATCGTCTAACATTTCAACAACAAGCGAGGGAAAAAGTCCAATGTTTCCATCGACTTCTCCTTCCCACCATCCGTCATCAATTTCGGTCACTTCTTTACGAACGATTCGAATAATTTGGCATTCTACAAACGACAGTTCTTCGGGACACGTTGCCTCATAATCGTACAACGCACGGCAGTAAAGTTCAGCTGTAAATCAACACCAACAAAATAGTTTCAACAACATTTTCCAACCACTAAACGTAAACTAGTGAGGAAATCTGAACTTTTTGAGCCGAAATCGACAAAATGTCCACATTTCCTAGTAACGCCAAACCAGGTTTCGTAGTGGTAGAATCAGCAGTTGAGACGGGAGGAAAGACATTGTCTTCGAGTTCGAGTTCAAAGCTTTCAGGTCTGTCTTCGGAGACAGGGACATGGTAGTCCACAGAGGAGAAAGACACGGGAGCCACCTCTATAGAGCTGAGGACTGCCTGTCCGCCCTCTATCTCCACATAGTTTTGAGGAATATATCCCTCGTCCCCTTGCTCGTTTTTGGCCTTCACCCAGCCATCGCCATCACCTTCACCAATAACTTCCACTGCTTCTCCTTCGTATATGCTAATTTCATCCGGATTCTGAGCCTACATTAATCAATTCTCAAAATTAGTGCACTCAATAATCCCTCAAAACCAGACACCCTTGGAAACGAAACCATCACACCATACACCAATGGCACATTCATCAATCTTCACTTCCCATGAGATGTTGAAAAAGGGTACAGGGAGCATACAACTTCGAACAACATATTCACAATTTTTGTGGAGTATTTTTGTGACTACTCCCTCAAGAACGTACGGTTGTACGTCCGGTCTACAAGAGGCCACTCTCTCTTCGACGGATGCACAACGTATGTTCGGTCTTGAGGGAGTTTAGTGGACTAGACTGCAAGACATTTTTTTAAAAGTTAGAAATATTCTTGCCTCGTAATTGTACAGGACAATTGCTGTGATGGGTGCAAATGCGCTAGCAGTGGAGTCGTCAGTAGATGCGCGGTAAATTTCTTCACCGTTGGTCAAACTGATCACTTCCAAATCATCCGATTGCTTTCTTGCGAATTCAGGAGTTTCTTGTAAGGCAGAATAATCAGATACTTCGTCATTAAAATCGCTGTCGTAAAATGAATCATTGGCCACTTCGTTCGTAGTCTCTTCAACATTCTAAAACCAAATTAAATTAAATTAAATTAAATTAAATTAAATTAAATTAAAGTTAAATTAAATTCATTTTATTTTGTTTACTTGAAAGTCGATTGATTTGGTAGAAAATTCACTCGGCGATCTGCTAACCCCAGTTGCAATTGTATCGATAGCAGTTAACGACTCAGGATCAATTGATTTCAGCACTTCATCGACGTTAATTCCGGCTGATCGGATATTATCTAAGCGCACATCAGCCTTCATTTTCATAGTCTGAAAATGTCATTTTGTCAAAATGTTTTAAAAACTCAAGTTTAAATGAATTCGTTGAACCTCGGCTTTCCGAATACACTGCTTTATTTCATCCATCTTTTGATCCATTTCTAACTGCATTTGTTCAGTGTAGTCATGCTGTAATTAATTGATTAAACGTTTATTTCATTAAAAAATAAATAAATAAAAAATTTAAACCTTTTGGGCTTGCGCAGCTTGTTGAATGATCATCATTCTGAGCAATTTTGTGTTGTCCCTAATGTTTCTGGTCTCTTTGAGAGTTTTGGCTGCCCATTTCCTGGCTTCTCTGTTCAGCATAAAGTCACTGTGGTGTTCGACGCTTAAATAATCAATCTCAAATATGAAAAAATAATGATAATTAGCATAAATAATAAGTGAGCGGAAATTCTACACGTACCGGATCTTCTTCGCAAGGTTCAAATTGATATTTTATTTTATTTTTTAAACTTGGGCATTCGTTGAGAAAACAATCCAAATTGTATTGCCGTGTGTTCTAACGAGATAAAATAAAATTTCAAGTTTTGGTTAAACTTAATGAAATCTAAAGATGAAATTCTACTATTATTTAACATTTGATTATGGTAGAATTTTAAGTAAGTATAGCATTTCATCTTTTTTTTTTTTAAAAAAAAAAAAAATTCTTTTTTAATTTTTTAATTTTTTTTTTTTCAAAAATAAAAAAAAAAAAATTTAAAAAAAAATAAATAGTGGAGTGAAAAACTCTGAAAATGAAATCTCATGCCAAGAACTTCAAAGTGTATAAAGTGAGTGAGGGAAGTATAAGTGTCAAAAAAAGTTATCGAATTTAATTGTATTAATATCAAACCAAAAAAAAAAAAAAAAAAAAAAAAAAAAAAAAAAAAAAAAAAAAAAAAAAA